>JAGFMF010011858.1:155294-233011 GCA_019455555.1 Galemys pyrenaicus | reverse complement strand
CCGCTGCTCCCCTCAGCAGTGTACTTCTGTTGATCTGCCTGTTCTGCTCCCCGCTCTCTGTGGTGAATCCTCTCACCCTCCCCCACACCTCTGGCCTGTCCCCCAGTGCTTGTATGCATAAATAAATAAAATCTTTAAAAAAAAAAATCTATGAACTGAGGTAATACAATCTGGCACACAAGCTTTCACTACAAAATTGACAGGAGTGCCGGCACTCTAGACAATACCTAGCATACCCTAATTGCTGGAAAGATGGTGAAATACAAATTGAAAATTAATCAATCAGTGCTAACTGGTGGGTAAGGAAAGGGTGAAGAAGTGATAGTAGAGAGAGTGAAAAGGAGATAGAAAAGAAAAATGCATGGTATTGTAAAGGTCACTGGCCTAGGAACCAGTGTCCTCTTGCTCTAGATAATGAAGTGTCCAAAGGGCTTATTAAATCTGCTGAAGTTGATCCCAGGTGGAGGGGACAGCCATGACCTTGGAAGGTAGACCTGAAATATTAGCAGATCTCAATAGAGCAAAGAAACGATCAGAACGAAATCATGGATGATTATTGCCAGGGAGGATTGAAGTAGAGGAGCAACCAAGTGACAAGTAAAATCTGGAGCAAGTGATAAACAATCTGCCACAATTGCAGAGAGATTATATAGATGATCATCTAAACCTGGACATACTGAGGAGGAAAGTGGATGCTAATCACAGGGACAATGTACTTAAGTCAGGACTTTCCCAAATAGTGATTTAAGATTACCTTTGACAAGGCATTGAATGTGTAACTCTGTGCCATTGAGATCTAGGGAATACAGGATTCATTCTTGAAATTTAAAACCACATTTCAGTGGCAACTAGATCTTCCTTCACTGTGCATATATCCCAAATGATACTACCCTTACCTTATGCTAAGTTATTGCTAAAATGACTTACCTATTACACAGGTAACCATTTCTTTTAAAAAAATTTTATTTATTTTTGCAGAGAAGAATTGGGCTGTAGGCCAGAGGTGTGGGGAGTGTGTGAGCAGATTCACCAGAGACATAGTGGGGAACAGAACATGGGGATCTACTGAAATACACTGCTGAGGGGGAGCAGCAGGTGAGATAGGAGAGGTCTGCTGCACCATGTGGGTTAGCTTTCTGGTGGGGGTCAGAGGCAGGCCTTAGACTTCATAGTGCTGAGACTTAACCCCTTGACTACCAGGGAGGCCCAGGTAACAGTCATTTCTAGACTGATCACATTTTCAACTCCCAGGGCTCTGTGGAAATGCCATTCACCCTCCCCCCCATCCCCATATTAGCAGTTCAGTTATACAGCACACATAAGTTAACTCTGAGATGATTTTTTGCCTGTTGACTTGAACAGTGGCCTCCTGAGGGTCTATCATTTAAAGGTGGTCATTAGCAGAGAGAAAAAATGATAAAAGCATGGTGCTGAAGTGACTGGGCACAGAGAAGAGGAAATACAGCTGGGAATTTAATAATAGGTCTAAGTGTGACAAGGTGGTCCCCAGTAAAAGGGGAAGTTCCAGGTTCCTTGCCCCACCCAAAGGAGGGTGAAGCTGAGCAGGGAGAACAAGAAGCTAGAGTGGAGACTGGAGAAAGCAGGAAGCAGTTTAGAGAGCGAGGCGACTTGGAGGAGACACATGGAACAAAAGACATGTGAAGAAGCTGCAGTGGCTTCTTGGTCCTGGACTGGGTGAAACAGATGTGGGTGAGAGACCCGTGGAGAGGCTAATGGTGGCAGCTTTTATCTTGATTTTGAGTTTGCTCTTTTCCTCTCAGATTTGTCTGACTCTTTCTGACCTTTTTCTATGGTTCTCCACCGAAGGGTACCTTAGACTAGTGGCCTTGCTTTGGGCCAATCCTGTTTGGTTGGACTTTTACCCACGAGGGGATGGGTAATTTCGGGTGCTTGCTTTAGTAACTATATTCTTTGTCTTGTCTGTATTGTTCCCTAACTGTATTAAAGTTCCTTTCCATTAAAGGTCTTCCAAGTTCTGTCTTGATGTGGTGGGTGACAGAACTATTTAGAGCAGGCATGTCTGGGGGTTTTGGGGTGCCCCTCTCCCTGCTGAGTAATATAAATACATGAGAGTACTCTGCAGCCATCTGTTCGTTAACTTCCATGTCTAGGGGCCAATGAACCCACACCACAGAGTGAAGGAGATGGAGTATTTATCTCAGTAGGCTTTAAAAAATAGGATTAATTCTCCTTGGGCACGGAGGAGGTTTCCCCTGAAGGAATCTAGGAAAAGGATAAGTTCTATCATTCTGTGTCATAAAAATTACATTAGGAAAGCCCGTACATGCATACTTTGACATATACAGATGGCAAAATTCCTATGCAGAAAGTCACGTTACTGCATTCTTCCCCATCAGCATTTTCCTGAGTAACACCAAAAACCAAAATTGCATTTAATATTTCAGATCATCTGCCTGTGGAGTGAACTCTCTGGGGGCTAACAGGTGATTTCAGCTTTTAATCTTGCTGATTTTTAATACGCGACTAAAGCTGATTAGAGGATAGTGCAAACACACAGTAGGCAATCCAAAAACTCATGCACAAACTCATGCAGAATCCCAAATGGAAAGGGATCATACAATTTTCAGTGCAATTCTGACGCCTTCCATATCTACACATACTGAGGCTTTCAGAAGAGAGGATGACTTGAGCCCAAAGCGTTGAAGACCACACTGTGTCACATTCATTAGAAAGCATTCCTATTCACGGCAAATCAGTGAGCAAAATACTGCGTCTGTTCCTTGAGTGCAGAGGTCCCATAAAAATAAGCTCTTGCATCTAAAAAGCAGTTTTGGATTCACAAACTTGATAAATTCTGACATCTGTAGTATTTTTTTTAATGTTTTAAGTCCTCCACAGTAATTTCCACTTTTCTATATTTATAGAAATTTATACATTGTAATTTAAAAAATTGTCATTTTTTTATGAGATAAAAATTTGGCAAAAAGACAAAAATCTCCCACTTGTGATTTCCTATAGAAAAAATGGGTAAATGCAAAAAGAGCCCAGCACAAAGGAAAACACTAAAATGTCATTAAGGGCTACTTGACATTGAGAAATAATTAAATTCCAATTAATGAGTAAAAATATCAGTGAAAAATTCAATATATATGAAAAATGAATAATCATGACGATGATCTAGTGCTCAGATTCCTTTAGGTTTTAATGGAGACCTACACAGAAGGACAGATTTTTCTATATTTGCCTTTGCTTTGCAATCCAATTCCAGCATCAGTGCGCTCAAGCGCACATACGTTTATTGCCTTAAGTGAAGGTGTTCACGGTGGCTTATTCCCAGTATCCAGTTGAAGAGCCTTGCAAGACAGTCTTTCAAGGACCTTTCCTGTGAATTTTCTTCTTGACCATTCTCAAAAGGTTGGATTTGGGACACCTACAAAACGTGTATTATCCATTATTTAAGTATTTATTTCAGTACAGACTTATTACTTGTACATAGTACTGCTTGCTTTATTTGAAGTTGTGTGTTAACTGAGGTTAGTGTTCCAGTTTCTTTCAAGATAATTAGCCTTTGTGTTTTCATGTGAGTTTTTCAGCATTTTTTTTTCTTAAGAACAGAAAAGGCAGATTTATTGAAATACACTTCTGAGAGAAGCAGAGGTGAGGATTAGGATAGGTCTGCTGCACCAGCAATCAGTTTTTAATGTAAATATAAAAGGAGATAAGTGAATATAATATTTTCAGTTAAAATAGATTTGTCTTTGGCATTCTTGCTGAGGAGCTTTGTGGTAAGTGGATGTTACAGTGAAGAAGTGCGATGTTAACAGGTTGAGATGTACTGCATAAGAGTGGGAATTTTCTAAGCAATTTACCTTTCAAAACCCCAGCTTTCTCATCTGTGAAATGGAAATAACATTACTTATTTAAGTAGATGTTTATGAAGATTAAGATTAAATGCACAAAGTTCCTTGTCTCTATTCAAAAATACTTGTATATTTGTTTAGAAAAGCTACAGAAACAGGAAAAAATAAAAAAAATATAAAAGAGCCCAGAATTTTAACTATTTGAAACTCACAATTTTACGAGTCCACAATTCTAATATCTAAACAAACTTTAAAGCCCAAATGTTTCTTATAAGATTGGCGCAAACTCATTTGGTGGCAGAAACCAATCCTAAATTGTTGTGAGGTGATTTATAAGGCGTTGAGCTGTAGAAATAGCCATCTTTGATTACAAAGTGCTGCTCAAGATCTTGCTTCTGTGACAAAATACACAGTAACTTTCCCCTAAAACACAAACTATTTTTAGTCCTGAAAAAAAAAAAAAAACATTTAGCACTAAGAATTTAGGGTTATCCTATGATAAAATCACTAATTCTGTAAGATGCAGTCTGTATTTTATTAGGGAATATAGATGTCATCACTAAATATTGGGCCTCTTTATTTGCTTGCTTCCTTCATTGTGTCCTTTGAAGGGGCAAAATGGGTAGAAAAGAGGAGGGAAAAAAACGAGTGGGGCAAGGAGTGTGAGCTCTAAAACTGTCAATTTACAATGTCTTCCTGGTAGGTAGTGAAGTTGGTTTTTGAGTGGGAAAAGTATGTCTTGAATGAACTCCACCCACTGATGTTTTATGGATTCCGCCCCCACCTTCCCAGCAGAGATCCCAGGCTCTAAAGACTACAACTCCCATCATGCTGTGAAAACCACCATGACCTTTGACTTCTTGAAGAGGGGGATTGCTGGGAACTAAGGGTGGAGTTAACAGCCACACTTGATATAAAGCCCAAATTAGTGCACCTGGGTGTCTTTTAAGTTTTTGCTTGCCTTCAGGGAGTGTCAGGGTCCTCGCTGACAGCATTACAGGTAGGCTGTATTAATGAATTAATCTCTCTTTCCTTTACCTCTCTTTTTATCCTTGTAAATAAACCTTTTCTTAACTCTTCTCTCTATACCTGCCCTTGGTCATGTTCTGAACTTTTTAGTGCACAGGTGAGGGCTCACCTCCAGGCCACCCCATTTCCCTTTGGGGTTGTCCTTTAACAGATGAGCATTGTAGCAATGAGAAATTATCAGAATTTCAAACTTGAGGCCACACATGAAACAGATCATAAAATTTGTGTGAAGCAATTTCTTGTTTTAAGAAGTTGGAGATAGGGGAGACATAAATGCTAAAATGTAAGCGTTCTCTTGGGAAAAGTGGCTTTTCGGAACCATTTCTTTCGCAGTGGCAGTTCTGTTGTAGCTCAAAGTTTTGGATTAGCACAGAACTGTGTTTATATTCAGGAGCTTCCTTTTTGAACTCTTTGGAGAAAGGACCTAAGGGCTGCTTTCTGGTGGAGTTGTTACCTCCTAGAGAAAAGAGAAATCTCTAGGTGGCTTTTTCCTGATAAGCTAATTAAATCAGAGGTAGGCCCAGCATTTTCTGGAGGTTAGCTACAGATCTTATGAAGTATTTCCAAGTCCTAAGGAGCCAAAGAAGCTGGAGGCTTTCCACTCCGGTGCTTTAGGAGCCTGATTCTCAGTCTTGGCAGCAAATTGGAATCACCTGGGGGCTTTAAAAACTTCCTGATTTGACCCCTAGGCTTGGATTTAATTGTTTTGAGGTGTGGCTTGGTCATGGGAGTTCCAAAAGCTCTCCAGGTGATCCTAATATGCAGCCAATTTTAAAAACCACTGTATAAGAAGTTTTGCACGCACAGCTGCAGCGCGGGTTTCCAAATCACCTGAAGAGCCTATTAGAGTTCACATCCCCAGTCCCAAACCCAGGTCCACTGAATCAGAATCTCTAGCATGCAGCCAGAAATTGGCGCTTTGTAAGTGTTGCAAGTGATGGATTCCCTTTTACCCTAATCTGAAAAGCACCTGAAATTGGAGAAAAGTAACTGGTTAGTAAAGAAAGCACTGTCAGATGTATAAAATGAATTCTTTCTTTTTAAATGTCATCATTTTTCTGGGAAAAAGAGTATTGCCTTAAAAACAGTTAATAATCCTGTTTCTTAAAAAAAAATTGTTTTCAAGTATATCTGGGAAGAACAACTCATCATGTTCACTGAAGCTTCACAGTTGAATCCATGAAAGTGTTGAGATGATCTGTAGCAAAATTTGTTGTTTCACTTTGACTCACTTGCGCAACTATATTAACATGAAACTCCTTTTATGGCCAGTGATCCTGATGTGTTTGTGGTACTTGGTGAATTTGGGTATCTCTGTATTCTCAGAAGTTTCTTAAGCTTTCTAACTCCAGTGGTAGACCATCCTGTCTACCACTCTTAGCCTATAGTCACAGCTAGTCTCTCAGCCATTAACCATGCCAGAAATACCAAATCCCAATTGACCTCTTGTTCTTTCCTCCCTCACACTACGAATTTCTCGGTCACTTTGGATATTTCCAGACTTTATTTGTCCGTTTCACTTCATCTTGCTGCTTTTCAATTCTACTGTTTTTTTCCACTTACTCTGGACCACACCTAATATTCTTAAATGAAACTCTCAAGCCTCTTACCCCGTCTACCAAATAAAATCTGTGTACAATCTGATTCTCACTCTGTCTGAATATTCTCCTTAGTTGGGTGACAATTCTGCAGTCTCTCCTTAGCGATGTTTCCAGCATTGCTAAGTTTGGAAAGAGGTCCCCTTTTTGTGTTCCTCTAACAGTCATATCTGCCTTCTCATATCTTCATATAAAACAGTTTCTCTCCCCACTAGATTATAAAAGCTCATGAGTCCTGAAAATGTGCCATAGTGCTGCTCATTTGATATTTGTTGCATGTTTCGTATATTACAAACCTGATTACAGATAAAATTTTACTGCATATAACAAACCAATAACGGTAGCATAAATCATATCCATGCTTTGTTTTACATTCGTTTTTTAATATCCAAATGGTTTTTTTTCCTCTACCTATAAAAAATGCTTTAGATTTACTAAACAAGCTGCCAAATGCCACTAGTGGAGAAGAATCAGAATGTAGACACTGGATCAAATGTTCCAACAAACTTGTATAAAGAGAAGCTGATTATAATTCCTAATTAAAAAAAAACTTGTCTATTTTCAAAAATATCAGTCAGTAAAACTGTGACTGAGCCATATCAACATTGAGTCCAGAATCAAAACCATAAGGGCCATTAACATAACACGGACACTTTTGAAAAATTTTTTATAAAGGTAGATATACATTTACCATAACCCCAGCAGTTCTATCCCTAGGTATTACTCAAGATATATATAAAAAATTCACACAAAAACCTGTTCATGGACTTTCATACCAGCTTTATTCATAATTGTGAACAACTGCCAATAGCCCAAATGTCCTTGAATTGGTGCATGAATGACAAAAAAAAAAAAAAAAGACTGCATACTACCCTGCAGTGAAAAGGGGGAAAAAATAGATGCAGGTAATAACATGAATGAATTTCACATGCATTATGGTAAATGAAAGAAGCCAGACACAAAAGGTTACATAACATTGAGTCCATTTATATGACATCATATGATAAAATTAAAAACAAACGAAACAAAGGTAAAGCTATAGGAAGAGAAAACAGGTCAGTAGTTGCCAGGAATAGTCAACGGCTGAACTACTGAAGGAGGAGGCACCACAAAGGGGAAGGAGGAAACGTTTTAAGGTGACAATAAACTTGATTATGGTGATGATTACATGACTCCATGCCCTTGTCAAAATTCATAAAACTGTGCTAAGAAAGGGGACTTTTATAAGCTATATATTAATGCCCTAATAAACCCCAATTAAAAAAAATCAGAACCCTTAGTCATAAGGTGAACTAAGTGGAAAGTCAAGTGATGCCTAGACTTTGGTTTATCAGTTATTGAAGTCTGTTCAGTCGCAAAAGAAAATATAAGGTGAATGAGAAGATATTAAAAACATACAAATCAGAATAATTTAATTTGTTTATTTTTGACCCAGAAGATGAAGATGAAGATGATTGAGCATATTCTCCATTATTGGGTGTGGATATAAAGGTATGAATCAAAGCAAAACTCTAAAGAGAATTTTCAGCATTTCCACTTCATGACTTACTATCATAATTAATTAAACTGACAAAGACATGTTGTAGACTTTCTACTTTTTAAAATTTTTTTCTAATTGTGGAATACTGGAAGTGCAAACAGTTCTTTAGCCAAGGTAGTCATTTATTTACATGAATGAGTACTTTTTCAGTGTAATTGTGTAATTTTGTATAGCACACTGCTTATGAATTTGAACTTTAAAGTGATAAATTCATAACATGAGCGGAAATGGAAAATATGGTTCCATATTCTTCACACAAATTGTGTGACCTTGGGCAAGTTACTGGAAAACAAGACACACTGAAATAATTTCTATAAAAAGCAATGTGATATTTTATGTGTGAAGTTCTTTGCATAATTCCAGATGCTTTGTAAGCTCTCATTGAAGATTAACTATTATGCTTGGTATGACTATTGTATTTATTGATCTATAACCATTTCCTATAAAATACTATAAAATCCTATAAAATACATAGCTAAAATACTATAAAATCCTATAAAATACATAGCTAAAGAAAGCTATGGAAAAGATCATCCAGGGCAGTCCTGTTCTATACACAAACCTACAGGTACACTTGAGGGTTCTGGAAGGCTACTTTTAGACAGTGTTTCCAGTGACTACTATAGTGGAATATGGATACTTACAATTCATTTTTGTTTTATCCAGATTTTCAAAATTTAAATAGTGCATATGGATGACTTGTTGATTTTTTTTATGGAAATGACAGACAATACAAAATAGTTGTTCATAAGACAATGAGCAGCATCACTGTTCATTTTTCTAATTTTAATTGAATAAAATTTTGTATTTTCTTTACAAAAATTTTTTTCTACTGTTACGGTGCTCCTGATTAATTTTACAGTAAAGGGGCCTCCCTGGTGGTGCAGCGGGTTGAGCACCGCACTGTAAAGCATCCTCGGCACAGCAGCACGAGTTCAATCTCCGGCCAGGGAGGGGACCCACATGGCACAGCAGACCTCTCCTGCATCGCCCGCTGCTCCCCTCAGCAGTGTGTTTCGGTCCATCTACCTGTTCTGCTCTCCGCTCTGTCTCTGGTGAATTCTCTCAGCTCCCACATCTCTAGCCTATACCCCAGATCTAAATGCATAAATAAATAAAATCTTTCAAAACAAAACAAAATTTACAGTAAAGTACATCATGTGGACACAAATGTGAGAAAAGTGGGGAATGGTTGGTATAGGCAGTTTCCCATATATAATTAATAATGTGTACATTGGGGATGATTTTTTAAAATCAATGCTTTATTTGCTTCTTAACTAATGATTGCAGGAGTCACAATTTAAGGATGCAGTCATCATCTCCACAGTTAATTCACACAAATGAGATGAGAGCAGTTGTTTATAAGATGCTTTTATAAAAGCTCTTTTAGATAAGTAGAAAAAAATAGGTCTTTCATTCTTTGTGTGGTATATTATGATTATAAATAGTGTGGAGAAATAAATACTGAAGCATAAATACTGGAGCATAAATAGGAAAAATGACATATGGCATAGTAATAACTGAATGTGCTACTTTTTCTGAACTTAAAATGTTGATGTCTTGGAATTTTTAAGCTTGCATTTTCAACTGACATTTTTTAAGCAAAATAAAATTTAACAGATGAGGACAGTATAGCATGTAAACACTGTTTTGCTTAAAATGTTTTTCATAAGTGTTCAAAGTTTAGATTGAAGAAAAATGCCTAAAATATGAATATATTTAGTTTCACTAACTATTCCAATATCTGATCACTAATAAAGTTGTTTTGACAAGGTCCTATATAACATTTATATTACAGTTCAGCTCTGTAAAACAAAGATTTGCATTATAGAAAAGCAACTGAATTTTAAATAGATTGCCATGGTTATTCATGCACAGCATTCTGAAGCCTCAAAGGAATTTACCACAGAGAGCACAGTAATGTATAATCGTATTTGTCTTGGCAAGAAACCATAGGATTGTTTTGCTGTTGCTATGACACTAATGTATGCAGCATTTTACACTATAATATTTTCTGCCACATGTGCTATATATGACAAGGACAATCTGTATAAACTTTTAAATCCATGAGCTACATCTATCTATAGGAGTATCTTAGTATGAAAATCCTATTAAGGGAATCATTATTGCAAGGGAGAAATAACGTGTTAATAAGCACCTACTGCATACCAAGAAGTTTATTTTTGAAAATTCCATCAATTATCCTATACAGGGAAACCATAATTATATCAATAATTCAGTAACAGAAGAGAAATCATCTGTCTAGTTTCATCTAGTTATATATGGCTTGGGCTTCAAAACCCAAGATTTTCAGCTCCATCCCAAGGTCCCTAAATTCAGCTCAGACTTTTCCTTGTAATCTTAATCTGCAGAACAGTCAACTTAAAGGTAATTAATGCATATGCTTCTCCAGGTCACTGATTTTCCTCAGAATTTCCCTATCCATGTAAATTTTCTTTTGTTGCCATGGGAATTAAACGTGGTAATTTCCATCTGCAGTAGTACACACATGACATTTATGGATTTTTTGCAACTGTCATCACTGCTTACACTTTCCTTCAGGTGATAATTATGTTCACCAGGGAGTGCTGTACACTATCTGATTCCTGGGTACTACAGGTTGGTGAGATGCCCCTTTTGTGAAATATAAAATTAAAATGCTGTAAATGATCCTTACCATTACCTTCCCTTTATTCTTGTTGGCAAAAGGGAATTCCCTTTGATTTAATTGATTAGATCACATAAACCTAAGGAAAAACAATGCCTAGGTTTAGGTGGAAAAAAAAAATTCTCAGAATAACATTTTCTCTACCTGGCTATATTCACTAAATTAGCTTTTACAGTGATCAAAATAGCTTAAGCGACTATAGTGGTTACTCTAACTGCCTTAACAAAACTATGTAGATGTTAATTCACCTTAGACAACCTAAAAATACTCCATTTTCTACCAGATCTCACCCATCTTTATATTTATTTTTAAATGTTATTGTTGCCTTGCCAGATAAAGTATTCTTTTTATTTAGCATCAATTAAATTTGAGAATGTGCACAGGTATTATTTGCATGTGCTTACCTATGCAAATCTGAATGTACGCGTTCTGCCTCAGAGTAGGACAAAGCAGGGAAAGCAAAAGAAAGGGAAAGTATGAAAGTGGTCAGTGCTTTCTTCCTGGGATGAATTTGGCCTACCCAGGAGGACCCCTGGAAGGAAAGGCATTTCGTCCTTACCTATTAGTTACCTTCAAGAGAAATTTCTGTAGAGAGGACAGGAAAATGGCACAGGGGAAAGGTTGGCATGTTTTGGAGTGAGTCAGGGACACTTCTAGTAACAGTTGGCCAAGTTAGAGCTGCTCCACGAGAAGTCATTGGTATAATTAGGTAACTCTTGCTATCTGTAGGTTACAGGCTGAAAGACTGTCCTCAAAATTACCTTTTAAAAGATTTTATGCATACAAGAACTGGGGTATAGGTTTAGGTGCGGGGGGTGAGAGGATTCACCAGCGACAGTGGGGAACAGAACAGGTGCATCTCCTGAAATACACTGCTGATGGGAGCAATTTGTTTTCTATTCTGAACATACCATTTCCTTGATTATACCCTCTATTGGTTTACAGGGTAACAATCATCTCCATCAGTGTCACATAAAAACTCTTCTATAGATTTTCATCAAAAGTTACAATACTTTTTGTATATTTATTTCTCATTTGTATTTGCTCTCTAGTAATTTGCCTATTCATGAACTTTGCCCGTCTTTCAGTTATGATACTTATAGGAATCAACCCAGTGACACATATTTTGTTTCTATTTTATACGTTGTCACTCATATTTTATAAATTGTTTTTAAATATTCTTCATAACTTGTATTTTAAGTACATCTTAAACCTATATTTTTTAGCTAGCAATGCCAAGAATGATAGTCTTTATAAGTCTAGAAATGATAAAATTCTGGCACTTCTGTTGGTATTATCTAGCATTTCCATCTCTTTTTATCATTATTATAGCAGTGCCCTTTTCTCCATATCGTCACTAAATAGATTATATAATTTTCACTGTTTCTGTTACTCTGTTTACCACAGCCAATTCTTAATATTTAAATGGTTTCCATTCTTTATTCCAGTTAATTTATATTATGACTTTTCCATCTTGAGAGCTGTAGATATCAGTGTATTGCTTAATTAGCTGGTAAACATTTTATGGTATGTTCACATGAGTACTATAATTTCAAATTTTTAACTTTTTGATTTTAATATAGTAGTTAAGAGCTTACTCTATTGCCTTTTTTTTTTTTTTGCAGTAACATTGATTTAGGACACTCTATATGATTCACAATTACAGAATCACCTCCACCAGATGTATGTCACCACACCACACCCACCACCATGGCACACATAGTTTTCTGCCACAGTCCAATGGGGATCTCTAGTTTCCTCTCTCCCCCTCCCCTTTTCCCTCTGGTAGCCTCAATTCTGCAGTTATATTTCTACAAACCAGCCTCAACTGATCTGGTTGTAGTGTTTTGTTTCTCCATATTCCACATAGAAGTGGCACCATGTAGTGCTTATCTTTCGCCTTCTGACTTTGTTTAGTGTTATAACCTCTAATTCATCCACATTGTCACAAATGGTAAGTTCATCTTCTTTCTATAGCTGAGTAGTTCACTGTGTATACGTGCCACAACTTCCTATTCCTCTCATCTGACTTTGTGTACTGAGGTTGTTTCCATAGCTTGGCTGTTGCAAATAGAACTACAGTGAATATAGCAGTTCATATATCCCTTTGATTTAATGCTTTTGTATCCTTTGGGTAGGTACCAAGGAGTTGAATTGCTGAATCATAGGGTAGATCTACTTTTAATATTTTGAGAAACTTGCATATTGTTTTCCATAGGGACTGGATCAGTCTACATTCCCATCAGCAGTATGCAAGGGTTCCTTTTTCTCTGCATTCTCACTAGGACTTGTTGTTTTTGGTTTTTTGGAGTATATCTGATATTTTATGGTTATCTAAATACTTAGTAAATAATCTTTTGCACGGGAAGAGAATTCTGTCACAATTTTTTCCCCCTTGAAAACGCTAGTCATTCTATTCTAATGTTACGGAGGGAAAAGTCTGAAGCCAGTGTGCTGTCAGTCTTGGGTAATCTGCTTTTTCTGAGCCTAGTTTTCATTGGGTTCACAACATTGCAACCTCAAAAATATGGTGGCTTGCAATAACAACTGTTATTTCTGTTGGTGATTAGATGTATGGATCGATTCCAGTCTGAGTACTGGTCTGTTTTCCTTGTCTTCTTAATTTGGGACCCATGCTGAGGGAACAGCCCTACCTGGAACATGGCCTTCTCTGGAAGAAGATCTGGGAGAGCTAATGTTGGCAGAAATCATGAAGACTCCTAAGTTTCTGATTAATGGGATATAAATAAGATATGTATGTGTTGATCAAGTCTGAGATAATCAGAACAGTTAAGAAAACAGTAAGGGAGTAGTTAATGAGGAATAATAACAATATCATCTGTCACAGTATTGATGGGATTCTTCAGTGTGAAAATTGATTTTACTGAGAAATATCTATATAGTTTTAATTTTACCTTGGAGCTGTTAGCCCTTCTAGCCTAAAGATGCAAGTAATTATTTGATTAAAAAAAATGTTTTCTTACAGAGTGTCTCTGAATGTTGCTATAGCTCTTATTTGTCCTGTTCCTCAAGGGCTACCAAGGCCTGTTGGAGTTCTCTGTTACGTCCTTCACATCGATTATTTTTCCAATCAATTTTATTCTTATATTTTTACAACGTATGCTGAAACCTGCTCTAATATAAGTTACTTGACTTTCTTCAGTGTGGATTTTGTCCTTTAAAACTTCTAGCATTGATTTTAATACTTTTCCAAAGCAGTTTGTTTTCTTATTTCCTTATTGTGCCACTTATCTTTCATCTCTCATTTCACATATTTTCTTTGATTTCCTTAAAAGTGGATAGATGATGCTATCTACAGTGAGCTTAATTAAATGTCTTGTAGTTCATCTTTTCTTCCAATAACATTTTTATCTCTTGAAATGTCTCCCTCCTTTCTTTGCCATAAAATCATTTTAAAGAACTTAAACAGAATTGGGAGAGATTAGTTTATCTTATTTTCCTAAAATGAGTTGGGAAAGATTCATCCAAGGTCTCTTAACTGTTCCTGAAAATAGTCCGGGAATCATCCACTTAGATCTTGAGCTGAGAGTTGGAGACTGTTTATATCATAAACCATTAAGTTGAGAAAAGGGCTCTATCATCTGGCATGAATTCATAGTAAAGATATGTCAGAGGGAGAGAGGAAAGCTTCCCGCTTGGTGTGCATCTTGGTGTGTATTTGCCTATTTGCTAAATCTTCTCAAAATGATGTTGGTCCAACGTGCTAAATGGACAAGGCTTCTCATTCTTTTAGAGGGTGCTCCTGTCTCTGATTGTCTGTTTTTTGAAAGCTTGGGGTTCCAGTGAGATACTGTGAGATTTTAGCCACTTCACAATCCTGAATTTCTTTACTGGCAAAGCAAAGGTTTAATTGTCCTTTGATTATTTCCTTCAGACTGGATCATTAATATCATGTACCTGGAATTTTATTCTTTGTAATTTTCGGAGACACAGCTACTAAAATATTAACTCCCACTTTACTCTTTCAAATAAAGGAGACTAAAGACAACAAATGTATAAGTGTTTCCATCTTCACTTCCTAGGAGAATCAGACTTTCCTTTCTTGAACTTCTAAGAGTAATTTAATAGTGTCTTCCTGTTTTGGAGACCCCAGGCAGCCAGCAGTAATGAAGCTTTTGTTTAGCATGCATGACTGATTTATAAAAGCCCACCGTGGGGCCTTGTGTGGGTGGGAGCTTTGTGGATCCATAAATGAGAGGTGCATTTACAACTTGAGGCAGGGTTCCTGCACAGGTAGGACCTGAATGGGCGTGGCTGCAGGTGTGCCGAGGGAACTGGACTCTGGCCACAGACATGAGAATTAGGAGCTACAACCCAGGTCTCCATGCCCAATTTGAAAGTGAAAATTAAACCAACACTTTCAAAAGGACTGTGAGAGTCATGGGGGTTTAAATTACTCTGGGGGACCTTTCCAATTTTGTGTAATTGGCTTCATTATACACATTACCTACCTGGCTACTTATATATATCCATTTAATGAACTTTGGTAATCTGTACCTATCAATATGATGATGCATAACCAGGACCTCCCCTTTGAGAAAAATACAAGAAAAAATGATTTAAAAAATATAATTATTTTACTTTATTATAGAATAGAGTATGATAATACTATTATTATTCATCTATAGCTTTATAGAAAGAAAGAAAAGGAAAAAAGAGAAGGAGAATGAAATCCGTTTCATTATTTCATGTTGCCTCCTTAGGTTGAAGCATTGTTTTCAGATTAGTGTCTGTTTTTCTCATTTACATGGTTTTTTATATCCTAGTATTGAGAAATATTTACATGGTATCTCTGGATTCATTATACACATACTATATCTCTGTCTGCCCCCCTGACTACTAATACATATTGGCTGTGGACATTAAAAAAAAAAAAAAAAACTTTACAGTATTGGAAAAATTTCCACATCTTGATTTACCTCATCCATTTTCACTTTTAAATAGTAAAAATAATTGGAGTTGGCAGTGATGAAGGACTTCGTGCGTGCTAGATGCTGTTCTAAGCACTTCACTATTAGCTTTTTGAACTCTAATGATCGTGCTATGAATGAGAATACTGGGTCACAGAGCATTTAGATAAGACGTCAAAGGTGTAAAGCTCATCCAAAATCCTTGCCAGTGTACCTCCACAACTATGAGCAGAAACACCACACTATAATGTACTGGATCCCATTGGAGGACTGGACTGCCACTGATTTAATAAGTCACTAGTGACAGACATTTAGACTTTGCATGACTTGATATTACAAAGAGCTGCAAAGGAGTAATTGGTAACTTAAATATTTAGTGGACATTAGGATATGATGGGCTCATTTTCACAGATGATTAATTCTTTTTAAAAAACCCAAATGTAATGACTGTTAAGATTTACTTAGCTTTCAGAAAAATCATGACTTTTCCTCATAAAGTATGGTAATTAGGGATATGACAGACTCCCTATAATTAAGGGACAAAATGCTAGCATAAAAATAAAGAATGCTTGTATGCTATAATTACTCTGTAGCTTACAGTTTATCAGATACGTACTATGAACATAAGAGGTTATGTAAGTACATAATGTCTAAAAGAAACCCTTTGCATTCTCCTTAAAAAACTGACAACCAGATAATGATAGCTTGGCATAACAATGCTATACCACTGGTCATGACTGCAGACCAAGTTTTAGCATTAGATCCTTACCCTTGAGGGCCAGCTTCAAGGATTTAAAGTCCACTTTCCAACTATCCATCACTAGGCTCAAACTGGGAAGAATTTTGCATGCTCTTCTTTCCGTTGTGAACTCTCATGAAAAGCAACATACTTATTCTCAACACTCCTTATGATAAAAAGAGAAAGCTATTGTGGGCTTCCCTTAAGTGATGTCTTTCCTCCCTTGCTGGCTAATGAGCACAAATACATGTCCTCTCAGCAGCAGAATTCCAAAGGGAAGCCCGAGATGTATTCCCAACACCAGAGTCATGATCTTCCCATGGTCTGAGTGAGTGCTGGGAGCAGATCACACTCTGTGCAGACAGCATTCTGCCTGGAAACAGGAATGAAAAGAGCGGAACAGGAAAGTCGGGGTTCAGGGTGTGGTGCCAGTGCACTCTGCTGGGTAAAGGGGAGAATCAAAACAGATTCAATTCATCTTTATTCCCTAACTACCAGTGAGAAAACAAAGCACATGGATTTGTCACAAACAAAAACAGCTAACAAAAGAAAAGTTAACACTGGTCTTTTGCAATTTATAGATTCTAATAAAATGTTTTTGCTTTTTCCATCAATTATTTTAAACTCAATGTAAATAAAAACTTAAAGTCAGCAATTTTTAATAGATTATTTAATATGTAGTATGATGTAATGATATATAAGAATACTTGGCAACTCTAGTACACTATTAAAGAATGCTTATAGAGATATATTAAAAATCAGAGGACTGAATTTCATTCAAATTAACTTCCGTTACATAAAGTGAAGACCCTGACTGTTACCTTGACCATTCTCCAAAATATGATTATAATCTCTTCCTAAATTCTATTACTTCCTATCTTTAAATAAGATGTAATTTTGTTGGTATTATTCTTTTGCAGAACACTTTTATCACACTTATTATTTTGAAATTACATTATAGTTTGTTTATTAGTGATGCAGGCTTTTGCAAAATGCTTATCCTCTTGAAAGTTTAGTTTTTCAAACTGTAAAATGGGAATTTGTAATAGAGCATCAGCTAAACCACTAAAAAGACATTAAAACCATCTAGTGACTCGGGGGAAAAGAAGTTTATATTTTGGAACCATATAAAGTGTGAATGTTGATGGGCCTGTGAATACATCCAGGAACTAGACTCCCAAGGTGGAGCTTAAAAAGTTAAAGTTTACTCCAATCGTTCTCTTTCTCATTTGGCAAAAGGGGAAGATACTGTCCAGCACAAGAATCTTCAAAAGATAAATTAGAGAAGGCACTTATTATTGCTTATGTTCCATTGTTCTATTTTCAGTTGATGGTCACATCTAACTGCGACAGAACTTGGGAAATATCAACTATAGCTGGGCAGTTATGGATGCTTATGGATGTAAACTAAAATTAGTTTGGGGAATTCAATTATTAGAAGTGAAGGTGAAGTGAAGAAGAGTTGAAGTAGCCTTTGCCATTATAGTGAAATCCATCTTTGGGGAATTGTTGGAAGGAATGAAATTATTGATGAAGTAATGATGATGCAAACATTAATGAAATCAATTGTAGTACTTAAAGAGCATCACAGTTAAAAAAAAAAAAGAGCATCACAGTTGTTTTATGGACGTTACATGAACAGTCAGCATGTTTCTTGACACAGGCTGAATCATCATTAAATAATAGCTGCCGTCATCATCCTCATCTAGTATCTGTCCTCACCTGAATGTTTCAGTTACTTCCACTGAATCATGGAAAAGCAATTATATAACTATTCTTGACTACCTATATAGTAAAATGAAATTTCATTGCTCTTAGCCAGCAGTTCTGTTCTCAGAAACTTTTTTCTTAGTTCTACAAATAACCTTACACTTTTTTTTGTCCTAAGTGTGATCTCTGATGCCCAGCAGAGCAAATTGCATTTTTCTGTAATACAGTAATCATTAATATATTCATAGAAAGGCATTACTTTTTTGCCTGACTTTTCTTTTTCTCTAACCATTTTTTGTTCCTTCCACAGTCCCTCATAATCCATAATTTGAGTTCACTCACTAACCCAGGCATATTCATTTACTCATTTAACAAATATTTATTGGGTACCAATTATTTTACCAAAGTCCACATTAAAACCATCTTCAAGGGCAGTTTACAACATTCCAAGTTGGTCTAAGCAGAGCTGAGCAAAGCAAACCCATCAACCCCTTATTCAGGATCTTATTTCCCTAAGTAGAATTTCAGATAAGATTGTGTTAACACCTTGGCAGACCTATCTTGCTGTTGGCACATGCTAAGTGATAGCCTACAATACCTTTGGGACCATGACTCAGTGATTCATGCAGTTAACGTAGATGTACCTTAGCCCAACATGAACTTTTTCTATTCTAAAACATTTCTTTCGTTTATAGTTACCAATTGTATCTTACTGGAATTTCTCCAAAACTTTTATTCTTTCATCCAATATATAGTCTCACAGATTTACAGCCTATAAACACTCGATTATTGGCAGCCTATCACTGAACTCTTCATCTAGGATAGTGATCAGGGATGCAGACAGGGCTTAGCAGAAGCCATTAGTAACCATATGAACAATCAGCTACTTAAAAATATACATGACTGCACTGAAACCTCCTTTTTTTGGGGTTAAATTCCTGGCGTCTGTGTTTTACTGTCATGTCCAGTGAGGGCTTAATCTGCTACTTGAAGTGCTGCTACCTGATCTGGCTCATTTAGCTCCAGTGCTTCTCCGAGTAGGAGTTGCAGTCGGTGTTTTTCTGCTGTCAGAGCTTCTATATTGTGACTCAACTGACTGAGTTGAGTAAATACTTAAAATACTTACTGAGTTCTGGTTCTGTGTCAGACTTAATACTAAGCAGCTTCTTAGTATATATGTAGCATGGAAGAAATGGAATATATTTTATGAAAAAATAGTTTTACTTTGCCTATGTTTTGATATTATTGCACAATATTCCTTATCTAGAAAACTATGGCAGAGAACAAAATATATTCATGTACAGGCACTCAGCTTTTAGTATAAGAGAGTCAACGAAACACTATAAATGTGACAGGCATTTTTCTAAGATGATGTGTTCAGTAGCTAAATTCCTACTAAATATTACATTAGACTTTGAGCTTGTTTCATTAAATCAAATATGATTGTGCAGATACTCTCAGGAATAGTCACTCATTGGAGCTAGATAACAATCACATTTTAGAATTTAAATTATGAATCACCTGTACAGATGTTACCTTTTCCAAAGGACTTTCTACTCGAGGAATGCTGATCATTGGCATCTGTGCCAGGTTATCCATGTGTATATGCTCATTTTCTGGTTGTCTTCCTTTGAAATTATTTACCACACACACTACCTAAAATTTCGGGAAAAATAAAAGTTAAAGCAAAGCAATTCTTCCCTACAACTGTGGTAATTTTGAATAGCATAAAATCTCTAATCATATTAACAAAGTACTAACATTAAAATATGGCCTGTATATAAATATATCATTTATCTTGTGTAAATTTTAAGAGTTAGTGCAAATTTGTTCAAGAAAATCCATCAATTAATATATAACGTAGTTAATAATGACTTCTAAAATTTTCATAAGATTTTGATAGTGTTCAAATCATCCAAAAATAACATCATAACCTTATAAAAATTCATAGCAGGCTAACCTTACCCTTATGTGGCTAACCTACAACTTTGTTCAAATGCTAATTACTTCCCATTCCTTCAAGAGCAGGACATTCATAATAAACTTTTCTGTAATTGGCACTCTTAATTTAGTAGCAACCCTTTAATTAACCTGCTTATTTATTATTGTATCCAAATATACTTGGTATTTCAACAATAGCTTACTGGGGCCACTACTGATGTAAAAGATCCTTCACATAAAGCTATTTGACCATTGTTTTAGTTCATATTTTCCACATACTCTGTTGCGCACACAAGTGAAGTTCTGATACTCTTAAAGGTTAATAAGGTTAATATTCCTAAGCCCTCCCCTAAAGATTCTGATTTCATAGATGAAAGATGGAGCCTAGAAAATGATATTTTAAAATGCATTCTAAACACTTGTGATGCAGATGAACCATACTTTAAGAAGCAGTGAATTAAATAGCAGAGGAAAAGTACTTGCTATTATTTGCTTGTATTAATTAGTGTGTAAGCTATTTTTGAGTTCTTTATCTGAGTTCTGTATTATCAAATAAAAATCAGAACTTACTGGCAGTTATAACCTAACATTTCAAAAATGCTTAATATGTAATTATTCATTTGTATTGTATATTTTCACAAATCTTCATTGGAAAGCTGCTTCTTTAACAGGCTTATCACTGAATTTTTTCCAAAGCCAGTTAAATATTGGTTTTTAAGTAAGATTTATAAATCTACAAAATAATATACGATACTTCATCTCAGAAAGAGCATTACCTTGCAAACTGTTATATGTGTATTACTCTTCCACTCCCTTGAATATTTAAAAGAGGGCTGTGGGAAGTAAATAAAATATTTACTCATTCATTCATAGATCAAATATTTCTTGAGAATCTTCATTGTACCAGACCCTCTTGGGTACTGGAATACTCAGTGAAGAAAACAGAAACTTCTCCATGAGGAGCTTACATTCCAGTGGACTTGATAGCAAACAAGCTCAGACCAAAGGCAGTGTATGTGATATATTAAAAGTTGAATCATGCTATGGAGAATAGTGAGCTAGGGATTTGGAAACATGTCCTCAAGGAGGAGTAGCCATTTTAAATACGATTTTAAGGTGCAATGAGGGGCTGATATGTTCAAGTTCACACATCAGCAAGTAGAAAAGCAGGATTCAATCTACGTTTGTCTGACTCCTGGTTTGCTTAGAAACCTGGTTTGGTTAGAAACCAAACTCCTGGTTTGGTTAGAAACCAAACTCCTGGTTTGGTTAGAAACCAAACTCCTGGTTTGGTTAGAAACCAAACTCCTGGTTTGGTTAGAAAAATAGAGCATTCCTACTGAGCTGACCGTGTAGGCGGAACAGAACCTGTCTGAGAAACTTACAAAACTGACCATGTATGAAGTACCAGATTTCACTGTAAAGAGGAAAAAGTCATCTTGACTTGGAAGAGCACAGCCAGATCACTAGCAATCCCAGAAATCCATTGAAGTGTATGGACTTGTTTTTGTGCTTTTTCTTTGTTATTAGCAATGAATTACATTGTTCTATGTATGGGAAAGGACAATGGGCTATTTGGAGGAAAGCCTCAAGTGAGGAGTCAACTGGGAATGAATAGATCAACACAGAGAAGCAAACATTGATCTTTAAAACTGATAGGCTATGGTCAATATGGTGGAGAAATAAGGAAAAGAGGAAATATTTCTGTAGTGGAAATAAACTGGGACTCGATGAATCACCAGGTGTGGGGGATGAATGATGAGAATGAGTCAAAGGCAAATGCTAGACTTTGGGTCTGGGTGCCTGGGGGATGTGGCTGCCTTTAACAGAGACACAGGCTTGGAGATGGTTATGCTCATTTTGTTGGAATCACTTTAGATTCTGCACACACTGCAAGAAAATTGGATATATCCCAGAATGTTGCAAGCAAGCCAGAATTATTGTCACTGCTTGAAATACTCTCCTTAGTTGCCCAAATGTGGAGCCCAGGAATCATCATAGCTCATTTCCTCTCCTTCATCTCTATCTGCTCCAAACCATTCCCCTCATGAACACCTCTGGACGTCTTTCTTCTCTTGGTGTTCTCTGAGGTCCAGTTCTGTTTTATTTCCCTGGTTCTCCATAACCTGTCTCTATCCTCACCTGTAGTTTCATTTTACATCCAATATATTTTCACGAATTTTATCATAGGATAAAAAGGACAGAACCTCATTTATGGAACTTATTTCAGTCCTTCATGTGGCCATTCATTGAGTGTACACTGTTTCGTTTGACCTTAATAAATCCTATAATAATCCTTTAAGGAGGTTGTCATTAACTTCATTTAAAGGGGAGGAAGCTGAGGACCCAAAAGGTGAGAGAAGGTGCTCTCTGGCACAAACTTGAGTACATAAAGGGGTTGTTCATCCTTGCTGTTTCCTGTTTCAACTCATTTCAACACAGTGATGCTCTAAACAACTATATTTTAGAACAACCCAGATGATTCCAGCACACAAGGACATTAAGGATATTCTGCTTGGTGTACCTTTCCATGTTCCTATCTTGTCATTTAAGCTGGATGACAGGCACCACACCAGGATGACCTGGGCCTGGAATGTATTGGGGTCTCCATATACCCTTACTGCAGGAAGCATCTCGTGGTCTGTGTGTTCTGCAATATGTCTCTCATTCCTGTTTGCCAGCCTAGATACCTGTTCTACAAACTTTTCACATTTATATAGCACCACCTCCTTCCCTACTTTTACCTAATCCTAACCTCTGTCATTACATTTAATCCTCTGGAAAACTCTTTATGTCTGTCTTGTCCTACCAGAATGCAGTCTATTTATGTGGACTGTATGTTTTCATGTAATTTTTCCCAGCACTAAGCACAGTGCCTGCATTATGCAGGGCCACAGTAAAGGTTTACTTTTGAAGGAAGAGAGGGTGGGAGAGAATGCTTGGAGGAGTAGCCTGGCAAATATTGTCTGACTCCCTCCCAAACCAGCCGGTAAATCCCACAGGAATTACTTGAACCTCCTTGCATCCCACACAGTGGCTGGCACCTGTAGGCAATCACATTCAGAGACAACTGTGAGTGAATGCATAAATGCCGGTTCCACTGTTAGGTAGTTCAAGCATTATTTCACATGACTTTTCAACTAGAACATTTTCCTGGGTGTGTGGGAACGGTTGAAAGGCCATTATACACGTTCTGAACGTGAATACTAGGAGGGTAGTTGGAGGGTCAGGAATTCAAGGGGATCCACAGTCCAACAGCATGCACCATGTGGTTCTCAGTTGAGGAAGTGACTGTGATGATGCAGGGTTCTGCATTGGGCTTTGCAGTGTATCCAGATGTTCACTGGAAATACAGGGAAGATGGCAGCAGTCACCGGGAGGAGGTTCTGGACGCAGGCTGAATTGCAGTTACACTGATACTACTACTTTAAATTCTGACTTTTGATATGTTCTGTTGCTTTTTGATTATTTTCTTAGAATGACAGTAGCGGTTTTTTCATTTGTTTTTTTGCTTTTTCAAAAAGCAAAGGAAAGATTTTGGTTCAAGTCTGAGCCCTAGCTTTCCTGAAGGTGCAGGGTATCTTTGGAGAGGGAGAGGGTAGGTCTCAGTCTCCTGGCGACCTGGAGAATCAGAGGACATGATGCTGGAAGAGCAGCAACATCGGGCAGAGAGTGGGATGGGGCCTGGTCCCCACTGGACCACAGGGAATTCTAAGGCCAGGCACCTAAGTGGCGTGAATTCTTGGTGGTGGGAAGATTCACATATGTTTTTGTTTACTGGCTATTAACTAGTGAAAAGAGGTTGAGGAAGGAAATTTAATTGTGAGAAGCAATTTAAATGTAATCAAGAAGGAAAGAGTGTCTCATATATGATAATGTTATGCAAAACTATGTTTTGATTTATAGGCCCAGTTTTTTCGTTTGGGTGATATGGTATATATATTCATATGGTACTGATTACTTCTAAATTCAGATGGAAATAGGTTTTCCAATAACTAAAGCCTACAGAAATATTCCAAGGAGATTCTGTGATGAGGTATAGCCTGCTTCCTTAGAAGTCACTGTCTCTGCTCTTCACCACTTGGAAAAATCCGATTTGCAGTTGTATTGTCTTGGAAATTTTTCATGAATTTTGAGCTACTGAAATGAATCGGTTCATCTCACAAATGAGGTTTTCCTGTAGTGTGTGCTATGAGATGGTGGTCGTGAAGAGGATGTGCTGAGGTCCTGGAGTGCTCTCACATGTATCTCTAGATACTCGAGAATGCACCAAAAATTGTTCAAATGTTCAAACAACTGTCTTAAAACCTATCCTGTGAAGACTTGTGTTTGTAGCCCTGTTCTACTTTATTTGGAAATATTTTGTTCATCTTTAAGTGTGGAATTTACATTTTTAAAATTCTCTAATCTGACTTCAGGCAGAATGAATGATGGAGGAGAAAGAAATAAATGACATAGAACATTATCATTTTATATTCCACCCTAAGATTAGCCCAATGATTCACACTTGTATCTTCTTAAGGGTGGCTGTACAAGTTAATTAAAAACCCATTATATCTAAAAAACATTCATACTTACCAGAAATACTGCTATAGATATTCCAACCAGAAAGCCTGCTATCACGTCTGACCAGTGATTCCGATACTCTGCTACTCTGTTGAGTCCAGTAAGAAAGGCCAAACACATTAGGCCCAAGCATAGGACGGGCTTAGCAAGTCTTGTTCCTTTGGCTTTGATTGTATTGGTAATGTACATCTGAAATATGAAGTGAAAAGCATGATTTCTCCTGATATCATTTGCTTAATACATATTAATGTGTATGTACACATACATTATAGACACACTTATGCTTGGATGGCTCAAATAACTAGAGTTTATGAATTTTTGAATGAATTCTACTTTAAAAGTAGACTTTGAGAAATTCTGATTTTACTTACCTGATATTAGTGGCCAGTTCTTAGGTAATAGAAATCATCTAGGAACCCAGAGTATATATATTTCAAGTGTCTTTTAACTTTCAATGTGCCTATTCTTGTTTGATCTGAATTTACATTTTAGATCAGTAGTGTCAGAGGAAAGATGAGTGTGTCTAGTGTGTCTGTTTTTCAATGCTCTATTGAGAGGATACAGGCTTGATAAGATCAGAACTCGTGAACAGAATTACAGAAAATAAAACAGGTTTTGACTAAACAGATTATTTGGAGAAGATTCAGTAGTTCAATGGAATACCAAGGTTTGCTTTGTAGCTGTTTAACTTTATCAGCTTTAGAACAAACTTTATCAGAAACAGAACATTTGAAAAAGGTAATTATAATGGGGGAAAAATATATCAGCTAAAACCAGAACAAAACAAGAAATTAGATACCTACATTTCTGGCATCGTCACACATGTCAGTTCAGAACATGTAGTGTTAATGAGTTAAATGAACACAAGTCTCCATGTTGTGAGTCACTGTGTTCAATGTGATCCTTTCCCAAGTCTGTAGTTATAGTTACAGACTTAGTCTATAGCTCAATTAATTGCTTATCACCTTAAGCCATGTGCTGCTATAGGGGCAAATCTGCTGGCTGCAAGGGGAAAACCTGCCTTTTTTTTTTTTTTTTTAGTTTCAAATCATTAGTAGAGTAAGTATGAAAGAGATGACTTTGTCAGTACATTTAGTTTTTATGGTATTAATGCTAGTACCTGATACTGGTAATAGACCTGAGAAATGAAACCAAGCTTTTAGGTTTTTTAGTTGATGCAACCATTTTAGGAAGCTGTGAAACTCAGTAATTATCTCCCCCTTCAAGGTTTGCAGCTCTAAGTTGCCAGAAGAGCTTGTATGAATATTTAAACAGCCATTGGATGCAAGGATCTACTCAGCTAAGTTCAAGCCCTTTGCTATTTATCACAATTTCCAATTCTGTAGGGAAAGAAAAATTGGATTGTCTCCATCTCAGACCTGTGGCCTTTAGAGCTAGATCAGTGTGTTCTAAGCTTGTGCTTAGAAAAGATGAGTAATTTCATTTATGATGTATAAGTATATATGAGAAGAAAAGAGAAAGATGACAAAGAGAATGATGCTCTTGCCATTCTGAGAGAATGTGTTAAGAGCTCTGCCTGCACAAATTAACAAGGCAAGCATATCATACCACTTAAGGTCTCACAGGGATGCAGAATAGAGTAGTTGCTTATGTAATCGGTGCATGTGAATAGGGAGTGAAGTTTGGGTTGCTGGTGAGATTTCCTTTAACAGCTTCAGGACAGATTAATGATTTCTTAACTTTGCATTTCTTCGCAACTGTCAGAACTCTAAAGATATCCTCATCCTTATTAAGATAAAATGAATGTGGGATGATAACTGAATAATAATAATGCTATCATTAAAGTTAAGATTTAAATGAATGATCACTATTCAAGACCATGCTTGAAGCATTTTTATGTTAAATATATAAAATCTTTAAAAATAACCATATAAGTCAGGTAGCATGATTACCTTCACTTCCTAGGTGAAAAAACTGACTCAAAGCTTATAATCAAGAATATGCACCTTGGCTCTTGAGGGTGGTCTTGTTGAGAAGGGACAGATGGCCAATTTTTATGTAATGGGAAGTAAGGGGAAAACAGGTACCTCTCAACCTTCCTGTTTTCTTTCTTCATTGATTCTTGCCTGGAGGAAATGGCCCATTCACATAAGTATCACTCATTGAATGCAAGAGAATTGAGATTGAAGAAAGGCCCCCTTGGTGGCACAGAGGTTAAACTAAGAGCTATCAAGCTATTGACAGCCACCATGGCAGGAGTTCAATACCCAGCCCAGGAGCTGACATGCATGGCGCAGCAGACCTCTCCTGGCTTTATCCGCTGCTCCCTTCAGCAGTGTATTTTAATAGGTTCACCTGCTCTGTTCCCCCACTCTGTCTCTGGCGAATCCTCTCACCCTTCACACCTCTGGCCTATATCCTGGTTAAATAAAAATCTTTAAAGGTTAGAGGGAAAGATGACTTGTTCAAAAAACCTTTGAGGTGGATCTTGACAGTGTCTTATGTTACACAGATTTTTCTGGAGCATAATCAGTTGACATGGCTATCACAAAAGAAAAATTAGTTTCCACTTAATATTTGGCAACTCTTTAGTACTTTATGAATGGAAGTGCCTTTTAACCAGTCTAATTGTGTTATCTTTACAGACTATCTGTACAGAAAGTCTGTTATTCTTAATTTGCAAAATAGGAAATTACGGCATAAAAATCTATTAAGCAAGTTTGGGTAGAGAATTGATTTTGGTCCCTTGGTTTTAATTCACTTACAAAAGCATGTAGGCTAACCAGATGTCAAAATGTAGCTAAAATAAAGCACAAACAGAAAGGATGTATGATTTGAACTGGATGGTATCTGCTCATTCCTCAAGGGTCAGTGGATGCTTACTGTCTTCCAGGCTAACACATTTAACCATTATTAGCTGACCTCATTCACCCATTCCAGGAATATTTAATAACACAAAGATGCAGAACACCATTTCTGTTCACATGCTCTCCCCTAAAACAGCCTGGTAATATGTTCTACATTTTTCTCCTTGGGTATACAGACATCTATATAAACATACAGAAAGGGATTTTGCTTGTTTCCTTTTACTAAAATGTAATGACAATGCTTATATTGTTACAGGGTAACCCTAATAGAAAATGGGTTTGCCTGACTGGGTTTTTACCTGAGCGCTTGACAGGTACTTACAATAAGCCCCAACTGCAGGTACACACTCAAAAGTTAATAAAAGGTTTTATTTACAAGAGAAGGGGAAATAGCGTAGTGAATAACACAAGGAGAAGAGAGGGATATGGATCTGTGAATGTCCTACCCATTCCTCAGAGCTGGAACCCAATAGTGCACTGAGAGCTGGTTCTGAAGGGAAAAAAAAGGGACACCCCCGCCCCCAGGCCCACATGTTTGCTTTTATACCTAGCCTAGCTGCTTAACTCTACTCTTAGGTCCCAGTAATCCGCTCTTCAGTAATAAACTTACAAAATTTGTATTCTTTAGATATTGTAAGTCTAGAGTGGGCATTGAGGTCCACAACCTATTTCTATACTCTATTCAAGAAAACTTTTCCCCCCTAACAATATTACTCAATAATGTGAATGGACACACTTGTTACATAATAAACATCCACTCGGTGAATTTAGAAAGAATGTACAATTTTACAACAATACTCTTGCAAGAACAAAAATACAAACACAAGTATTTGTCTCTGTTAAGCACTTACTCCATATACTTGAAACGTCTTCTAAGAGGAGATATCCAAGGTAATATCGAAAAGGGATGAGTACAAGAGTTGCAGGCAAGGGGAATTGAAGGGGGAAGGTATTCTAAATACAGATGACAGAATAGGGGGTCCTGCTCTGTGCTCTGCAGACACCTAGCTTGTCCTTCCTTTTTTCCTTTGCATAGAAGGACCAGGCTGTAGACCAGAGGTGCAAGGAGTGAGAGAATTCACCAGAGACCGAGGGGGAAGCAGAACAGACAAACCTACTGAAACACACTGCTGAGGGGAGCAGCGGGCAGACAGGAGAGGTCTGCTGTTCCACATGTGGGTTCGCTCTTTTTTTAGGGATCAAACTCAGGCCATATTGGTGATAATACTGAGATTTAACCCCTAGGCCACCAGAGGTTAAATTTCGTCCTGTCTCAGGACATCTGTTAACACAATGCTTAGATTTTTTTTTTTTTTAGGTTTGGTTGTTCTATCAATAAAATAAGGATGTAGAAGCCAAGTCTGTGTTTTGCATTGTAAACCTTGTGCTTAGTTAGTTCTTGCCACCAACACATTGTATAGGAATTCAGTAGAGACTTAGTACACTTAGTAAAAGAAGGAAAGAATGAAAAATGCAAAGGCAAAGAGGAGAGAGTATGAGTATCTTTTTTTTTTTTTAAATACTATGCATACAAGAGCAGGGTATAGGCCAGAGTCGTGGGAGGTGAGAGGATTCACCAGAGACAGAACAGGCAGGTGAACTGAAGTACACTGCTGAGGGGAGCAGCAGGTGAGGCAGGGGAGGTCTGCTGTGCCATGTGGGTCCCCTCCCTGGCCAGGGATCAAACTCATGCTGCTGTGCAGTGGATGCTTCACAGTGCGGTGCTCAGCCCGCTGAACCACCAGAGTGGCCCAAGTATGAGTCCTTTGTTTGTTGCATTTGTTACTACCTAAAATCTTACTCTCTATTTCTGTATATATGTTTTTATCACTTCCCTCCATTAGAATACTCTGTTAGAATGGAACATATGTTCATTCACCTACCTGGTCTGCACAGAACACCTAGATAGTAGTAGGCATTCAAAAAATATTCAGTGAATGAATGTAAAAATGGCATGCTTGGGAGAAAGTGAATTTTGAACTTTGTATTTTTTGGGAGTACATACAACTATCTGAAAAGCTCTTGCCTATGTATTTTTTACCCACTTAATATCTTTTTCTCTGTCTATCTCATTATTTCCTGAAGAAATACATGGTGAAGACTGGACACCTGTGTTAGGATTTTAGCCTCCTAATGATGCTCACGTGTGAATCTCAGAACTTGTGACTTTGTCACCTAATTGCATGAGTGTCAAAAGTGGAGAACCCGGGCCTCCCTGGTGGCGCAGTGGGTTGAGCAGCGCACTATGAAACCGCAGCCACTGCAGCACGAGTTCGATCGCTCCTGCCGGCCAGGGAGGGGACCCACATGGCGCAGCAGACCTCTCCTGCCTCGCCCGGTGCTCCCCTCAGCAGTGTGTTTCAGTCAGTCTGCCTGTTCTGCTCCTCACTCTATCTCTGGTGAATCCTCTCATCTCCCTGGATTCTGGCCTGTACCCCAGTTCTTGTATGCATAAATAAATCAATCTTCCAAAAAAAAAGATTAAAAAAAAAGTGGAGAACCCTCCCTAGCTGGAGTTGGAAAGGTCTGAAGATGCTATGCTGCTCCCCTTGAAGAGACAGGAAGGGGGCCACAATCTAGGTAATATGGATAGGCTCTAGAAGTTAGAAAAGGCAAGAATGGATTCTCCCCTAGAGCTCCTAAAGGATGCAGCTGGGCCGGACACTTCAGGCTAAGGAGATGCGTGCTGGACTTCTAACTTAGAACTCAAGACAGTAAACGTGAGTTGCTTTTAGTTTGTGATGATTAGGCATGTTGTCAAAAAGCACCTACTACAGTAAGTCAGTGCCTAACATATGAGTGAATTAATGCACTGAGGGTTCATAAAAATAATCCATAGGAGGAGATAACTGTGGCACAGAGATCATACCTACTTTGGAACGAGTGAGATCCTACCTGTTGAGTCCCTTCATTAGACAAGTCATTCATCCTACTGAAGCTTTGGTCTCCTGATGTATAAAATATCAAGAGTAATAAAAATAGTAATATAGAGCACTAAATAGATTAAATGACTTCATAAAACATGTTCTATTCATAGCACAGAGCTTGAGCCACAGTGCTCCTCAGTAATTGCAGGGGTTAAATCAGGGCCAGGCTAGAGAACATACAGAACCAGGGTCCTGATGTTGAGGGCAGTGGCTGAGCAGTGGAGATCATTAGTTCTCTAGGGGTGTCGTGGTCACAAATGTAGAGAAACTAGTTCCTCCTCTTATTTTTTGTTTCATGGCATCCACTGCCTTCTAAGTTCTATGTCTAAAGACCTCCACTAATGGGTAACTTGGGGGAGATGATCATGTACTCAGCCTTTGCCGCCTCTTTCCTGCAGACTCAATGATCTCAGTTTTGCCCATCGGGATAGAAGCCCCTCAGTGGCCAGATTGCCCCCCACAGCCTAAACATGATTCAGACCTTTCAGGGCAGTGATGGGGAGGTACTTGTGATGTACACTGGCCCTCCAAAATGTAGAACCCCAAATTAAGCTCAACAGTGCACATATCACATATTTTCTTCAGTTAGTCTTACTCACAGGTTGATAACACCATAATCAAGTTGTAATTGGATTATCTTTAAGCTAATTTTAGGTTTTGCCTATTTTGCTTCATACAATCTAAAAGAGCAAGATGTTTATTTATCTTCAAATAACCACATAGCATTATTGGTCTTATTGTCCATGATCTACTAAATTCTCCAAAACTTCCCCACAGGGACTGATTCCCCAGCAAGTTCCTCTTATATTAGATTCTTGGGATTGTTCAAAAAAATAAAAATTTCCTAATTGTGTTCACAATGACATTCCATCTTATCAAGACCATTTTGAAGTTGCCATCTCTCATACCTCTTTCTCCCAGTTTCCTGTTAGCTCCATATCGATAACAACCAGATAACACCAAAGGTAGAACTTGACAACAATGTTCTAGAAAGCTGTTCAATATTTGTAAATAGATTTGGTACAAAATTATTGAACAAATTTGGGGGATTCACTTATGAGTCTAATTATGCAGTGTCCTGGTCTTACTGCATCCATATTCCCTACATGTATAAATTTGCCAGACAGCAGTGTAAAGGTATCTGATAGAGTATACAGCAGACTTGGGACGGCAGATAATGGGATAGAGAAAAGGCCATGGACAAGATTTGTGTTTACATAAATCAGACCTTTCAGGGCTGTCATTGGGAGATGCAATAAATGGTGGTATAGTGAAGTCATAAATTTTACATACTGTAATCTATAGTCCATAAAGCATGTAACCACTCTTTTCCATAGCTAATCTGAAACTCATCATGAGCATCCATCCTGCACTGAAAAGGGAAAGAATGGAAGAGGGAGGATGTTGAATAAATGTTTAGTTCTCATTTGTAACGCTTCTCTTTCTGGCAAAAAGACATTGGGCCTGGTTTGAGGCCTGTGTGTGATCTCCGTAGCCAAGATGGGATGGCTCCTCAAAAAGTTCCTAGGGCTGCTCCCACAAAGTGTTTCCTCTTCACTGGCCCACCATCCATCTTAGCTCACAACTGCAGAGATCCTCAGAATTTCCAGCACAATATCTCACTGCATGGTCTGCTCTCCCTGGCTGATAGAGTCCTCTGGTCCTATCTCCTCTGCAGCGCGCCCTCCCCACCACAGGGGGGCACTAACGTCTAGTTATCCCAGCTTCATGCCAGAAATGAGAGGCAAGCAATCTATTTCCTGTGTTCTCTTCAGCCACTCTGGATTTTCTATTATCTTGTGACCCACTTCTTTCTCAGAGTTTCTAACCTAAAGGTGCTCCCTTTTGCTCTCCTCCAAACCACCCACTTCCTAGACCCCCAAATCCTGACTTTTTTCTCCATGAGGTTGGTGGTACTATTTTAACTTCTTGTATATCTGTGGGCATATAATAAAACACTCAGGTATTTACATTTGCTTCTAGTATAAAATATAGCTTCAGAAATTAGAAATTCCTGTTCTCTCTCTCTTTTTTTTAAAAGATTTATTTTTTTATGCACACAAGAGCTGGGGTACAGGCCAGAGTCGCGGTTGGTGAGTACTCACCAGACAGAGTGGGGAGCAGAACAGGCAGACTGACTGAAACACATTGCTGAGGGGAGCAGTGGGCGAGGCAGGAGAGGTCTGCCGAGCCATGTGGGTCCCCTCCCTGGCCGGAGGCAGGGATTGAACTTGTGCTGCATTGGCTGGGGTTTGCTTCATAGTGTGTTGCTTAACCCACTGCGCCACCAGAGAGGCCCTTCCTGTTCTCTTTTTGCAGAGATACGGTTTTCAAAGTTGTCATCTTTGAAATTAGACCAACTAATGGACATTCATTATTTCACATCGGTACCATCGTGTGTATGTCGAGTACATTTTAAGACCATCCCTGCCCTTTCAGCAAATTCCAAGCGTACACTACAGTAATACTAACCAGCCATTGACTATATTACATTCACGCTTGCCCAGGCTCTCTCATGCACACATACAGATACATTATTCAGTCTTTAAAAAGGAAAAGCTTCTGCCATTTGCAACAACACAGATGAACCTGGAGAACATGATGCTAAATGATAAAAGCCAGACACAGAAAGGAAAAAACTGCATGGATCGCCCATATAGGTGGAATCTAAAGTAATCATATCATGAAAGCAGAAAGTAGGATGGTTGTCAGGGGTCTGAAGAGAGGGAAATCCGGAGATGATGGCCCTTATGGTTTAGCCTACTATGAGGCACTGAACGACAGATGAAAAATCCTAGAGCTGTGTTGTCTAATGTGGTAGCAAAGACTCGCTTGTTGTGGAATGTGGTTAGCGGGGCCAAAGGACAGAATTTCCAACTGTACTTAGTTTCAGTCAATTTAAATTTTAAAACTGATAATTTGATTATGAGAAAACTTCTAACTATAGTTGGGAAAATTCTGGGTATATGCATCTACTTTTTACACAGTAAGTTGTATGAAGTGGACATCCAGATCATTGTTCCATATGAAAATTTAGTATCTGAATTCAGATGTATTACAAGTGTCAAACATATACTGGATTTTGAAAACTTTACAAATCTCCTCTCACAGGAATTGAATAATTTTTATATTGACACATAGTGAAATGGTATTATCATAGAGTTGGTTATGTGACACATTTTAAAAATCAACTTTTTAAAACCTAAGTAAAGCTGTTAGAAAATGAAAAATCATATATGCAGCTGCTTTTATATTTCTGTTTGACAATGCTGAAGTAGACAAGAACATCCTTATTTTAGGGCAATGAAAATTATAGCAGTTAATATTCAAACAAATTATACCATTTCATTATTCCTATTTTATTTATATATTGGTTGGAATTGAATACTGAACTTAAAACCATTTTTTAGGACACTTGCTTCATTGAAAAATACTTTATCTTTTATCTTTTTTATATTTATCAATTTTTAATTTTTTATATTAACATATCTTTCATAGAGAATATAATGTAGTAAAATGGTATTAATATGTATTTTCAGCATTAAACAATCACATTTGATCAATTTTTCAGGTTATTAGTACAACAGCTATTTTATGTCAGCAAAGTTAGTCAACTGTTTTCTATTTTATTGATTCCTTTTAGATTCTTGGAAGAGTCCATATTTTCAGTGCAAACCAGGAGGAAAAGCTCAATTATAGGAGGTTAGTAATCTGGGTTAATATTTTACTAATCTAATACTGATTAGTTCTGTGTCTTAGACTAATTACTTAACTTCTCATAGTCTTAGTTATATCCTCTGTAAAGTGACGATGATAACCATTTGTAGCATTTAATTAATGCAATAATCATACAGGAGTGTAAATCTCATTCTCATCCGGTAACATGAATAATTTTGTTTGCTTTGTGACTGAAACAAATCTAAATTTTTATTTTATTTTAAAAGATTTAATTATGTATTATAAGAACTCAGATACAGGCCAGAGGTGTGTGTGGGGGTGAGAGGATTTACTAGAGACAGAGTGGAGAGCAGAACAGGCAGATTGACTGAAATACACTGCTGAGGGGAGCAGCAGGAGAGACAGGAGAGGTGTGCTGCATCATGTGGGTCACCTCCCTGGCCAGGGATGGAACTTGAGCTGCAGTGGCTGTGGATGCATCATAGTGCAGTGCTTAACCCTTTGCACCACCAGGGAGGCCCCAAATCTAAAATTTTAAAGAGATGGATTTGAATTACAACTATACATTTGCTGGAAGAAATAAATTCAGTTGCCAAACTTAATGGACATGGAATATAGGTTCTTACACATATACTGGACTTGAAAATTCAAGAGTAACCTTCCACTTTCTTCACAGTATACTTAAGGGTACTGACAAGAGATTACATAACCGCAGACACTGAATTTATCATGTAGCTGATCTCGAATGGGCAATACTGAGGACGCACAAATGTGATGTAAATAATAACAACCTCAGTGTTGAGGACCAGCTGGTGCGTGCAGTTAGGATCTGAATATGCTCAGTGACTCAGGTGTCCCCTGCACAATGGCCAATTGAGGGTCTGCTGGTGAAGAACAGCCCCTTCATCACGGACACATGCACCTTATCCCTGAAGTGCAGCCCTGGCTCATTTTGCATGCTGACCATTCCTCTCTGCTGTGACCCCCTGATAAATATATTGTACATGTGGCACTTGTCTGTCAGCTAGAAGAACAAACAGCACTTCTGCTTGACATCTTTTGTCACCTACAAGATTGAGAACCACATGTATTTACCATCTAACGTTCATTTTCCATGTACCAGATGAAAAATAAGATCATACTTAAATGAAGAGAGTTTGTTATTTTATTCCCGGTTGTGATACAAGGAAGAGAAAACTGTGTGACATATGAGGAGTTATGTGACAGAAAAAATACTCGATTCCTATGATTTTAAGTTCTCTCATCTCTGAGATTTAAAATTCACTGACTAGTGAACAGCTAACTAAAATTAATATATAAAAGACTAACCTGGAGATTTTCAGTACTACCAAAAAAGTGCACTAAACTGCCAGGTAAATTTAGGAATTAATTTTTGTTTATAAACAAATGAAGAAAGCAGTTTATAGGCAAAACTATTAACATATAACCAATGAAAAATTTAAATTCAATGTCAGCAACAAGAAACATGGGGTAAAACAGTGAAAATGTATCTCAAATAGCTCTGATTAATCCTCAAACTATTAGAATTTATTTTGTCAGATGTTTCTCATACTTTGTTCAATTAAGAAACTATAATTAATGAACGTGTGATTATCCATGTGCATGGTCTTGATATGATACATACAATGTATAATGCAGCTAGATGTTCTAGAATCAGAAATAAATTAAGTACTAAGAGTTGGATTCCAGATTTTGAAACCATTGCCTTACTTTATATGATAATAGGAAAAATATCATGCCTTAAAGAGATAAATGCACTATCACTACCAGAGAGATGTGTACCACAAAGCACATAGGCACACACAGTTTGTAGTCATTGTGGGTATATATGAATTTTCATTCAACTAAAAGCTGCCAAGATACATTCTCATTGTGCCCCCACAATTTCCTACACTCACTTCACTCCTCAAAAAGAATATGGAAAATATGAAACCCTACTGCTGATCTCTTCTCCCACACCCACAGGCTTCTATACCTCACCCCAAATGCTCTGGGTTTGGGGCACATGAGTTGTTAGATGTCAAAAATACCTTTCTCCTTGGTGCTGCCACGCACCTCAGATCATAAGCTCAGCCTCCATCCCAGCTGGAGAAATGAGCTTATTTTCATTTTGCTGTCCAACATTTTGTTTATCACTGTTAGGAAAAGACATCCTTTTTGTATTGAAACAATGTGTATTTTCTCTTTGACAAGATTATAAGGGCTGGGAATTCCTTTCCTTTGTCACCCAGTAGTAACAGGATGGTGTTGGGGACAGTCATAGGAAACATTAAGGTTTACTGGGTGCTCATTTATGTAGCGAGAGCTGTACTAGTCTGTGTGTCAGTCAGGAAAGCCAAATAATTCATGGCACTGACACCTAGCAGTGGAGAAAACTAAGACACAAAAAGGCTAAAGAACTTGCCTGCGGATTTGCGATTGACTGATGAAGCAGGGCTCCAGACTTAAGCAAGTTGAGTACTAAGTCCATGCTCTGGGCAGGAACTCTGTATTATGCATAGAGCAGTCTCTACCTCAGTCTGGCAGGGAGCGGGGCTCCAGTTCTCCAAGCAGAGGTGAGAGTATGCAGAAAGGAGAAACTGGAGGAACTCAAAATAACTCAGTGTCAGACGGAAGGCTCTGTGGGTAGGGGTGGGGATGAGCACTGGTTGCTAATACAGGGAGGAGACGGACAGTAAATGAGGTTAGAGGGGCCAAGTACCAAAGGCTGTGGACATCCAGTGAAGGAATTCAGATTTTTTTTTAAAAGATTTATTTATGCATATAAGCACTGGGGTACAGGCCAGAGGTGTGAGGGGTGAGAGGATTCAACAGAGACAGAGCGGGGAGCAGAACAGGCAGATCAACAGAAACACACTGCTGAGGGGAGCAGTGGGCAAGGCAGGAGAGATCCGCTATGCCATGTGGGTCCCCTCCCTGGCCGGCAGCAGAAATCGAACTCAAGCTGCAGTGGCTGCGGTTTGCTTCATAGTGCATTGCTTAACACACTGCGCCACCAGGGAGGCCCAGAATTTGGATTTTATTAAAAGGAAAATGGAAAGTCATTAAAGAGATGTGAGGAAATGACAGGAGGATATTTGAGTTTTTATTTTTTTTAAAAAAAGATTTATTTATTCATGCATACAAGAACTGGGGCACTGGCCAGAGGTGTTGGGATGGGGAGTGAAAGAATCCACCACAAACAGAGCGGGGAGTCGAACAGGCAGATCCACTGAAATGCACTGCTTAGGGGAGCAGTGGGTGAACAGGAGAGGTTGGGTCACCCCCCCCTGGTTGGGAACCAAACTTGTGCTACAGTGACTGTGGACAGCCTCATAGTGCTGTGCCCTTTGAGCCTCCAGGGAGCCCCCATATTTAAGTTTTTAAGTATCACTTTGTTTGAATGGCTCCAGGTGTTGGGTCACCAGGCCTGAGTGGAGTTGTGGCTGCAGTCAGAAGCACTGGATAAACATTTAAAGAGCTGATCTGAAGACTTGCCAGTTAACACTGTGTGTGTGTGAGTGAGTGTGAGAGTGTCTCAGTGATTCATGATTCATTTGGAGGCGCTTGGACTGGATATCAGTGGGGATGTAAGGTGGGGAGGTGTAAAGCAGAGCTAGTCTTAGGGCTTCGTCAGCAGAAACTTCTTCCTAGAGAGGAGATCTGTATTCCCACCTGGAGGGACAGTTACGCTACACATACCCTGAGACTGTGTATTCATAGTCCACCTGTGTTTTCATAGACATCTGGAACTCCATGGTAGCCCTACAGCACTATTAGTAATAAATTTTAAGTACATGAATTAAAAAGTTTCTTGAGGTTTTGAGCTAATTACCAAAATTCCATGTATGATATGACTGCCATCAAGTTACAGTTTCAAACAACTTAAGACACTAGATTGGGACTCCTTAAGGATGGGGGTGAGGGGTTGGCCGGCGATAGTGTTTGATTTTTGTCTTACTCCTTACTCTACACCTGCTCCCCCTCCCCCCGGCACAGTCGTGGGGATACAGGAAGCAAAGACTTGGGAATGTAGGAACTATATGAATGAAGGAACAGACATACTGCATTTGAGAAATGGACTTATAACTATAATATACTGGTTTATATAATTAAAATATATGCAATATTTACAGCAAATTCCACAATGCATAAGCTAATGCTGTGAACGTTTACGTTTTCTCTCTTCAGCTATTTTTTAAGTGTGTAGTATGTGTTTCAGAAATGACCTCTAAAAAGTCGAATGTTTTCCAGGAATCTATTGGTTTTTGAAAAATGCATTTAGCAGGCTGTGGTAATAGAATCTCTACATTCTCTCCTATTTTCATCCTTTAAGAGGCATCCATAGTAGCCTTGGTGCATGATTCATATCCCAGGTAGGACATGAACCATGAGGGCCCCAGTTCCAGTTCTTACCTCTAGTACCTTAGGGCTGTGGCATCAGTGAGTGATGTATACACTCTGAGCCTTAGTTTTTCATTGGTCAGATGTGGAAGGTAGCAGTGTTGCCTGGCTATAGCCCCCACAACTCCTTATATGAACTCTTGAGTTGAGATGTGTTTCAGAATTCAGAATTTTTTGAGTTTAGAACTGTAACATGGGCCATGTGCTGCTTATTACATGACACACTGGTTTAGTAAGACGCTGCTTCCTGCAATGAAACATTCACATTTCAACATCAAAATATATGGACATTCATGGAAAGGAGAACAAATAAGACTGTAAGTACCCTCACATTAATTCACCATGTTAATTCAGAGCAGATTAGGTTTTGCTACCCAGCACCCAAGCACAATACAGCACAGAATTGCTTTGAAAGTGTTTTGGTTTTTGTTTGGGCGATTTCAGAATTGATGAGCTAGGACTGAGGCAGTGAGCTGTTTTGAGGCCCAGACCCAGATGCAGTAATGACGCTGAAGGATCAAGATGAGGAGCTGAGCTTCATGCAGCTAAAGCTGGTGCTGTAACTGCTTGGTAATTCTGGCTACAGCAGTTGGTGAACTGTGCCTCCAGACAGGGAAGGATTCACATCCAACTTTGAAAACTGAGAAAAAACTTTAAAGACACACTGACCATTCAGATAGCAGAAAGGTATTACCTGCTTTGGAAACAGCTTTCCATGTAAAGGAGCAGCCGGGCCTGGGGTGCATTTTGAAGCATGTAGTGTAATGAGGAAAGGTGGGGCCTCCCAGGTGGCCTAGGGTTAAGTCTCAGCACTATCACCACTAGGGGCTGAGTTTGATTCCTGGCCAGAGAGGTACCCACATACGGTGCAGCAGACCACTCCTGCCTTGCCTGCTGTTCCCCTTAGCAGTGGATCCGCCTGTTCTGCTCCCCACTCTGTCTGCGTAAATCCTCTCACCCCCTGCGTGTCTGGCTTACACCCCAGTTCTTGTATGCATCATTAAAAAATAAATCTTAAAAAGAAATGAGGAAAGACACCAAGAGATAGGTGTAAAGCAAGTGATGGGCAGAATGAGCAGGCGTAACTGGATGATGTGAAGGATTGTGTTAGTAATACCAGTCTGGCCTTGAAAGCTGTGTGGTCTACTAAACGTGAAGGAGAGGGGTAGGCAGGTATCACAGGTGCTTGAAGTAGTATGATGTACCTGGCAGGTAGAGCAGTGTGGGCTGCAGAGGAAGAAGAGGGAAGGCAGGAGCCCGTGATTCTCCCCATATCCCTATACAACTTCCAAACATGGAGGCATGAAAGTTTGCTCATTCTCGGGGTAAACCTCAAGGGAACAAAAGATGGGAAGGATTATTTCACAGGTATGCTTCCTGAACACTTCTGCTTTGCTGGGACTTTGAACTGGATGGCAAGAGGACATGGCTGAGGGGGCAGAGGCAGGAGTAGGCTTATAGACAGACAGGAGCTGGTATCTGGTAAATAGTTACCCCCTGTAGCAAATATGGCAGAGATGGGAAGATAGGCTCTCTATTTCTGGGCAGACAAGAAAAGAGAGTTCCTAGAATACCATTAAAAACATAACCCATGTGCCAGAAAAAATATATATAGATTAAAAGTTTTAAAACAAGGGACGTTTTCATGAGAATGAAAGAGAAGCAAATGGAATGCATTCATTGCCTTATGTATTTTCAAAGAATATTGATCATGTCTTTATTGTGTCCTGGACAATGTGCTTGGGCTAAGGATGACACAATAGGGAAATTTTTCATTGTTGACCTCAAGGAACTCTCAGTCTTAAGAGAAAAAAGAGCCATGTAAAAATAACACTACGTTGCAAATCAGTTAAGAATGAATGAAGCACAAATCACAGAAAACAGAAGTCAGATTAATCAATGCTTATTTCCAGATCCTGACTAGAAAGTAATATGTAAGATCCTTCCCTTCTCTTAAGAAATATTGAAGCAATCATCTAGACATGGGGGATGGGTCAGAAGAACATTTCTGTTCATTTTTTAAAACTAAGATTAAAATATAAAGAAGAGGAGAAGAAAGAGGGAGGAATGAAGATTTAAAACAGAAAGACGGTTACAAACTCATTTACCTGAAGGAAAGGTCAGGCAGTATAAACAAACCTAGTTGACTACTAGAGAAAAGGCCAGCACTAAAGTATGGTGTATGGCCTCAGTCTTGCATTGAGAAGACGGAATGAGAGCTACTGAGCCCAAGAGAAGATGCGCCTTCTAGAGCGAGGAGCTGTGCTCAGCTCCAGTTGCAGTCACTAGGGCATGTACGTTTAGAACTACCCTGTCACTTATAAGTGCACATAATATTCTGACATGAAGTTCTCCAATTCTAAAATCTTGGCAAGTCAGTAAGCATGTCCAGTGTGTTAGATATGTTGGATTAGGTGTGTACCACTAGTTCACAACCCAAGGGTACAAGGAAGAAGATAGAAAGCACAAGGAAGAACATAGACAGTGCAAGGGAGGGCAAGTGGTTAGATAAATCTCTTGCCCCCTGTTGAACTGAGAATAATGTTGCAATAATGTTTAACCATGATGCACAAGGCCCTTCTGTTGTAAGGCCTTTCCTTCAGCCTCATCTCATTCTCTTCCAGAGTCTAGGCTGGAGCCATGCATAGATGCTTGCAGTTCCCCCCAGAGAGCCACATACTCTGCCATCCTGACTCTGACTCCTTGTAGTTGGTTTAGTAATGAACACCCAAGAAGAAATACCAAATTTCTCATCCCTGAATTGATTGTTACCATATATAAAAATGATGTTTGCAGATGGAATTACACATATAAGGCACTTTATGGCCATAAAATTATATAGACTTATAATGGAAAGAAATTTACAGAAAATAAATCACATTCTAGGAATTCTTAGGAAAGTCACAGAGGAGCTTCCAAAACATTTACAGGGAACAGTATAAAATAAAAATGAAAGGCCCCTTGTTAAAAAATCATTAGGTAAACGAAGGGTCAGAAAAAGACAAACCTAAAAAATAACCTTGAAAGCTGAATTTAGAACTGAAGCATCCAGAGGAAGAAGAGTGGGGAAGGGATGAGGACCAAGAGAGCAGGTAGCACAGTGGATGATGGGGTGGGGGAGAATACACTGGTGGGTTATTGGCCAACAAAGTAGTGGTGACACTTGAGGGGGTCCCTATGCTTCCAAACTACCAGCAGTGACATAAGCCAGTAGTATTTCAATAAAAATAGTCATCATGAATATCTCTAGATGGTGACAGCAGAGTATTAAGCCAAGTGTGGGGCCTCCTTAAGCACAGGTTATATACCTGTGCAGCCAGTCCTTCTAGTTATGGGGCTCCACTTAGGCTCCACTTAAGTTATCTGAGCAGTAACATGAAGAATAAATGGACTGCAATTGGCAAGAGGGTGGTCAGCAATTTTATTAGTAGTCTTGGCAAGCAGTGATGAAGATTACCCGAGAGGTGGGAGTGTGGTTTATCACCCTAAAGTAATACTTTTTCTGACTCTCCAGCTCTATTATTGAACTTTTTCTATTTTAAATTGTATTTGTAAATAACCCCAAAGTTATAATCTTAACACCAAAAGTATATCCAATAGGAGAACTTTATGGAATGGGTTGAAACCCTGTGACTCTTTGTTAAACACGCCACCCCCCCCTTTAAATCAGTGGTGTCATCGTAAGTTAAACTTAAAAGTAATGAATATATGAGCACATTGGGGCCATTACAAATACTTCAATACAAGAAATGCACCTGATTTACGTGCAGTAGTTTCCTTTAGCATTCCGTCTCTGGTGAGTGCTCTGTGCTTTGTGGCTCAGTCTCCTAAACGGTCAGTTGTGCTTTGTGCTTGAACACCATACTGTGTCGTGACCTGTCAGCAGCAGAGGACATGATGGAAGTCCAAACTGCACTCACAGGGAATTAGAGAGATGACAGAGCCACTCAGAACAATGGGGTTGGGCTAAGACACCTGGAATTCTGCATCGTCAGCACCCGGTGCTCACTTAGTTTGCTGGCTGCAGAAAGTGGGTTGGAGAGTACACGTGGGAGGAATTCTGAACTCCAGTTCCAGCTCTCGGCCTAAACCAGTTGTGTGACTCTGGGCAACTTACTTAATTTCTCTGAGCCTCAGTTTTCTCATCTTTATTTTGGGAATTAGAATAGTGCCAATGGCATATGAGTATGTGTCGAACAAGATAATCTACTTAAAGAGCATTACTTACTCAGTTGTTCACAAATAGTGTATCCTTTTTAGAGGAAATCAAAGGCGAAGGGATTTTACTCTGAGGGCTTTTTAGAGGGTTAAGGAATATTCTCAAATTGGCTGCTGGTGACTATAAAACATCCAGACACTCAGTTAGGGACAGGAACCCCTCCAGCTAGCATCTTTGAGAATCGAGTTCTGCCACTTGCATATCCTCAGGCAGCTATAGGTGGGGAGGATTGCTTGAGGGTGCAGTGGGGATCCCCTGGCCTCAGGCTGTGCACAGATCCTCCCAGGCATCATTTCCACAATATGAGACCAGTGGAAGGTTTTCCCCTTGAAGGTTGGAGTTATGAAGCGGGAGGCTTATTGGGACCTTAAATATATGTCCAATTGTATCTCCATTACCTCTCATTAGGCTCTCATTGCCATGGAAAATGCAAATGCTTGATTTATTGAATGAAGTAGACCTATCTGAACAGGCTAGAGCAATTCACCCAGTGCTTTGTGTATGTAGAGCCTGCCTTTCCCTAAGTCTTTGCTTCTTCTCAGCGTGGTGGCCCCTTAGGCAGAGCTCTGAGTACCATTTTCTGCATCACTATACTTTTGAGATTATAGATTTATTAAGGGGTAGGGGCAAGGCATCTGTTTGAACCTCCTAATTGCAAATAATAAGCACTCAAGACATGGTTGTAGTTGTTTGAACCAGTCAACCTACTTTTCAAAGTTATGTTTTATATTCATGCCACTGCTGGCATTGTGGTGGCTGTAAAGAAATGACCTCAAACCTCAGTGAATTTATAATCTTTTGGAAGCAGAGATACACAAATAACAATAAAACAACATGGCAAACCTTTGCCCTTTTTAAGTGTTCATTACCAACGTTTCCTGGTCAGAACACAGACAATGACGTACTGATTGGGCAGCAGCAGCGGTCAGTCCAGGTCCAGGCAATAAAGGGGGTACAATCATAAAACCTACAAAATGCCTGCTTTTCAGGTTGCACTCTGGCAGTTCTAACAAAGTCAGTTGTAACACACCCCTGCCCCACCCCCCAGTCCTTCACTGCTTGTGGCAAACTGTATCCTTTAAATATGGTTATAGCCTCTCCCCAACCCCTTGCTCCCTTGTCACTCCCTCATTAAGAGGCAGATAACATTTTCCTGGAATCTGGGAAGGCTTGTCACTTGCTTGTAACCAACAAAATGCAGCAGAAATGACATCATGAACCCATAGAAGCTGGCGAACTTCTGTCTGCTTCACTGGAACACTGCTAGGGAGTCTTGTTAAAAAACCCTGGTGCCACCGTGGCGTGAATAAGTCAAGACACATGGAAAGATCAGTTGTAGGTAGCCCCGGTCTTCGTAGTCTCCCAGGCCAGAAGCAGGCATGTGCATGAACAACCTTTCCATGATTCCATGCCCCAGATAGCAAGAAACCGTGGTCAGCCTTTCAGCCTTCCCATTTCACACAAGAAACAATTACAGAGCAGAGACAAGACAGCACAGAAAGTATTTTTCCAAATGTTTGACCTACAAAATCTCTGAACACAGTGAGTTGTCATTTTATGCCACCAAGTTTGCAAGGTTATGAAGTTATGTCAAGTGGAACCTTGGTTTCAGTTGGAATAATTGCTACTGAGTGTTAACGGACATGTGAGTTTCAAATTAGCACGTTTTGGTTATGTAATCTCTCAAATACTCTACAAAGGAGTTAATCCTAAGAACTCCTGGTTGTGCATTTCATCTTCTAACATTTGGATTCAGTGAAGCAGTTCACCTAATCATAAGAGAGTAAGTCTGCAGAGGCTGAGCATGTTTTAAGCTTTGGTTAGAGTGTCTATAACCTCAATCATGCTATATTTAAACATATCTGAGAGGTGAAAAAACACAATGGCACAAAATTGTAAAAAGGAAGAAAGAACTTGAGTTTTATCTCAGTTCTGATAATCTATGTGATTACTGAGACTAAGACTTAATGAAAAAATGAAATCTTTTATTATATTAAATAATGTAAATGCAAGGCATATATTTTGTTAGACGAGTGCAAATTTTATTTCATACATAAAATCTTATACTGAATTTTTATGTCTTTAGAATTAAAATACATGCTGACTTTAAAAATGAAAATGAATCAACTAATGACTGTTACTGTTACCACATAACTGTTCCTTAAAAAAAACTTCCGTACAAAGGAAACTGAATGATTGGCTTTGGTATCAAATATGCTTTGGTATCAGATATACCTTCAGTGTGCCGCTGATGATGAATAGATTATTTCAATTAAAAATATTCTGGGGCTTCCTTGGTGGCGCAAGACTTTGAGCACCATGCTGTGGGGCTTCCGCAGCCACGGCAGCGCGAGTTCAATCCCCGGCCAGGGAGGGGACCCACATGGCGCAACAGACCTCTCCTGCCTTTACCTGAGGCTCCCCTCAGCAGTATGTTTCAGTGGATCTGCCTGTTCTGCTCCCCACTCTGTCTCTTGTGAATCCTCTCATCTCCCTCCACCTCTGGTCTGTACCCCAGCCCTTGTATGCATAAATAAAGAAAATCTTTTTTTAAAAAAACTTCAATTAAACATATTTTAAGAAAACTAAAAAAATCCACCAACCTTGGTCTTAGTCACAAAAGCAAATAACAAGAGGACCTAAATCTCTTGTGAGTAGGAAATCTCACGTGGTGTGCCTGCTCTGTGAGAAGTGTGCACTCTGCCTCACCACCAAAGTCTGGGTGAGAGTTGGGTGTTTCGCTTTCCTCGGCACCCTGGCAAGCAAGCTGCTGGCACATGATCGGGGCTTAACCAGTCAGACGTGCCAGCAAATGACACAAACAGATAAAGTAGACTTGCTGGTGGAGGCCTGGAGAGACAGCGGCAGCCCTGGGGTCCACACTCCCCAGGCTCAGTGGCAGGTCTTGACCACACCTCTCCTGTGTTCTGATGCTGACTGTGGGCTGGCCGTACAGGTCACTCGGTCTTGGTGAGTCCCTGAACCTCACTTGTCACCCTGTCCTTCCACCTCACTCTGTCTCCATCTGCCAGACTCACTTTCTGTTTGCAGTAGAGAACACTGACCAATACATGAAGGGCAAATAGAAGCTGAACCAGGCTAACAGAGGAGTAAGAGGCACTGGAGAGACAATAGATGGAGAGAATAGCACTAGTATTAAAGTAGAAAAAAACACAGACTAGTACTGGTCTAGTGTGAAAGGAGTTCACATAAGCCAAGACCTGAGCTTGAGAATGTTAGCTTTAGGAAGGGAGGTGTTTTAATTAGCTGGGGCTGCCTTGACAGTACCACAGGCTGGGAGGCTTAAACAACAGGTGTGTATTTTAAGATCAGGAGTGGGCATGGTGGGATGGATGAGAGCCTTCAACTAAATCCAGTTGTCTCTACTTCCAAATACCACCAATTGAAGATAACAGGTTCAACAGAAGAAGGGGTGAGGGTAGGGTGACACAGTTCCGCCCATAGCAGAAGACAAGTTTTAGCTAGGACCAAACAAAATAGCCTCAATGATACATGAAGGAATGTGAGTCTTGAAAGGTTGGTGGCGAGGGCAGGCTGTGGGAAACTTTGTGCAAAGAGACTGCATGAAAGCTCAAGCTAGGTGGCCTCCCTGGTGGCGCAGTGGATTAAGCAACATACTATGAAGCAAACCACAACCACTGAAGCACGAGTTCGATCCCTGCCGCCGGCCAGGGAGGGGACCCACGTGGCGCAGTAAACCTTGCCTGCCTTGCCCGCCTACTACTCCCCTCAGCAGTGTGTTTCAGTCAGTCTGCCTGTTCTGTTCCCGGCTCTGTCTGGTGAATCCTCTCACTTCCCTGGACTCTGGCCTGTACCCCAGCTCTTGTATGCATAAATAAATAAAATCTTTTTAAAAAAAAAGAAGAAAGCTCAAGCTAGGAGTGTTACTCTAATGACAGAGCAGGATGAAGAACGGGGTGAAAAATTTTTCTTGGGCAGCTTAATGGAAAGGCTCCTGCAGTAGGCAAGGTGAATGACAAAGGACTGAAATCTAGCAGTGGAAGTTTGGGGAGGGTAGGAGAGTTTGGATGTGAGAGGTATTTCAAATGTGGAACCAACAGAATTAATCAGACATCTGGATGCGGGGGTGTGGAAGTGGGAGGAGTTGAGGGTGACTCAGAGATGTCAGGCTTGGGAGCTGGGTGGGTAGAAATGCCAATAATCACATCAGAGGACACAAAAGCAGGAACTAGTATGGAGCAGCAGCAGACCATGAATTTGGTGTTGGAAGTGCTGTGTTGAGGGAGACAGTGGGCCACCACCTAGTTATGTTCAAGTTAGGAATAAAATCTGGAGCTCAGGAGGGAGGTTAAAGCCAGGAAGGAGTTCTGGGGTGTCTTGAAATGACAGGGGTGGTTATGGAGGAGACCACTCTTGGGAGGGCTAACTGACAAGAAAGGAAAGTCAAATACAGAAACCTGGTTAGCTCAGGTAGCTGGTTTTCAGACTTTGCAAAGAAGCACTTACTGAAGATGGAAGCAGAAGCTCCCTAAGTATTAAAAAGGGAAAGTTCAGACAAGAAAGGTGATCGAAAGTATCAGTGTTGTGAAGGCAGCCAGCAACACAGGATCGGAAGAAGCTCCTGATAGATCTGGGGTGGATGAAATCAGGACGCAGCTTTAGTAGAGTGAGTGAGTGAGTGAGTGTGTGTGTGTATGGGGGTGGAGGAAGGATGGGGAGAGATCGTGAGCAAAACCCCTATTATAACTAGTTTATAAGATGAGGGAGTTTGAATTCATCTTCTAGAAGTTTCAGAGGTGAGATTGCAGGTCAAATTAAATGTGACTCGATTGTACCTTTTGAAAGTAGAACTTCTAGCACTTCCAAGGAAATCATATTTTCCTGCTTGTACATAGCCAGTGGCATATATCTTATAAATAGATGCCTGATTGATGTGTTCTTCTTTTTGCATGTAGTGAATGTACTGTGTGTAATTAGCACGGTAAGCACTCAATAAAGTTATTTTTATACCTTAAATTTCTGTACTATTGGAGAGGGATTCTTGTAGTTGAAGTCCTTTGTTCTCCTTCCAAGATTTTCTTTAAATGGCTCAGAGCAGATTGTGTCCAGAGGGGAAGGTAACCTTTTGTAGAATGCAGTGGACGAGATCTAAGACATCGCCTTCATTTGAACCATAGCCTCAGTTTAGGAGTTCTGTGCTGCAGTCACAGTGATGTATTTTTTTTTTTTTTAACTTTATATATCACACATTTAACCCCTTGCTGTGCGTTAGCTTACTGGATCCTCTTGAATTAGGACTACCACAGTCCTACCCTGTCCCTGGGGGATATGTTTCAAGACGCGCAGTGTATGTCCAAAGCCATAAATAGTGCAGAACCTGTATCTACCATGTTTTTGTCCTATGTTAGGTACAGTAGGAGATGGATAACAATAATAAAATATAGAACAGTTATAACAAAATACTGTAATGTTGTGTAAATGCCCCCCCCCCCGTCTTACTGTATGTATTAATTTTCCATTGTGGTTGATCTCGGGTTACAGCAACTGTGGAAAGTGAAACCTTGGATAATGGGGGTGGGACTCAACTCCCAGAGGTGAAAGCAGTGTGGCCATCACCGAGGTTAAGTTACTCTGTCTCCCTCCAAGAAAGACAGAGCTGCTCTTCTGTAAGGAGGGCGGTGAGCCCAGAGTCCACCTGTAGTGCAGTGTGAGTGAAGGCCACAATCTTCCGGCCAGCGCCCAAGAATAACAGAACCCAGCAGGGGCACTGTGGCTTGACCATTTATGCCCAATGTAGGGCTCTTCAAGTGGGCACTTCTGCTCAAGACTGGCTGAGACTGTCTCTCTTCAGTCTTGCTGCTTCCCTCTAGCTTTCCTAAGATTCACCTGAAGCTTCCGTTACCGCTCTTGCACTAATCCACCACAGCTTCTCGGGTGATGCTTGCTAACAGTTGATTTTGGGGATGGTCTAAGAAAGCATGTGTTGTGTGGGGGTCGGGAGACGTGTACGGACTGGAAGTGAAGACCCATAGCATGTGGCGTGTGTGGCCCAGCCTGTCTATTGGGGAGCAGTCCAATTGCTAAAATTTATAGTCCTAGGAAATAGGGGTAGGGTAACGAATTAATACTGGCCTGTATAAAACTTTACTGATTTTAGCACTGGAAATCTGCAGTCTGAGGACTGGTCACTCTTGGGAGTAGGGATACCTCTGCCAGGTCAGTGGTATAGGCAGCTAAGAAATCCAGGGAAACTGTGCCTAGAGGGATGATGAAATTGGCTCTCTTCTTCACAGTGGGGAGCCAAGAAGCTGAGGGTAGTTAACAAGCAACTGAAAACTGAAGGCAGAAGGACCTCTTGGCTAACAAGACATTCTAAGGCATTTGCGTAGGAAAGCTGAGAAAACTTAGGGCTTACAAGTTCAGAGACAAATGATGGAATGCTCAGTTAAGGCAGGTCGTTCAGGCAGGACTATGCCAAGGTCAGGACCCTCGTGAAGAAAGTCTAAGAACTTGACACATGGAGTGGGGACATCTTAGTAGCTATGGCTGAAGATTTTGATTCAGGAGATTCCTCTAAACACTCAAGAGCCTCTTATAGTTGGTCTCACCCTACCTAATAATTGCTAGAACTTCCCCTAGTGTCCACCCGTAACAGGAGATACTTGGTGGGAGTGAGAAGACTCTTCTCCAGGGCAAGAGACCTTCCTCATGATTTGCATCCACTTCTTTTCCTGGTTACAAGGCCAATAACTCTGGCTAAGTTGCTCTGGATATGAAGAAGCTGATAAGCAAAGACACGAAAGGCATAGCACCTGATATGAAAAGCTGTCAGCTCTGAGTGTGACCTGCAATAGGAAAGGGCTTAGCAAAAGGTAACAATCTGTGGGGCCAGTAACCCTGCCATGTGGGTCATGTGATCAGCTGATCCTCTGGTGTCAGAAGTTTGGTGATGGGAAAGGACACAGCCTAGAGCTTCTGAGAAGTCCCAGTTGGGCAACCAAAATGTTGGCTTCTAGAATTCAGGAGCAAGACCATGAGGACTACAGAAGAGAATGTTTTTTTCTGAAACACAGATTGGAGCAGGTTAATTTGCCTGCTAGAGAGGAAATGTCTGACGCAGGCATGTTCAGAGCTCTCCATTATAATCTGGGTTCAGTTGGACCCAGATGATACTGCTTATCAGGGAGTTCTATCAGCCATGAGCACTGTCTGTGCCAGTTAGGCTGTGATGTAGCCAACTATTGTACATTATAAAGAAATTAAAGATAACTTAGATGCTGTCATTTTAAAAGCAGTTAAAGTTCTTAAATCTCAAGTGATGTGCAGAACATAAGATATTAAAAATGAAGGGTCGTAAGAATAAAATATGCATCCCATAAAATCAAAGTACAATTAAAATTCAGTAATCAAAGCCATTAATGTTACTATTAGTGTTTGAGTACTTGGTCATAGGGAAAATAAGACATGGAACAGGAACTCTTGGAGTGCACACTTTTGCAACAATCTGTTCACGATTGTTTAATAATAATTGAATAATAATTTAATTAAAATATTAATAATCATTAAATTAGGAATGAATCTTCCTAATTCATCTTGTACAACAGTCAATTCAAATAAACTTTTTTTTAAAATCTTCTTTTTGTAAGGCACTTCACTCCGAAGATAATTAAAAATCTCACTACCTTCTCTTCACTGGAGCACGTTCTAGGATATAGCGTGATCTGAGAGCCCACACACGGTAAGTCCTCACTTAACGTCTTCTGTAGGTTCTTGGAAAATGTAATCGTAAACAAAATGATGTGTGACAAAACAAAATTTTCATGAAGGAGGGAGTTAAGTAATGAATGTAGGCAGACAGGCAGTCAAGAACAGGGTGCTTCAAGTCCATTTATCAGCCTAATTGAGAAACAATCAGACCAATAAGGTGCACACCCCCCAACTCCATTAAAAATGGAATATCCAGAACATGAACACAATAATACAATGCTCAAGCAACAGACCAAGGTTAGTTTCAGAAGGCTAGGCCAGGTAATGTGGGCAAACTCAGTAGCCCTCTGTAGCCTAAGAGACCCCAGAGGTTCAGCCAATCAGCAAGAGGCACAACTTGGAAACATCCCAAGAGCAAACCCTCACTACCTTGCCCACTAGACCCATATAAGCACCTGCTTCTTGTCCCCTCAGTGGCTACCCATGCAGGACCCCACTGTGTTCAGAGAGCTTTCCTGTCCATCTTCCTACCTATCAATAAATCTCTTGCTTTTCTGTAACTGTTCTTGACATTAAAGTCTTTCCTCAGCTCCTAGGCCTGCTCCCTAACCCTGATCTATCAGTGTCGTGACTCTGATTGACAGCTGTCAGTCAGGTCTGTCTCTTTCTAGCCATCTCTTTCTTCCCTACATTTTCTCCCTGTGTTCTCTGAAGGAGCTCGTGTGAGCCTCGAAGCACCCGAGGCAGCTGGCCTAGGCTGCTGAGTCTACCTAGGGAGCTGCTAAAGACTTCTTGGGGAGTTTGTGGAGACCATAGTCTCCTCTCTCTTCAAAGCCTGCTCTAAAGAACTCAAATGACTTCGCTTTTCTCTCCTCTCAGGCTTTGCTAAGCTCTGGCAGCTCTTCCTACTGCACTGCTCTGGTGAGCTTGCTGGGAACCAGAAGCTGTTAGTGGGTGAGTTCTGTGGAACTCTTAAAAACACTGAAGGGTGAGTGTGTTGTCCTTTCTTTCTTTTCTATAGTCTTGTGAGCCACTGAAAAGCCTCCCCAAAAATTACTGGGACCTTGTTGGTCAGTGAAACCACTAGAGTGAATATTATCCTAAAGTCTCAGAACAGGCTACATGATAGAGAGAGGGGTGAATTCCCTATCTCTTTTGAGGCAGACATATTGTCCTCTCTCCAATCACTTTGTTTCCACTATGACTGTCCATCTTAGCCACAGGTCCCTGTGTCCTGCTACAGCTGACTTTGCTCGTCGCCTTGGAGACCGTTACTTAGGCCCAGACCTCCTTTTCTTTCTGTCCCGGCTCTTTCCTCAGCACCCCTCATATGAGTGTCCTTTCTGTAAAGGGCCTAGGTGGGGACTAGGGGTATCCCTCCATGATGTGTCTGATCCCCGCTGTCCCCCCATTTGGCTACGTCTCTTAAATCACATCCTTAATTGCACTGCCCCTCCAGATCCTTACACCCGTCGGGTGGACTCGTGGTCATGGTTTCGCTTTAATAGCCGATGGCTTTTAAATTTGGCCCGAGTCCTGATTTCCACCCACACGCCCCCGAGCACTGCTTGGTACACATTAATTGAAGATATTCTCCCATATACAAATTCTAAAACGCCCCAGATTCCATCTTCACAAATTGTTCATCCTACCTGGATTGGCCCCTCAGTTCCTTCCTTGGCTTCCCTGATCCTCCGCTCATTGACTGTAAACATTTTTCTAGAAGCCAGGAAACAGTTCTCCTTTTACTATATCTGGGCGGATCATCAGGCTTCTCAGACCCGTCCCCAGGTCGAGGTACCCAGCTATATGTCCAGGCACATGGAAAGGATTAGGGACAGGGTAAGGGGGCGGCGTCAGCGGCGTCGGTAAGGGTGATGACCCTGCTGGGCCATTTTCGTCAACTTAATGGGTGCAGTTCTCCTACCTCTCACAAGCATCAAACCCAAAAAGTTTTTGTTAGGCCAGAGATGACAGAGAAGGGATGCTTTTCCTGTCCTTCTCCTCCAAATGCGTAATAAACTCTATGGCTTCCTCACCTCTTAAATGTGTGTCCTTAAAAACAGACTATTTCGATCACTCTTCAGTCCCTCGGAAACACCTGCTCTTCTTTTGGACAACTGCCTGGCCATCCAGTAAGCTGGGGGTGGGGCGAGCTGGCCCCAGAAGGATTATCAGTTATAATACTGTCTTCAGTGAGAACTCTTTTGTGAAAAGCAGAAATAGCATATGTCCAGGTGTTCTTTGCCTTATGTGAAAATCAGGGTTTATGTCATTCATGTAAAAAACTCATGTGAAAAAACGGCCCTTCTGGCCACAGTCTCCTGCCCCTCCAAGGGAAAACAACCACCCGATTACTCAGGTTCTGAAGAGGATCCTAAGCCTACCTCAAAGCCTCCAAAGGGCCCCCCTCAAGCCCTTTATCCCTCTTCCTTTTCCATCCTCTATACCCTGGACCCCTGCAAAACCGTCCAGCTGCTAATCTCTGTCCTCTCCAGAAAACGCCAAATGCCAAGACCCACCAGGATGTATGTCCCTTTTTCCTTAAAGACCACCAGAAAAATAGGGATGATTTGGGGAAGTTTTCACAAATCCCAGATAAATACCTGCATTATGAAGGCACCTCAAAAAAAGCTGACACAGGAAATCTACCTCCTGTGGCCCACCTTTCTGCCAGTTGCCCTTGCTTGGGTCTGAGTCACTCCCCAAAACCATGGTTGAGTCCTTTGAAATGTTGTATAGGTACCCCTTCTTAACTAACGACTCATTGTTTGACTCTGAAACTGCTCTCCAGGTAAAGCATGTGACTCTCTGACTAAATTCCAACAGGCCCTGCAACAGTTAACAGAAGGATCCCCTTAACAGGCTGACCAGCCACTTTTTTCTCCACGGGACCTAGTTCTAGTTAAACCTCTCTCCTCTTTCTCCCTCACTAGAGGCCTCATGGGAGGGACCTTACCCAGTAATCCTTGCCACCCTACCACATGGATTCATCACTCATGTATAAAGGCCTGGGAACCTGTGCCTGCTTCACAGCCAGCTACAGCCCCTCCTGTCTCAGCTGTGACACTCTTGAGAATTTGAGAATCCTGTTCGGTAGACACCCGGTGAGGCCAGTCCGGACCCTCCCTATGTGCTGCCTTCTCATTATTAAAAGCTACTTTTTTTCTGTTAACACCATTCTAATCCCCTCCTCCCAGTGCTCTGTTAATACTCCAGAACAAGGTGGGGTCTTGGTTGTTATTAATAAACCTGTTGTGCCTTCAACTCCAGCTCACAGGTGGAGGAGAACGTCCATGCCCTGTATGACAAGACTTCGTGACCTTAAGGAAACATCTGCCACCCAACTCTGGGACCAGATAAGGGGTGGATTCCCTTCACTTCCTGGTTCATCCTGCTCTTGGGGCCCTTTCTAGCCATTCTGCTGCTTCTCATTTTTGGTCCATGTCTCTTAAATCTTACTGTCAAATTTGTTTCTTCCAGGCTGCAAACGGTCAAGCTCCAGATGGTGGTCCAGATGGACCCACCTGTAACCGTTCTCACTGATTTCTACCAGGGCACCTTGGATAGACTCCCTTCTGGGTGTGTCCCTGACTGCCACATCCTTCGCCCCCTCTCAGCAGGAAGTAGCCAGATCGGTCATCGCCCACTTCCCCTACTGGCAGTTAGGGTTACTACTCTGAAGGGGGGAATGAAGGAAGAAGTTAGGACATGGATATAGGCAGTCAGTTAGGAACAGGGTGCCCCAAGTCCATTTATTAGCCCGACTAGGAAACAGACCAAGAAGGTACTCACCCCTCCACTCATTTGAAAGTGGAGATTCAGAATACCAGTAATTCAGTATTCAGTATATTCAGAATTCAGTAGCACAATAATCAGACAATGCTCAACCAGAGAACTGAGGCTAATTTCAGATGGGTAGGCCAGCTAATGTGGGCGAACTAGGAGAACCCCACAAACCCAGGGGCCCTTGGTAGCCTCAGAGACCCTTGCCAATCAGCAAGAGGCACAACATAGAGATAGATCCCAGTGACCAGACCCCCACTCTTTGCCCACGTTACTCACATAAGCACCTGCTTCTTACCCTTCACCAGCTACCCATTTGAGACCCCTTCTTTGTTCAGAGTGTTTTCTTGTTCTTATCAATAAATCTTTTGAGGTTCTGTAATTTTGGTCTCGACCTTGAATTCTTTCCTTGCCAGAGACAAGAACCGAGAAGGAGCCTCCTGGGGTCCTCAGACTCCGGGGCTGCTCTCTAATCCTGATTCAAGTAATGTCATTTTGTCTAACCCGAGATGAGTTTATTTTTTCTTCTCATCAAAGTTACAATGAAATGACATTGAATTAACATTTGAGGGGATTCTTTGCTGGCTTTGGTTGACACTGATTTGGGTCACATTCCTGGCTCACAAGCTAAGCCACCTCAGGCAAGCTATTAATTAGCCTGTATCGTCAGCTTTGTGGCCTATAGAATGAAGATGGGCCACACTTTCATCCAGCCACTATACAGATTAAGCATGGTAAGAGTCAGGCATAAGGACTCCCTGGTGGCGCAAGGGGCTGAGTGCCACACTGTGGTGCTTCTGCAGCCACATTTAAAAGTGGAGATTTTAATCCCTGGCCAGGGAGCCGACCCACATGGCGCAGCAGACCTCTCCTGCCTCACCTGCTGCTCCCCTCAGCAACGTATTTCACTCCATCTGCCTGTTCTCCCCACTCTGTCTCTGGTGGATCCTCTCACCTCCCACATCTCTGGCCTGTACTCCAGTTCTTGTGTACATAATATAAATAAGCCATCTTTTAAAAAAAGAGTCAGGCATATAAAATACCTGATGTGATGCTAAGCAAACAGGTACTTTCCATAATGGGTAGCTAGGGGTAGGAGGTTGAAAGGTTCCAGCAGAATGGAAAACTAAAATTGGAGCAAGGGCTGTTTATTTGTAGCATTTAAGCTGGTGATATATGTAGAAATCCTCAAGTGTGCACAGGAGCACTTGCTCTGGGTTCAGCTCTGACTTTTCCTTTGCTGTGCTGTAAGAGAAAGTGCTTAGGGATTCCCTGGCTGCTCTAACCTGTACTCGCCTCACCACAGCTCAAGCCAGTGGAAGCTCGTTGAGTGTAAGTTCATGTCATCCCTGGTATTTTATTTAGTATGACTCTGGTTTCATCAGCAGTAACATTCCCAGTCTTCAGGAAACTCACCTGAGTTCCAATCCTTATTTCATGTGTGAGTATCTTTAACAGTGTCCTTAAGATGTTCCTCTTTTAGTTTCTTTCCTTTTAAATTCCCCCTTCAGAAAGAATTGATGTCAGCGTGTACAGGCTTCATGCGTTCTAGGTGTTCAATACATATTTTTGGAATTAATTTTGAGCACTGCTTTTGTAATGTCATTTGTCAACTCTTGCTTATTATTAATGCATGCATCAAGTCACAGATTTATATAAATAACTTTGTAAGATTCCTAATTCTTATCTTCAATCCATGTAATTGTCCACATACCCTTCGTAAGGTTACCGTCTCATCAAAGACATAATTCCTTTGGCTGGTTCTTCCTACTGTGCTTTCACTGTTTCCTTACCTAAGATGTCTCTGCCGGTCCAAATCATTCTCCTCTCCATCATCCATCCCAAATACCATTTATTGCTGAAGCACTCCCCTGCTGTTTGCTGCAGTGATCTCTTCCCTCCTAGACACTGAGTGGCTTCCATTGTAATTACCAAATAACACAAATCACATTGCACCTAGAACTTCACTAAGCACCATGTCTTTGGGCTAGCTTATCCAGTGGGTATTGTACCTGGTGTCCATGACAATTTTAGGGACCCATGAAAGTAAAAATACAGAAGGAAAAGCGAACATTTAGGTTGAAGAAAGTGCTTAGTATATCTATAGAAAATTCATTTTTATGTAGCAAGATCATAAAAGATAACTTTTCAATCGCAAAGGGGGTCTATGAAGGCATAAGTGCCTAGAGCCCACAGAGGTTATAGTATACCCCTATCTTACATTGCCCTATTACAGTAAGCCCTGTATTTTCCAATTATAATGTGCAAGATGCTGCCAGAAGTCGCCAAACTGGTTTACTAACACCTAAGAATCCCCAGACACATTGATGGAATTCTGTGACATTTTTTTCAATTTCAAAGAGCCTAATAGAATAGTATTATTTACCCATAATAAGCCCACATACACTAGCTAAAATGTCAGTGCTCTTTGCTTTTGGCTGGAATTATATTAAAATTAAGTCAGTTGGCAGTACTGCTGATCTCGTGCTGGTTAAACGTGGTTCTAATACACTGGAAAACACAGAAATTTCTATGAAGTGATTAGAGAGCCAGATAACATCATAAAGCCACCTGTCAGTCAGAATCCCCAAATATAGGTGTCCCTTACAGAAGCTGGTGATGAAGGTAAAGATGCAGACTTTCCATGTGTTTGTAGTCATTTACTTAATTTGATTATCATCAACCCAACCATCTTAATTGTATGCAACTCAAATGAGCATTATATGTTACGATGCTTCATTGATGGATATGTGGCCTTAAGCTGGGATGGGAAAAAATTAGTATGTCAGAAGATGTAAAAGCGTGGAGTTCATGGAGGAGTGGGGGAAGGGAAAGAAGGTAAATTACAAAGAGTCCACGGTTATGAATAGCGGAACCTAATAGCTGCCTCACAGATGTTGTGTACTTTCCCACACCCGACCAGTAACACTTAGCTGCAGGCTGACAGGAGAAATGTCAGTTGACTGACAACACTGCTTGTAGCACCAGCAGTCACGGTAATAGTATAGTAGTCACATTATGTGTGGGAGCTCAATAAGTACTTTCTGATCTATTATCTAGTAGACACGATTTATTCATTTGGAATCTGGAGCACAGGACCTTCTACATGTCAGCATTCAATTACTCCCGAGCAGGAAAGATTTAGAGCAACGACTTTCTCATGCAGCCAGATCTCATCAGCCAGTGAAGACAAATAGTGGAAGGCAACCCAGAGCTTCTCTTTTTACCTGCCCCCAATCCTTTTCCTTCAGACACCATCCCTGGGCCCTCCCTGGTGGCGCAGTGAGTTAAGCAACACACTCTGAGGCAAACCATAGCCACTGAGGCACGAGTTCGATCCCTGCCGCCGGCTGCGGAGGGGGGTGACCCACATGGTGCGGCAGACCTCTCCTGCCTCGCCTGCTGCTCCCCTCAGCAGTGTGTTTCAGTGGATCTGCCTGTTCTGTTCCCCACTCTGTCTGGTGGAGTCTCTGACCCCCCACACCTCTGGCCTGTACCCCAGTGCTTGTATGCATGAATAAATCAATCTTAAAAAAACAAAACAAAACACTATCCCTGATAAGTCTCAGGAAATTAAAATGGTATAAAAAGGGCACCAAAACAGTGCCAAGGAAGGGGCCAGGTCACTGAGTTCTCACCTGTGCATTTGACGACGAGACTGCTCAGTCTCAGGGGCCAGCAACAGTGGGGCTTATTTAACAAACAGGAGATGGAGGGGGAAAGAAGGGGTTTCTAAGGCCACAACTGGCTGGCTGTTTCATCCGAGGTAGTGACCAGTGTTGAGAAGAGGTCGCTTGTACAGGATGGCACTGTCCCATCAGCAAGCAGTGGGCCAGGCTCCATCTCACGGTGCCAGTTGGCGGTGCTCACAAGTGGAGCCACTGAGGTGACACTGCGATGGCAGTGTGCAGGCGAGGCTGGTCAGCACTGGATACTGGACTGGACAGCAGAGGGCCACCAAAGGTAACCGGGCACAGTACCAGTCACCTGTCAACAGTGGCGGCAGCACTGTCCAGTTTGGCCAGTCACCAGGAGTTAGTGCCAGGCACACTAGTGTTAACAGCTCTTTGTGAGCGACTCGTCTGACCCAAAAGAGCTAACAGCTCCTAAGACGCCAGGCTCTAGGCCAGCTGTACTTCTTTATTTTCTTTTTTAAAAAATAAATATTTCTGCATACAAGAGCTGGGGTACAGACCAGAGGCAGGGGGTGAGAAGATTTACCAGAGACAGCAAGGAGCAGAACAGGCAGATGGAGTGAAACACACTACTGAGGGGAGCAGCAGGTGAGGTAGGAGAGGTCTGCTGTGCCACGTGGGTCTCCTCCCTGGTGGGGATCAAACTCATGCTGCTGTGCCCTGGGATGCTTCATAGTGCAGTGCTCAACTGCTGTGCCGAGCTGTGCTTCTTGTAGGTGATACAGAGGCAGGGCAAAAGGGTGGTGCGGTGGCTGAGACTGGCGGCTGTGGCTGTGAAGGTCTACGGAAACCTGCAGGCCTGTGTAGGTCTGTCAGTGTGGCCTGGACACTGCTCACGGGCAGAGGGCTTGGGCATGGAGGGAAAGTCCCCTCTGCTGCCACCACTGCTTTTAGAGCTGGCCACAGGCAGGGTACTTGGGGCAGCAGGTGGGAAAACTCACCCCATCAGATGCTGCCAGAGCCCCAGGTTTGATACGTAGGCACAGGCTCCAGTGGGGGAGGGGCCACACTAAGATGGCCTGGCACCAACAAAGCTAGCAGGCCTTGCCACTTGGGCCATGGGGCCAAGTTACAAAATCAACTGCTGTAAGTCCAACTGGTATGCATCTCTCCAAATTCCTGTAGCCCAGAATGAGAAGTCCGCTCATGTACCTATACAGAATTAGGTGAAAGTCCCTAAGGGAGAGGCAGCAGACACCAGTGGGCTGTGTATCTGGCTCTTGTCTCTGTAGCCTGTGAGCAGAACTGCTGCACAGGTGACCTTGTGAGTTTTTGATGTAAGACGCCATGTGGGAAGTGAGAGCACACTCATGGGATGGCTTGCAAATCACATTTTAGAGGCTCTCAACTCAAACTCTGAGAAAGGACTATAGTAAATTTGATGTTCACAAATTCTCCCTGTCCCAATACATTGACCCCTTTATCATCTGCCTCTGCTGCATTTTGCATCTACAGGTGCAGCCTAGCTTTCTCCCCTGTCCCCTGAGCTGACCTTGGGATTTGCTTGGACCATGGAATATAAAGATGGAGATGCTGGGCAAGTTTTGAAGCCTAAGCTTGTAGATGCCTTGCATCTTTTAGCCTTTTCTTCTTTGAAGGCTGCTACAAGATGCTGTCAGAGAAGATGACCTGTAAGAAAAACCCTCTAAGAGTGAGTGAGACCGAGCAGGGTCCTGCCCCAGTCAACTGGTCAACTGTGATCCATGAAGGAAGCATAAGGCTGATGCCAGTCACCACGGGTCAACCCCCTGAATTTGGTAGGTGATTGATTGCTGTTGTTTTGAGTTTTAGGGTGTTTTGTTATGTAGGCACAGATAAAAGAAATAAGTCAATACATGTACCAATTCTATTTTTTTTAAGTATCTTTAGAAAATCTAAAGTCGGAACTGGAAGTGACCTAACTAAATAGATCATTTCATGTCTTTCAGTTTCAGTGGTCTATGAAATTAATTGGAAAGTCACTAAACACTATTTTCTCATTCTCAACTTTGAAGTTTACTTAAATTTGAAAAAATGTTACCCATCTCACAGGGAAAGAAATACCACAAAGCTAAATTTAAATATTATTCTAATGCAATTTAACACTGAATTATAAATTTAACAGTTGAAGGTTTAGGTAACCTTCATAATATCTTACTGGGAAACCAGCAGTATTTGTAAAAATAGGCATAGAGATTTTTCTCCCTTGAAAGTTCTCAGTAAAGCAAAAGAGAACAACTATATGATCAAGTGATCCCCAAAGCCTTAATTAAAGTCAGATGCGAAGAGAGAATTCAAGTTCTTTATTTTATTTACTAATTCACAAAGAGAAGCATCAGAAAGTTATTTCTCAGTTCTTATTTACATTCTTTATAATAGGGTTCATTCATTCTTATTTTTGTGTTGACATATGTTTATAACACTTATACCATATTAAACATATCTCTACCTAAATAACAGCAATAAGCTTAGTTCCACAGAGAATAGTGGGTTCCCCTATTTACCTACTCATCAAAATTCTGGCAAGCATTTCATGAGACTATATCAATTAGAAACACCCTAACATTTCTATTATAAAGTTTTCCCAAGGTGTTTCTGGTGAAAGTGGGAAGAAATATTTTTGTATACAGCATCAAATATAACAGCAAAACCTGACCGTAATGCCTACATTTGCAGCAGCAGTTATATTCAGAGTTGCCATAGCAGCCACCCACACTCACACACACACAAAGGGTGGTAGGAGAAGAGAGAAAAGCAGTTAGCAAGGAACAGAATCTATTGTTAAAAAGACAGAGGTACCCTTCGGTGTAATTACAAGCAAATCCTGACTTTTAGTCTTAGCCACTGTTTGGTGATAGAAGATTTCCAAGTGTTACTAACTGCTTCTCACTCTCAACATCTGAATGCTTGGCTTTAACCTTTATGGATGCTGAGATTCTGAAGGAGAGCAGGAGTGATTTCACATGCACACCTTAGGGTTGATATGATTTAATGATTCCCTCTGTGAAACATTTGGTATCATTATAGCCAGGAAAATTTGAGGATAGTTCTATGGATCTGGATGAGTATCTGAGGACTTTTAGAATGTCCTTGACTGTAAAATGGTTGTAAGATATAATAATAGTACTTCAAGGAGTTATTAGGAAGATTTAATTAGTACAAATAATTATTATATAAAAAATAATGAGGACAAATAAAAACTAATTTTAAAGTAATAGATAAAAAGAATAAATTTATATTAAGTACATACTGCTATATATTAATTAGTAACACTGATTCATTAGTTTAGCATCTGACTCAGCAAATGCTCAATAAATGTTGCTAAATGAAATAATCATGTAGTGGTATTTGGAGTCAAAGAGTATTCTGGAATTTGTCTCAAGTCATGGGTTCAATCACATTATGTGATTGAATGGACAGATATATTTGCAATTCGTACTCAGATTCAAATACAAAATCACATTTAGATGGGATGCAATGAACAAAAAAGTATTTTGTGACTTGTTTCACTCAAGTTTTAAATCTTCATTTTAAGACTGAATGCCTCATTTTCTAGGAGGGCGTAGAGACTTGGTGAGAATATGCACAGATTACTTATGTCACATCAGGTTGGGAGGCATCTTAGAATATGAAGCAGGAAGCAAGGCTGATGGAATAAAGGAAGCAGAGGAAAACAGTAACAGAATTGGAAGCAGACAGACAGGGCAAGAAGACTTTCATATGGTGCAAAAGTCAGAAGATAGTGAAAGAGAAGTGAAGAGATGGTATCTGATCCCTAATCCTACAGTTTTTCTTGATGGGATTTTTTTTTAAAAATTCTAGGCAGTGAGGGATGGCATGAGCTTGACTTAAAAGTTTTTAAAATGTTCTAATGCATACACTCTGGACTCCAAAATTATCCTACTACTGTGAATGTTATGAATGAACAATGCTTTACTCTTACTTCTAAATGGTCAGTCATCTTTATTTCCAGATAGGGATATGATATTGATACATGGTCACAAGCCTGACATGATTATACCTGGAACATCAGAAATACATCCATGATCATACAGTTCATTGAAAGTAAAAATAACAAAACTGTTTTCAAATCATTAGAAATGACTTAATCTGATTTCTCAGTCTTTACAAATAAGTTGAGTCCTTACAAACCTTTCATCAATGAGCCGAAATCAGATAGAAGCAGTTTATTTATTAGCACCTTTGGAAAGGAGGATCCGAGAAGGTATTTAAATTCTCCAAACTTACTACCAGAGCTATGGAAAAGCCTACAGAACACTCTTCTGGGGTGCACTCAGTGATGGAGGGAAAGCTGGGGTCCAAGGACTGCCTGCCAAGGCTACCATTTCTTTCCACTTCTGCCTACAAGAGTAATACACTCGGGATGAGCAGGCGCTTCCACGTGAAGAGCCTAAATAATGGTGCCTGGGACCTAGATCTTACCATTAAAATAACAGCAAACACGCAAGAATAAAAGAAAGAAGTTGTGAGCATGGAAGTTTTTGGTTACTTCCATGAAAAACTATTAAAGGACTGGTTGAAATAGTAAGATGATAAAGTTAACGATAAAAGGTTTTCTAGAAAACAAGTGCCCCTTCCTCACCCACACCAGAGAAAGCCAGAACTGAAGTACACAGTTGCAATATCTGGGCAGTTCCCTTACATTCACTGTTACAAGCTCACAGGGACGGCTGTGGAACACGTGTGTTTCCATTAAGCCCTACTTAATTTAAAGACACACATACTCTCAACTGGAAATGCTAATGGCTAGGTCTTTTAATACCACTGACTACCCACATATAATCTCATAAGAGTCAACTGACTTAATTTTATTTACGATACAAACAACTGTTATTAAAAAGAAATTAACAGCCCTACAGAAAGAAGTCTGTTAATGTGACTTCTCTTATGGTAGAGAGAAATAATTTTGACATTGATAAAACTCGCAGAAATAGAGAAAAAGACTGGTTTGTAATCCTTACTTACTGTCAGATACATCGCTGCATAGACGCTGAGAGCCGCTTCTTTGGATGGAAATGTCTTCCTTGCTCTCATGATGAGATCTGGGTTGCCAGTGCAGGCCTCCTCGCCACTGATGAACTGGGTGTACTGCTGACACCCCAACGCTGTGTAGTTGGGCTTACACAGGGCGAGGAAATGGGGAGCCAGATTCCCTGTCACTACTTGTCCAGCATTTACAAAGATATCCGTAGCAAATAGTCCAAACGTGTAAATTCCTGAAAACAAACCATTTTAACTCTTTAGTCTTTGTGTATTTCAGTTTACAATCAACAACACAGAAATATTTTAGAAACTATAAAATAGTTCAAGCATACATACATATGTTCCTTCCAACTCATTCCTCTCTAGTTCTTCCCTCTCTTTCTGGAGCAGTGGGAGTGTTAAATTATTTAACATATTGAGCTGTCTACCACTGGCTAAATTTTTATGCATGGCAAGTTTCTAAGACATAGGATAAAAGAAGAACAAATATTCTAAGAGTGAGTTTAGGCAATGGGAATATGTTTCCCTTGAGAGGTTTCAGTCTCTCACCTTCTACTAAAATACCAATCTTTATCTTGTCCCTATCTTTAAAAATACTTTTTGTCTTACTGGCACAAAGGAAAACAGTTGTCTCCCTTTGATTATGCCTCTTAAGTCCATTCAGACTGATGTTAACTCTGCTGGAGATACCAATTAGCAGTAAAATCCAGTGCCACTAGTTTTCATTTAAATAATGTAAAATCTTAAGTAATGTAGAATATTTCAGATTAATCTCTTCATTGCCTTCAGAGACACAATTTTAAAAGTCACAATAATTGGTAACTCTTGCATGTTTTCTTTTATGGATTGATCAAGTTTGGGTCAATTTAGTAAATAATAAAGGAATCAAAGTTGTAATTTTTTTTTCTCTTCATGGTGTAAAAAATTATTAATTTTGACTATCTGAAGGCATAACATTAGATACAGAATATTTCCCTCACTTTTATAAGGGACTTGCCAATTCACTCAGACACTAAAAATATTTCCTAAATTCAAAGTCATCAGTCATTATTGCCAAGACTTATTTTCTACTTATATAGGATTGGCAAAACAAATTATTTGGCATCATTTTCAGTTAAACTGAAACAAGTAAATGGTACCGAGGTGAAGAAATTCACTCTTTCAATCTTGAAGGAAATAAAATAGATCAGGATATTTTAAAACTGAACCAAAAATAACACCTCCCAAATAGCTTGTTCATTAAATAGTCATATAATACTGTCATAGGAATTAGATGCTTGTCTTCTTAGTCCTATACATTGTATTGTTTTCTAAGTCTTAATGTAACTTACTGACTGTTGTATAGAAAATCATCAGGAAATCTGCACAGGCTCAAATAATTTTCCAGCATTAGATGCATGGATATCCTTTCACTTTTGAAAATATTACGTGAGATCATAAAATTTTCATGCACACAAAGCCTGCACACAGCAAAAGTCTATGTGAAGACAAATGGCAATGAAACAAAGTCCTTAGTTCTGCCTCTAGATAGTTTAAAAGGAAGCAGTCAAAAGTTCCATCTTTCTATCTTAGCATTCTATAAGTTATAAGTAAATGTTATCAGGGACAAGACTGAGAGAGACAGAGAAAAAAGAGTAGCACTCAAGAGAATGTTGATGTATACAACCTCTCCTTGCAAAGCCTCATGACCTAGCAAGGGGAGCTAATTAACAAGTCTTCTACTTTATACCCTTGAAATTGAGACTACAAGATATGCTCAATTTTACCCAACTAAACCTTTCTTTTACCTGGTGTAATAAGCTTTCCTGTTTAAATTAGAGAGAAATATGTGATAAGGATATGGGATGTCTATTGGTATTTGCCAAGGTTCCCAAATGTGCTTTAGAATTAAAATATTGTTATATCAGGTCCAAGGCCAATATAGTATTTGACTACAAAGACACATATTAAAATGAGATGCCATGGTGCCTTCGCTCTGCTGATACCCAGAATAAAGTCCTTATAAGGAATGGTGCCCTATTATAGGAATATAATACTTGCTTTGTTTAAAAGCTTTATTACAACAAATTAGAAACATCCAAATCATGATAAACAAGGAAAAAAATCAAACATTGCTAAAGATTTCATAAAATCTTATAGAAATTATGAAAATGCAGAAACTTAAAAGCATATTTTTTTTGTGTCACATACTCTTTCTGAAAATTCAGAAAAATATTTTAAGTAGGTATAATTTCCTTAACAGTGTTTGGGAACCTGTCAACTTTTAGTTCTGGGTATTGTGTAGTGTGTCACTGACTCTCAAAGAGAAATAAATTGAGAATACAGTATAATACAAATGAAAAAAAAAACCAAAAAACTCTTTAAAGTTTCCTGTCTAAAAGTTTTCCTTTCAGCAGTGTAATTCAGGGCTCTGTAGATGTATAATTTGATGATAGTAATGAACAATTTTAAATATGAAGACCTTTTGTCTCCAGAGAAATTTAAAGGCATGATGACATTTTACTAATCTTTAGAGGGTTTATATATAGATTAAATCATCTCTGCATAATATCTTTGAGCTTCACCTTTTCCCCATCAATATGAGAAACACATTGAAGGGTTATAGCATCCAAAATCTTAATTCTGATCAGAATTTATCTTAAATGTTGTTTAGCATATATATAGACACACTTATTTTTATCTGATAAATCCAGGAATAATAACTTATATTGCATTTACTTAAAAACTTATCTTAGTCAAGCTTTTATAGAATTGAGAATTTCTTCAATATTTGTCAATGTTCATAGGTATTACTGCTAGAAATTGAGGTTGAAAGTTAAAGTATCAGTGAATCCTGACCTCTAATAAAATCACCAATATATTTTTGTTTACATAAAAAACAGCTAAGATATATTGCTTGGTGTGGTACATACAGTAATTGTGAATACATTTTGTTATTGACCAAACTATTTTTCTTGGTCTTTATTGTATTCAACATGTCTAGATTATCATTCTCTCCAAGCATTTTGTTCTGAAATTTTATAAACATAACAAATAATTTATATTGTATAATTTTTAGTTACTTAGAAATTTAAATACTTAAGTACATGGTGTTTTTTCCTTAAAATAATATGAAAATGATACCCTGAAATGGAGTCCACCATTATTAGAAAATGGCATGTAACACCTATTTTTAAAACCAAATTGGAAAATTTCAAGGAAAAACATAACCCAATATTTATATAGAGTTAAAATAACGATCATTTTAAAAGCTAGCTTATACATAATCATTGTTTCAGCAACAATAAAAACAATTCATTGAACACATACCAAGAAATCGTACAGTCCGCCGCACCAGTGGGTTTATATAGCAACAGTCTCCAGTTAAAATAGTTTTTTCCTGGTTTTCAAAATCCCTTGTGGCCAGTTGTAGGCAAAACACAGCAGTTTCTCCAACTATTATCTTGCAAAGAAATAATAGGTTAAAAAGATTAGATTAACCAATATAAATGTAGCATGCTTTTTTATTTTTAAAAAATGCAAAGAGGTTCCTCTGAGCTTAATCATCTCAAATATAAAAGCAAACCAATATTTACTTAATCAGATCTCCTACTGCATTGTTTTCATTGAGGTAATCTTGGTTTACAGCACTGTATTATTTAGAGGTATAGGTTCACCCTTCAAATGTATGTTACTACACCACACTGAACCATAGTCCATTGGACCCCAGCTCCCTTTCACGCCCACCTTCCCTCTCTGATAGAGTCAATTCTTCAGTCAGCTTTCTAGGCTATGTTTTGGTTTGGTTTTATCTGACTCTTTGTTTGGTTTCTCGGTATTCCACATAAGAGCGAAACCATCCGCTTTTATCAAACCCTTTTATCACAGCCTTATCCAACCTGTATACAACCCACATTTTCCTTAATTCAAGGGAATATTAAACTGATAAGTTACGAATACAAGTGAACTTTATAATAATTTTGTTTTCTGAAAGACTTCATAAAAATCAAAATATACAATGGATCTTTGCTTTAAGGGGGTGCTCACTTATTTTTCATGTGTAATTGTTTCCATGTTATATTTCAGTGCTTTTGTCTTGTATAAATTTGACTCTGCCATAGAAATAAGGACAATTCTCTAGCAAATATTTTTGAAAGGAACTTAATATATACATACTAATTTAAAATTATTTTAATTAGTTTATAATAAGGGGGGAAAGTCAGTTGACATGTGTTTAGTCTTGAAATCATCCATTGCCAAATTCTCATTATTCTATTCTGAGATATTATTAAGAATTGTGAAGATTAGTGTGCGGTTTACGCTTTTGTAAACATATATCATTTTAACCTTCATAAATACCATAGGAAACAGGGAATATTATCATATCTCTTTTACAAGTAAAGAAGTAAAGAAACCAAGACTCGGAACTCAAAGCGTTGCCCAGGGTTACAGAGATAATAAAGGAGAAAAACTAAGTTCTGATAACAGATTCTTTGCTCAGTTATTCTAAGATCTATCTTCCATTGATGTTTGTATCACATAGAGAGGTTTTCCTCTCAAAATCACCCAACAAGGAATTATATGAAGTGTTACTCTTCCATTTTAGAAATGTAAACATGGAAGCCTGGAGTAGTTAACTAATTTTCTTCCCATCAGGCCTGTCAGAAACCAAGCAATTCTGAATTAGCCAAGAGCTTTCAGCTATTTATTATCATGAACACTAAAAATAAAATTAAGAGAAAAGAAACTGGAGCCAGTAAACAGTACACCTCTTAATCTGTCATTGTTAAGGGTTGTTTTTAGTACATCTTGTCAAGGTTAAATAACAGGGAGTCTCGGACACCCTCTGGGGAAATGTTTTTGAGGTCTTCATGGTAAGTAGTACTTATGATTACAGGATAGTCAAAATAATAAGTGGGAGTGGGAGAAGGCGGTCACCTGAGATTAGGTGCTTGACCTACTTTAACAGATGATGAGGCATCTCTTAACTTTTTTCTTTTTTTTCCTCCCTCCTCCTCCTCTCTTCTTACTACGTCTCTTCTTCTAAGTAGGTCAGGGTGCACGATTAAGCCAGAAGTTGAGCTGAACTATATTAAAGGAATCTGGTCTTGTCTATCTAGTGGGACTAGACTGAATTAGGAGAGACTAGAGAGCTCAGCTTTCCAAACCCTCCTGAAATGTTAACTTGGGTGAAGTAAAGCAGCAGTGTGATGAATCAGTTTATTCCACCCAAAGAGTCACAAGAGATTGTACTTTATGGGTTTTTCAGTTATCGCCAAGGCCCTAGGAGAAACTGACAAATAGACAAGCTGTGTGCTTGACACTTTCTTATTTATTTCCCTTTCTGAATCACTCTTTCATGCTCTACCTCCTCTCTGCTGCCACTTGAAAGAACTTACTTTCTGAGTCTTCATTTTAAATTCCTTCCAGGGCTGCTTTGCCCTAGAATCCTCCAATTCTAATGTTCTGTCACCCATTTCACCCCATGGGTTCTCTAACTCCCTCCAACTTTACCCTCTTTGCCTTCTCCACAGCAGATGAGATCGCTACCCTCAAGACGCCCCCCCCCCCCAACTGCCCATAGCACACCAAACTCCCATCAGTCTGCTAACACACTAAAACCCTAGATAGATTAATAGAAGATACCTAACAATTCATACTTAATGAATTCCATTCTCAATAGAGCTCATTTTCAGTTGATCAGAAAGTCTTAATCTGCTTCTGACATTCTGCCTGACTCTTAATGACCAACTTGGCTTTGTGGGTGAGCAAAGCTCTGCTCTTTACCCCACCTCCTCTAGCTAGATCTTGCACACTCAGTCCCTGACTTGCTAGTTCTTAGTTACCAGGTTCCTGCCAGACTGAGAACTGCTGGTCTATGTTCCCTGTCCCACGTGACTTCAGTGGTTCTTCTGAGGCTCACTTATCAGCCTGCCTCTCAGGACACTGCCCGTTTTTGAATTTGTGATTTGAGATTATCTGTCAAAACACTGTCTCAATTAACATTGGTTGGCTGTTACTGAAAGAAATCCACCCAAGCTGGAATTTATTCTAGGATGGTTAGATTATCTCAGTACCTAGCTCAGAATCAGGGTGAGGCACAATTTCCTCAGGAATTTGGGCGGCTGTTCTCTGAGTCTCGCTGTTTCTCTGGAATGGCATTATGTCTCCCATCTCAACTCATTTCTGAATGCCTGACTCAGTCCTGTCTTTTTGCAAGTTGCTCCGGGTGTGTATGATTGCCCTATAATCTTTCGAATTTTCATCTTGAAATGTCAGCTCAGTTTAAGGCAAATTCAAAAGGACTAGAAACAGCAATTGCTGGTAAGACTGTGGAGAGAAGGGAAGACTTGGACATTTTTGATGGGACTATAGACTGGGCCAGCAGTACCACTCTTAGCTATTTATAAAAAAAAAAACAACACCCACTAATTCAAAAATATATACGTACCTCTGTGTTCATCACAGCATCGTTCACGATGGCCAAGACATGCAAACAACCTAAGTGTCCTCTGACAGTTCAAAAAAGTTCTGGTATAAAAACACAGTGGCATACTGGGCCTCCCTGGTGGCGCAGTGGGTTAGTAATGCACTATGAGGCAAACCGCAGCCACTGCAGCACGAGTTTGATCCCTGCTGCCAGCCAGGGGAGGGGACCCACATGGCGTAGCAGACTTCTCCTGCCTTGCCCACTTCTGCCCTTGGTCTGCCTGTTCTGCTGCCCATTCTGTCTGGTGAATCCTCTCACCTCCTGCAACTCTCACCTGTACCCCCCAGCTCTTGTATGTACAAATAAAGAAATCTTAAAAACAAAACAAAAAAAAACCAAAAAACCCACAGTGGCATACTACTCAGCTATTGAAATGATAAAATCCTGCCTTTTGCAACACATGAATGGACCTGTTAGGAGGAGAGGGTAGAGGGTCATCAATTTGGTAGTGTGAATGGCACTAGAACTCTGGTGGGTGTGGTGAGGTCTATATACGTATAGAGGTGGGATGCTGTAGTCCCCAAACTTACATAATATATCGTAAGCCAAAGGGAGTCACTATAACGTTATTGAAAAGGGACATATTTAGAAAAAAAGTCCTGTTTACAATTTTCAATGTGTCTTCATAGCCAATGGAGTTACACAGATTGACATTAGAGACTGTTTACAGGTGAGTCTGAACCCATCTTATTCAACGCTGGCAATCCCTACATGTTCTTCAGCTGGTTATAGCCAGCTGTCATTCTAGGCATTTCCATACAGCCAGGCTTTTATCCTGGTCCATGGCTTTAGCAGAACTTGGTAGGCAGTCATAGTTCTGTGCTTGACAGGACTGAACTGTTTGCCTGCTATATGCAACTTTATTTCTATTTCTGGTTGCCATTCATTTCTCTCTCAACCTCTGTGTTCCAGTAGCACTTGGTACATTTATTCACACTGCTTTTTATAAGTTTCAGAAACACCTGTTTCCGCCACTTGATTGACAGTTTCTCAGAGGCAGAGACTATATAATGCTTATCTTTAGACTTCCAGTTTAAAGCAGTGACAGGCAGTACATGTGAATGACTGTATGAATGAATGGCATGTAGTTCATTTCACCCATATTATAAAGGAGACCTCTTCAAAGAGAAATGGATTTCTAGGATATCCCAGATATTCCAATATCTGGAATAACCAGAATCTGGTTCAGAGTAATTTGACTGACCAGAGACTGACTAAGAACTTATAAACTTTTCCTCCAACTTTTCCAGGTAAAGCCAAGTTAGCCCCCTGTGTGCACTCAAATTCCTCAAGGCTTAGGTCACAACTGTGTGTTCTACCACATTCTGATCATTTCTACAGTTTTATAGGACAGGTATTAGGATATGAGGCACCTCATACGGACTTTTACAATTCCTGCGGTAGCCTATAAGATACCCCTGAAGAAGCAAAAGATCCTCTTGACACACTTACTCTTCCAAGACCCTCCTAACTGCTGTTTTGTTGTTTGTTTTTGTCCTTTATGACATTTCTTCATGTATCTTCTGCATACCCTTGGTTCGAATATAGAATCGAGTGTCTAGTGACTTGGCCATTTCCTTGCCATTATTAAGAAAGGCTTCTTAATCTGTATCACAGTCTGCCAATTTCATTAGATTTCCAAAGCTGCCCTTGGGTAAAGAGCATAACTGGTTTGCTTTTTCGAATGGGAGAGAGTAAACACAACAGACCAGGAGGGCACAGAACCCAGAGGTGGGATGCTAAAAGCTTGACACTTTGTAGTTTTCCTTGATACAATTTTCTTTCATCTGTGAACTAATAAATGAAAGTTGTTTCCAGAGAGAACTGAGGTGATGAATGATGTTAACATAGATTGGGAAGGTGTGGGACCCCTTCTGCCTGCCAGAGGCTCCGGCTCTCTATTCAGAGTAAAAGAGGAGCAGAACATGAGAATGATTGCCTGCAGACCTCGGGGGAGGATGCAGCGGGCAGGGGGTCAGTTCTTTATAGGGGTACTCCTCTCCCACCGCAGCAGAAGCTCTCCATTCACTGGAACACAAATCAGAAAGGGGAAACAGACGACTGGCAGAGAGAGTGCAGGCTGGCGCAGGAAGTACAGAGCTGTCAACCTTCACTTCATGTCTTGCATCTGCTTTCTAGCACCCCTCATCCTGGCTCACTAACACGTCCCACCCCCACTCCTCCTCTGCCAGAAGCAAAGCACCTGCCTGTTCCCCAGTTCTACAGGAGCCCTCAAGCGACCTCCATGAAAGGTTAGTGTTTATTCACAATCCATGTCAGTCTTATCTAAGAGGTGCAAGATTTCCACACTGAAAGGCTATCACAGCTTCACTGAGCAACTGTGTTCTTCCTTGAGCCATAGTCCTCTCCTCACCACAACCTTAGAGGTAAGGGTTGAATCCCACCTAGCCTGATAAATGGAAGCCCAGTATTCCACAGACCTCCCAAACTAGTTTCCTATCAAACCCCATCCTCTTCCAGAGTCACCCCATTACATTTTATTTCACCCAGTACTGACACTTAAACCCTCCCTGGCTATATATCCAACGCACACACTCTCCCTTCCTAAATAACCATCTCTGGGTACATTTCATCTTATCTTTGAGGATAGATATGACACCCATTCCTGTCTCTTATCCTTTATCCTATGTGGCAGTGAGTAAAAAGCCCCATCTTGCCAATGAATAACAAGCTCAAAACTGTGAATCATAAATCCCCAAGTATAAATGAATACATAACTCTTTTGTGAGCATATAGGTTGCTCTCATACCTCAATTCCCAGAGGCTGACCCTCTGCTATCTTTATCCCTTAATGACAAAATACCAGTCAGTTTTACCAGGAACATAAAATCACGGTAGATTTTCATCAAATGCCAAACTCCAAATAGCTTTACGTTTTCGTTTATAAAAATCCAATTAGAAATTTCTCTCCACTTCAACTGGTAGTGACTCAAAGATATTCATGCATCATTGGTTTGAAATTGGTACAAGAAAACCACTTCACATGTAATGCAGCAGTAGAGGTCACGCAATCTCTGTGAAGGGTGTCTCACATTTCAGAAATACGTCCAATAATATCTGAACTTTAATTAAAAAATGTATAGTCATGGGACACTTAAGTTTTAAAATGTGGAAGGGCATTAGGTTTAATTTAGGTTCCTATCAAATACCTCTTGCGTTCTTAGTTGTTACACAGATACATATAAAGAGTTCGTTTCCCATCATCAATTCCAAGCTAATCAAGGAAAGTTCTACCTACACTGAGACGTAAAGAGCTACACTGGATACTATCTCATTAACTTTGTGTCATGAAGCAGACACTAAAATTTCTTCCTTGTGTATAATAGACTTCAGCACCCTTGCTAAGACAGCTGCAAATTTAAATGATCTCACTACAAAAAAACATGATAATTACATGATAGAATGGAGATGTTAGCTAAGGCTATGTGGTTATCATTGTGCAATATATAAATGTATCACATCAACACGTTTTCTACCTTAAACTAACACATGTTATATGTCAATTATATCTCAATAAAGCTTAGACAAATGTTTTTTTTTAAGTTAACTTAAGTGGTGTTTACTAGGTTTTATTCACCGTTCTTAGTGCTTTGCAATATTTACCAATGTTTGAAATAAACCTATGAGACAGGCATTGCTATTAAAATCCAATTACAGATGGAGGAAATAGAATATAAAGTAAACTACCTAGATTTGAGTACAGAGTGAGGAATCAGCATCTGAAACAAAGGAAGTCTACCTCCCAAACCCACGCTATTAAATCTTTCCTTATGTGTTACTGGTGGTGGTAAAGATTGTGGGTATGTGGCAACCAGGAGGTTCAGCACCCCAGGAGAGAACTCTTTTGGTGAAGTAGTGTGTCAAGAAGCCAAGCAATTAATGTGTTCTTTAAATTAAGGTGTGCAGTCTTTAAGAAACCTCTGTTAAGGGCTTCCCTGGTGGCACAATGGGTTGAGCGCCACACTGTGAAGCATCTGTGGCACAGCAGCACAAGTTTGATCCCCGGCCAGGGAGGGGACCCACATGGCACAGGAGACCGCTCCTGCCTTGCCTACTGCTCCCCTCAGCAGTGTATTTCAGGCGACCTTCCTGTTCTGCTCCCCACTCTGTCTCTGGTGAATCCTCTCACCTCCCATGACACTGGCCTGTACCCCAACTCTTGTATGCATAAATAATAAGATAAAAATCTTTAAAAAAAAAAAGAAACTTCTGTTAAAAGTTGGCAAGTAACACAGCTGTTACCCAAACACTGGGTAGGACAAGCCTACTAAATCATTTTTTTAAAGACATTGATTTATGCATACAGGAAGAGGGGTGTAAGCCAGAGGTACAGGTGATGAGAGGATTCCCCAGATAGAGTGGGGAGCAGAAAAGGTGGGTCTATCAAAATACACTGTGGAGAGGAGCAGTGGGTGGGACAGGAGAGGTCTGCTGTGCCATGTGGGTCAGCTCCCTGGCCAGGGATTGAACTTACGCTGCATTGGCTGGCAATAGCTTGATAGTGCTCTGTCTTTTACCCCTGTGCCACCAGAGAGGCCCCCTATTAAATAATTTTTAGCTAGGGAATCAGGGAAAGCCATTTGCCTATTTTGAAAGTATCCTATGGACAGTGGTTCTGACGTGTGGCCCATAGACCAGCAGTACCTGAGAATTAGAAATATAAATTCCCAGGTCACCTTAGATCTACTGACTCAAACTCTGGGTCTGGGGTCCAGCCATCTGTGTTTTAATAAGCCCTCCAAACCTCCTACAGAAGTCAAAAATTCCTGTTTCCTACATGTTTTCAATTTGTCAGGGATATTTTTAAAGGGATTTTTAGATATTTACTTGAACAAGAAGTTACTAAGTACTTGAAGTATGTGAAGGGCTATTTGAGCCATTGTAGTGAAGGGTGGAGTCAGAGAAAGAGATTCAGTGACACCTGAAATAAAAAGAAATTCAAAGTTCTCCCTTTCTAGATGTTTTAAGTGAGATTTGGAGAAATGAATCATCCTGACAAGCTCCTCAAAGCTCAACACCAATGCAGGCCACTCTCCTCCACTGGCTCTCAGTTCACTGCATTGTCACTGCCTGAAATGCAGGATGCCATCAACTTACCTGCCAAGACAGACACAAAGGAGTCTAGTGAATAAATAAAGGAGGGATGCAGTATGGAGTGGAAGGTGACTGACAATGGGGCAAGCAAGTGACCAGTCCTGTTGTTTCTTTTTGGAACACTCTGGCAAAAAGGGAACAGTCTTATTCAACCGTATTTACGCAGTGGGGTCAATATTAACCTCTGAGGGCCTGAGGACCAGGGAGCATGGGATGGGGAAGTGTTGTCTGCAGTGTTTGTCGCAGGCACTGGGAAGGCATACTTGTCTCTGTAGAGCAGCACGTGAATGTGAACTCTAGGACTTGGCCACATAGGGTTGAATCTCCTCTTTGCCCCTTATTAGCTGAATGACCTCAGCTAAGTCACAGTAACTTTTTTTTTTGCCTCAGTGTCTTCATCAGTGACAAGGAGGAGACAATGGAGATAATGCCATCATGGGCTGTTGTAAGGACTGAATGAGTTCATTGGTACAGAGTTCTTAGAATAGGAACGAGCACAGAGGAAACACTAGCCACATCTTGGCTATTATTAGATGACCATGAATGTTCTATCCAGGTCAGATCTGTGATGGGTTAATGCTTGCATTAAGGGGACCCAGGGACCCTGGAAAATGAGAATTAAGTAGTTGACATATTGGGACTATGTGAAAGTTCAGACATGATTCATAGTTATGATTCATATTTATGGGGGGCAAGGGCTGAAAGGATACAGAAAGATTGTCTGATCGGCTGAACAAGGCGGAGAGTTATAAATAATGTGCATTTTGATTTTTAATGATGAGAAGCTTGTGAAAAACATTAAAAATTATTTTCTAGTTACAATAAATGCTACTGATTAAATTTTACACGATCTTCATTCTTGACCCAGCTACATAAATGTATGAACACAAACTATAAGAAAAGTGAATTGTGAAAGTATTAGAATACAAACTCATTTTGCATAGTTCACATTTTTAGATTTTGAAACACAAGGTCAAATTTTCCACGTTCACAAATCTGTAAGGTGGTAATTTTATTAATGTAACTGTCATCCCTCAAAAGAACCTACCGTACTTAATAAAAACTAGTATACAAGTAAATATTAGCAGGCTTTCCAGGTCTTCTAAAATACACATTTGAGTGAGTTTCTCCGGTTCTTAATCAGCAATACAAAAACAACATAATAACATTTAAATCATCTTTGGGACTTTGAGAGGATGAAGCTTTTAGAAAGGAGCCTTTGAAGCACAGGCAATAATGAGAAGTCCCTACGTCAGTGCTTCTGTGTTTCTTAGGACGTTAAGTGGTATTCCGGGGAGAAGGGGCATTTCTGGTAAAAAAAATCTGCTTAAAAAGTATAGATTCTAATTTCTTCTGGAGATTCACAACACATAGGAGCATGTCAAGATTCATAATTTCTAGCTGCTCATGATGGCATTATTTTATTAGCTTCATTGTGTAGTGAGGACCCTAAGGGCAGAGAGATTCTATAACTTACCTCAGGTCATTCACCTAATAAGTCACAAAGCCAGTACTCAACCCCATGCAGTCTAGTTCTGAAGTTCAACTTGACATAATGATGTTTTATTATTTTCCTTACTTTAGGAAGAAAAGTCTGGCAGTTAAAGCCTTTTTCGTCTGAAACTCTGCATTTATGAGTATAATTTCCTCCCAATTAGCTTTCCTGCATCAACCAAAAGCATAACAGTCAGCTAAGGAAGACTGTTAACTTTACTGCCCAGTGTTTTCCAAATTTATTTGATCTTATAATTTATGTTCTAAGAACAGTCCTAATTATCTGGTAGAGATTGTATACCAGAAAGAATAGGGGGAGTAAGTAAAAAGCAAGTCTTTCTGGAAAAAGAGAAATACAGATTTAGGAAGGTTTAGCTAGTCATTATATGGTAACTGGATAAAAGACACAGAATTCCTCAGAAAGAAAATGTATTGTTGAGAAAAGTTAATTCTATAAAATAATGATGAACTCATTTACTTTTTCCCTGGTTATTAAGAAGTGATGAGAATAAAGTTTAAGACTGAAGAGTATGATTCACATAATGAGAGAGAACAATATTATGCTACAAGGTGACAGAGGCGGGAAATAAAAAGGCATTTACGAAGCATTCTGAGACAGGAACACAGCAGAAAGGGGCCAGAAAAGGATATCAGAATTTGCCTGACCTTTTAGATCTATGGTTCAGAATAATACCAAAGAGCCATACCCTGCCCCGATGGACTTCCTTGGCTGTCTGCTGCGAACTGAGTCTGGGGAGAACTTTCAGAGCACCCTAGTCAGTGCGGTGACTGCCTCACTGTTTTGTAGCAGAGACTAATTCTACCTCTATTTTTCCTATGTTTTGTTTTGCTAGTTCAGAAAATCCGTGTCACTGTATGGTTTTGATTTCCTCTGTACCAAAATGTAGCATTCGACTGTGTAACAGGACTGAGTTATTACTGGTCACCTTCAAGTGTCTGACCACACTAACTGAATATGTATTCAGTAGGCTGAACCTTGAGACTGGAAACACTGTCCTTTTCATGAAAATGGGCTTTTGAGGTGACAGCGCTGCCCTGGAAAGCTGAAATAGTATCCCTTACGATTTCAAATTCATCATACAGATCTTTCCCTGGAGGCCATATTCTTCTGGTTTTCTAGGCTTTCATTTCACTCATCTATAAACAGAGTGCCAGAACAAATGTCTTTAAGCCATTCATTTTTACAGGAAAAATGACCAGACATTTGAAGGACTTTATTTTTAAATCACTTTCACAGAAAGAGTAAATGTAAAGTTGATTACATAGGAAACCCCCTTATACTTTATGAAGCCATTAAAAATGTTTGATGAAAATGTAAAAAGGAAAGCATGATTAAAACTCCAAAATAAATGAATGAGATGGCTCTTGGAGCATGAACTCATTTTACAGTCTGGTCTCATTTGTATTTAGTGTGAGTGCAACTTTCTAGCTTACTGCTCACAGTGTATTAGGAAAAGGTATAATTATACTTTAATGTGAAACCTTAACAGTTCTGATTCAGTTGAATATATTCAGCAAGCCAATTTAACTGTTTCCATTATATCATGGGAAACATACTTTTTAAAATGGCTTTATTCCCAAACCTTTAAGTTTACAATCTACACATTTATTGTATATATCATGAAATATATTTTTCATTGTCATTTTAAAAAGTGATGTGTACCACTCCCAAGTACTATTCTAAATACCTTACGTATGTCAATTTGATTTAGTACTCACAGCCACAATCACAGGTATCATCACTCCTTTTTTTTTTTTTTTAAAGATTTATTTATTTATGCATACAAGCACTGGGGTACAGGCCAGAGGTGTGGAGGGGAGGTGAGAGGATTCACCACAGAGAGC
>JAGFMF010011858.1:116065-155244 GCA_019455555.1 Galemys pyrenaicus | reverse complement strand
CTCCCTGGCCGGCAGCAGGGATCGAACTCGTGCTGCAGTGGCTGCGGTTTGCTTCATGGTGCGTTGCTTAACCCACTGCGCCACCAGGGAGGCCCTCATTACTCCTTTTTATAGATAAAGAAACTAAGGCACAAAAGGTTAAGTAGGGCCTCCCTGGTGGCACAAGGGGTTAAGTCGCAGCACTATGAAGCTACTGCAGCATGAGGTCTATGCCCAGCCTGGGAGCTGACCCACATAGCACAGCAGGCCTCTCCTATCTCACCCACTGCTCCCTTCAGCAGTGTACTTGGGTAGATCCAATAGTTCTGCTCCCCACTCTGGTGAATCCTCTCACCCCCACACCTCTGGCCTGCACTCCAGCTCTTACATACGTGAATCTTTAAAAAGAAAAAAGGGTAAGTGGTGTCCCCATTAGTAAATGGCAGATCTGCCTGCAATTCAAACCTAGGTTCTAATTCCAGTTTTAATATTATATTTATCAAAAATTTTTGCAAGAATGGAGTTATGGCACTTTATAAAATACACATTAACCTATTTTATCATTCAATGTCAAACCTGACATTATAATATTTCATCATTTTGCTTTATTTTAGGAAGAAAAGTTTAGCAGTTGAAGTTTTTCATCTGAACTTATGCACTTACGAATATAATTTCCCCTACTTAGCTTTTATGCACAGTGCAAATATGGGAATCTGTTCTTTTATTTTCAACAGAGCTAGATAGGTTTATAGATATGATGCTTTAAGGAACAGTTATATTTATTCAAAATAAGAGTGGATGACGTAGTCTGTATAGGCGGAGTGCAGTGGGGCTGGGGATATTTATTTCCATAGTCATCCCAATCTATTGCATCTTATTTTTAGAATCATCCTGATTTTAAAATGTTCAACAAAATACTTCCTGTGGAAGTATTGGTGATGGAGCAGTTTTGTGGGAGGTTGAGAGAATATTAACAGGAAATTCATTTAGAAAAACAAAACTTTGAAGAAAAGTTAGAGATTCATATTATTTCTCAGAATAGCAACATTTTAATCTGAGGAAGTTGAATACTACAATAGAAGCCTACAGAATTACCATGAAAATTTTTCTATTGAGTCAAACACCAAGGGTTATAAAAAAGCATGACTTTGAAGTCCACCATCTCTGCCATGTATAACTTACTCAGTTTCAATGCTTTTTTTCCCCCATATTTCTTGTTGGATTCATATTAGCATTGCCATATAGTTGACCATGTGAAAAACTGCCTTGCAATAAAATTTGTGACTTTTATACTTGAAAGGAATTTCAGCTAAGCCATCCCCTTCATTCTTCAGAAAACTCATTCATATGCCCAAACCAGGCATGATCTTAGATTCTGTTTCTCTACTGGACCTACTGTGGGTTATCAAAATACATAGAGAATACTAATTAGAGAATACTAAGAATAATGCTTGAGAACATAAAATGCCAGCTCTAAGCCCTCTGGCATCAAGGTCCACAACTTTGAGCAGTGATAACTGGCATCAAGGTCCACAACTTTGAGCAGTGATAACCAAGGAAGGTTAAAAGCCGTTTTCCTCTATTCTGTTACTTTCCCAAACAAAGTGAGTCTTTGTGAGCCTTTTATAACATGAAATATTTTCATGGTAATAGTAATCTCATGTAAACACAGGAGGTGCTGGGCCCCCTCTGGGCCCCTCACTGGGATGGTCTATTTTATAGAGTAGTAACAGTACTTCAGAAGGCTGAACAAGCCCTTTTGCAGAGTACAGTGCTTAGTGCAAAGAACACAAATACTGTGCCACAATCTCAGATTTTTGCCTATGACTTCCATGTTGTTGGGAGATACTGGGCCTAAAGAGACACTGGGCGGGAAGAAGAGTCTCTCATGGGGATAAGAGAAGCAGACCCTCAGCAATCTCTCTCTTGCCAAGCTTCCTTTCGTGCTATAGGGTATTTCAAGATCACAGTTTTTTGTACCATTATTTATTACATTTCATAGTTGGGAGACACTTTGAAAATTTGACAATTCATTACCAAAAGGTACATTTGCAATGAACAATTCAAATCCAACCAACGTTTGAGTTTTATGAATGTATGACTCAATGAACATATAATCCAGTAAATACAGGACTCAAATACTTTAAAAAACATTTCCCCAAAAAGCAACAGGGAACAATTCTACTTAACGAGCAATTCTGAGCATAATTTGCTGGCCAGCAGTTTTAGATGGCTATTAAAATCTCAATCAAGTTTTCTTTCAAAATCTTAATTATAATTTCTCCATATGAACTTAAGCAAAATCGTATTGAAATCAACCTGTTATGTGCAATACTAATCATTGAAAGGTTTATTTAATAACAGTATTTATAATTCAAGACAGCATTAAATTATTCAAGTGAATAAAAATCAACATATCCTAAAATAAAACAAAAAAAATTCCATATAATAAATGTGGTTTGAATTCACATTTCTATGTAGTAGATGCTGCTATTCACCTAATTGAAGTTAACCACCCCTTTTCCTCACAAATTATTACATTTATTCAGTTATCAATTTTCTCTTAATAAAATTCAGGAGAGTTGGAGTGATACCCAGACTCCAGGGATGAACCAAATTTGTCAAGTCTCGATGGTCATATGGCCTGTTTAAGGCTGAGCATGTGGTGAAGTTCTTTTTTTTTTTTTTTTATAATTTTTGCATAGAAGACCTGAGGTGTAGGCCAGAGGTGTGGGTGTGGGTGTGGGGGTAAGGATGGTAGAAGGTGGGGGAGGGGTGTGAGAGGCTTCACCAAAGACAGAAAGGGGAGGGAGCAGAATAGGCAGAGCTATTGAAATGCACCGCTGAGGGCAGTAGAGGGTGAGACAGGAGAGGGCTACTTAGCCTTCTGTGGATCAGCATCCTGGCAGGGGGACTGAACTCAGGCCACAGTCATGGTACCACTGAGACTTAACCTCTAGGCCATCAGGGAGGCCCTGTGATAAAGTTCTAAGAAAGGAGGAAGAGACTTTTGCCAAGTATGGGCACTTCAGAATGGGGTTTCTTGCTTTTACAAAGAGACTCATAGAAAAAATACGCCTGCTCTAGACTTCTTTGCATATCATTTCTAGATCCAGGGTGGCTATTGTGTGATCACAGGAGAAGACAGTCAAGAGCAGAGCAGAGACATACTATGAACAGAGTAGGAGACGAGAAACCTGATCTTTGAGCTGTGACTCTACTGCTAAATTAGTCACTTCCGAGCCATTCTCACTGGACAGTCCTACTACATGACACAGTAATTTTTCCTTATTATTTAAATGATTAAATAAGAGCTTTCTTTTTACAGATAAAAGCAATCTGGTTGATAAAAAAAAATTACAGTCTTGAACTTGTGAGGTACTGTGGAGGATAAAATTAAAAATACACAAATAACTATATGTAAATACCAATACTCCAGTGGCAGGTTGGTAAATGAGGGGGTTGAAATTAGGAAGGTAAATATTAAATTGGTCAATGGTAAGGTGGGGAATGAGAAAAAAAATCAAATTAAAGCTGATTTTTTTTTTAGGCACATGGCTTAGAAAGGAGCGGGCTAGGTTTATCACAGACAGAGTTAAATGATGCAGACTGGGAAGAAGGCTGAGAGGAGGAACAGGAAATAGAGTTTTACAGGCAGGGAGACATATAATTCATCATCCAAACTAATACACTTTTGAGTGTGAAGTGGGCGCTAAGTGACACCCATATGCAGACAACAGGAACCAACCAGGACTGACCAGGCAAACCAGGACATTTGGTTATCTCATTTATAGGGCACGGAAAGGAACATATAAAGCCTCAGAGAAGGGAAACTATAGGATGTTCTTAAAAAACAGTAAGTGGTTCGACCTGCCTGGAACATAGACTGCATATAGAGGCCCTAAAGAGGGATTATTGTGGGACTATGATGTAAATGCTTTGTGAGCCAGGTGAAAAGTCAGTATTTCATTTGGGTCACAGTGGGAGGCTGTGGCACTTCCAGGCAGGGGTGTGGTGTGATCAGATTTATGCTTCAGGATAATCAATCTGGAGGCAGGGGAGACTAGTGGGATGGTTGAAAAGCCTGGTAAGTAACTGCTACAGGAATCTTTTCTGGATATGACACAGGCTTAGAGCAGAGGGAAGCAGGGGCATGTGCCACAAAGAAGAGGAGAGAGCATGGGAAAGAAAGGTTTACAGGTACATTTCCAAGTGACCTACAATTGGGGGATGGGGAATAAAAACAGGAAAAAACAAAGGACACAGAGCAGGAGTGTTAGCCAGATGGAAGAAAATGAATGATCATGTCATGGAAACCAGAAGAGGGGAGACTAACCAGAGGGGGGTTTCCTTGGTCAGCCATGAGCAGTAGTGAAGAGAACTGGAGGAAGTTAGTATCTAAGCAAGAAAGTTGTTGGTGACCTCCAAGAAAGGGCTGGACAGTGATAAAAGAAAACTTTTTCACATTGTCTTTGCCTTTCAGAAAACCTTGTTACTTGAATCAGTGGAGTAATTAATTCCCCAAACAGTCTAACCTTAGACAACCAGGCAGTGGGTTTGACTTAAATAATGGAATCAATTTGGTGAGTAGAAGGTGGAACTTCAAAATAGATTACAAGTGTTTCATCTTCTATCCTTCTTAGCTCTGCACCAGCCATGCTCCATCCTCTTCACAAAGCCAGGTCACTCCAATATACTTTTCTCCCCTGTGTTCCCAAAGCTTAAGCTCAGGTCTCCTTGATCTCTGAAAACTCTGACCTTAGACAGGAGAGACTGACACAGCTGTAGTTCAGGCTCTGAGATTCAGTATCACGTCTCCTATGCTGCTAATTCAGGTTGAACATTCTGGCCTATATTTGATGAAAAGATTTAGGCGTCATTCCTGAAATACATTTTCCACTTTGTACTTGATTTCAACTAGCTGAGTCCTACCTATTTCTGAGTCTCACTCCATTCACCTATCTAGTGCCCCAGTCCCTGTAAGAACGACAGTCAATTCCTGCCTGACTCCCAGGCAGTGGAGCTCTGCTTAACCCTACGTGGCAGTGAAGGCATTAACCTTTTTTTTTTTTTTAAGATTTATTTATTTATGCATACAAGAACTGGGGTACAGGCCAGCAGTGCTGGGGTGAGAGGATTCACCAGAGACAGAGCAGGAACATAACAGGCAGATTGACTGAAGTACACTGCAGAGGGGAGCAGCAGATGAGGCAGGAGAGATGTGTTATGCCATGTGGGTCCCCTCCCTGACTGGGGATTGAACTCGTGCTGCAGTGGCTGTGGATGCTTCATAGTGTGGTGCTTAACCCCTTGCACCACCTGGGAGATCCCCAATACTCTCTTTTTTCTCTCTTTTTTAGCAACACATTTTGCTAAGTGTACCAGGCCTAGATTCCTGGTGCTGCATTCTGCTCAATATTAGCACACACCATCACTCCCTATGGAACCTCCTTGATGCAAACTTTTCTAGAACTGTCTTCTGAACTTCACTGCCATGATCTGTAGAAGGTCCTAATGCCCAGAACATATCTGGGGAAGTCTAGCAATCTGTGTCCATTCCTCAACCATTTCCATGTCCCAGTTCTTTCTAATTTAATCCATTCCATTGGGTCATATATACCAGTTCCATTAGTAATAGGTTTTTGTTTTCAATTTCACCTTTGCAAAGAGCATCCAAGCATGAGAGAACACTTGTGAATTGGAACCGGGGAAAACAGACTTTGCATTGTCTCCTACTTTAACAAAAATCATGGCATGTGTATACTTGAACATGTACAGAAAGCAATGAGAAGTGCTGACCCATCTATACAGAGGCCTTTTAGGGTTGTAGCAGCATATTTATTGCCAATATTTGCAGTATGAATAAGGTTGTCAACAATGATACTTTGGTGCTAGCACTTGAATTAAAAGTACAAATATAGTCTACATGTAATTTGAGAAAGTATTAACTTCTCCCAGTACCTACCCACTGTTATCTGATGCCTTGATAATGGAACACAAATACAGACATAAACTTCTCCAGATAGGAGTATGTGCACTGTGAAAGTGTTGGTGGAATCCAGGGGTATTAACATCATTAGCATCTGTAATAAAAGTAAAGGAATAAAGAACATTTCTATATTTCCAGGAAACCTGGGCTCAAGTTCTACCACACCAACAAAAGAGTAAGAGTTGTACCCTCTCGAGGGTGGTGAATGCCATATTTTGTTGATATTTGCCATTTTTCATATAATTTCCCCACTACAATGTGAGTTCCATGAATACTCCCTTTTTATCACTTAACCTCTATGTCTAAAAGTTGGGCATTTAATAGATATTCACTAAAAGCTGAATTAACAAATGAATGAACAGATTAAGGCAGATTCAGGGTAATATTTGTAGTTTCAGAAAATACACCAACCCATGGGTGCTGGAGATAAAATATAATTCTATTCAACAAACCAAAAAAGGCAAGGATGCCTAAAGGATGCTATGAATAACCTTTCTCCACAACTGCTTTAACATATGCAAACAGCTGGCAAAAAGGAAGGGGTGATTAGGAGTGAAATCCACACACAGCAATGAATCATTTCCTCCCACAGCAAGGCATGGGAAGAGATAATATGCGCTAATCCAAGTTAAAGCTTCAGAACTACTCAAATAATTTTACATCCTTCTCTATTTCATAATCTTGATGAAAAAGTATTTTATTTATTTATTCTTAAAGATTTATTTATTTATGCATACAAGCGCTGGGGTACAGGCCAGAGTTGCTGGAGGTGAGAGGATTCACCAGAGACAGATCAGGGAGCAGAACAGGCAGATGGACTGAAATATACTGCTGAGGGGAGCAGCGGGCACAGCAAGAGAGGGCTGCTGTGCCATGTGGGTCCCCTCCCTGGCTGGGGATGGAACTCGTGCTGCTGCGCCACAGATGTTTCACAGTGCAGTGTTCAATGATGAGTCACTCAACCCGCAGTGCCACCAGGGAGGCCCTAAGTATTTTATTTAAAAAACATTTCAAAGCATATTTGAAATGCAGCAAACCAAGTCTGTGTTCATTTGAGAAAACTTGATGATCTATTTAGGTGTATCTTCTGAAGCACAGACCAAATAGTGCCTATCAATTCCAGAACACTCCCAAGTCACAGGAAAATAGGGTAGAAAACCATTATGTTCCCTTTAAATAGTAGGAAAAAAATTAGATCTGCCCTGTCCAATACATTTGCCACTTGCCTTGAGCACCGAGTGTTGAGCATTCAAAAGGCTTGGTGCCAAAAAAAATAATAAAGAGTAATTTATTTATGATTTTTAATATTTGGTATATATTGAAATAGTATTTGGTTATCCAGGGTTGAACAATATATTAGTAAAATTAACTTTATTTCTTTTTGATTTTTAAATGTGACTGCTAGAAAATTTAAAATAAGGTTTGTATTTTTGGAGATCATAGGGCTGATTCGATTTTTACATCCCCTGGCCCATCATAATTGCCGATGACTCAGCAGATCCTGGGTTTTCAGAGAAGTCAGAGCAAAGAAAGAGCTGCATGATGTTATGGATATAGATTTTTATGTGTTTATTTAGCATGCATCTATGATTGATTTTCGAAGGTAGAAGCATAAAGTTAAATGTGAGGAGAGCTTTCAAAAAACTTCATTTTTTTATTATTGTGTTTTAGTATTTAAAAGATAAAACACCCTACGATAGACCCTGCCAACAACAAACGCAACCCTGCATGCATTTGTGGATGGATTAAATAAATATATATGAAACTCTAGAACACTGGACAGGCACTTTAATCAACTGTCCTGACATTTTCATGTTCCTAAATTAGGTCCAGCTCTGACATGTTAGTGACATCTGAGGTCTAACCTGCAACAATCCACTGACCGTCCATTATTCCTACATATTCTCACTAAAATAAATAGATCAGAAATCTTAGAAATCAACTTACAAAGTTTGTACCCTGATTTTTTCCCCCTACCTTCAGAAAATAAGGTTATCACTGTTTCTAGAACATATGTGATAATGTATCTAGAAGTTCTAACTTGGTTTTTCTTAAGTATGTTTTTTTGCCAATTAACTAAGATTCTTAAGTAATCTTTTATAGATTCAAATTATTTTAGTGCAGTAAGTTCAATAAACTCTTCTAAATGAACTACCTCCTCCCTTTATCTAGTTCTTCATCTTAACGTTATTTGTGAACACATTCTTCCTAGTATGTTTTTAATCTGTTAGTTTCTCTGTAAGTGGACAACTCTGATATTTGCTTGGGAGGGTCAGTTTATCCTTTGGGAAGGAACAAGTCTTTTTTACCTAGAAGAAGCTTTTACAGAACATTTACATTATTATATACCATACGCACACACACTGTAATAGTGGAATCTTTTGGAGAATACCTGCAAATTGGTCTTATAACCCAGTAACCAAAGGTAGCAAGTGATAATGAGAAGGTATAAAACTATTAGAAGAAAAAACTATTTCAAAGTGCCTGTGCAAAATTCAATCCAATCTACCTCTGGTATTATAACTGTGAAATAGATCATTATAATGTAACTTTAGACTAACGTCATGAAATCGTTGACACTTCCAAAGTTCTGTCTGTGAAAAGCAAGAGGAGAAAGGCAGGCAATATATTCTAATTCCACTAACATCTACAATGGCAGAGTCACTAGCAAGACTTTCTGATTGATTTATTTTTGTATCACGAGAACTTTGCCCACTTCCTGGCACAGAGAAGACAAGTCAGTTAATGTTAGCTGAAGAAAGAAATGGAATAAGAGAGAGAGGGCAGGCAGGTGACAAAAGAAAAATAAAATGAGACTTGGCTGAGCTGGGTAACAAACTGGACAGTTGCCATCTGAATAAATAGTGTTAGCAATGACAAGTGTAGGATCTGACTGGTACAATCATGTACCTGACCGGATAGCCATGATTTGGTGGCAATGTGATGTCACTCCTCCACACTCACTCGCTTAAAACTCATGTGTTTGTCAGTATTTCCAGATACTGAAAAATATTTATTCTTAGCGACATCCATATCAAGGCTTTCTTAATTCTATTACCTCATATGTTATGGAGACACTGCTCAGAGAATAGACTTTTCTTCAAGGACACATGAAAATCTACAAGTCCTCACAGTTACGTTTTTATCATACCCACTTATCTGGGATCCTGCATCAATTAAAATAATTTGTAAGAAGCAGAATTGACAAAAGGAGATATGAAAAGAGTGAAATATAAACAGTCCCAGAGAATGCTCTGGGAAGGGGTTAATACTCAGTCTTTTTTTCATTTCCATTCATTCTATTTGATGTTCTTACTGGTTTAGCTGTTTTCTCCAAATTTAAAACATCAAGATAAAAGTTCTTCCAGTTGTCTCTTTCAACCCAGTATCATCTCAGTTCACTAGTCAAATATGTTTATGTCTTTAGCCCCATCTCACCTTCCATCATAAATGTGACATTTTTAACTGGCGTCTCAATTATCTGAAGTCCACATGGAATTTTTATCCCCTCCTCTTCATTCCCTTTTCTTTATCAATGATGGGTCATGGTTGCATTTAAACTTGCTTGATTGCACTTAAATTATTGCTTTCTTCACTTGCTCTTCTTTCTTCCTACAACCATTCTAAAACAATCAAATAAACTAGGTGGAAAAAATGTACTCCTTTCAAAGGTCCCCTGGACACTCTAAACACACCCATTGCATGTTATTGGAAAGCAGTAGTAAAAGAAAGGATTTTTAGAGCCAGAGAAACTTGGTTTCAAATACTTTATGAAAGTTAATATTTCTGAGTCTGTTACTTCGTTTACAAAAGAATGATGATGATACCAAATGACAGAATTGTGAAAATTGAATTAGCCCCGCCCCAAAGTTAACATGTTCAAAAACACTAGCTTCTACAAAATGATTACCTACTATACAAAAATAGAATCAAGTGAGGTTAAGTGTGGTCCAATATTACACCAATTCATTGCAGGTCGAGGATCTGAACTCAGATGTGTCTGATTCTAAATCTATTTCAATAAACATTAATTCTTTTCCAATAAAATTCAACCACTTCAGTCTCTTTCAGTCATCCAGGAGCTAACATACCATATCTTCAGAGAACCCTTCTCTAAGTATAAGTTCAAGCTGGTTATTTTCTTCACTGGGTGACCACAGTATTTCACTAGATATTGATTAATGCATCACACAGTAACTAAGTGTCTCTCAATTCCAGGGATGAGTTTATTTCTTCATGACTCTGGATTATTGACTAGACTGTAAAATTCTGGAGGTCAGAGAGCCCTTATATACTTCCACATCTAGCAAAAAAAAAAAAAATTCAAAACAATTAAAACACCAGGGACAAGTTCTAATCCAATCTCTGCCACTGTTTTGGCTGCAAAACTATGAGCCTCGGTTTTATTACCTCTAAATGGTACTACCTAGGTCACAGGATTACACTGTGAGCCTTTCTGTAGGTGGCAGAGTTCTATATAAAATTAAGGGGTCATGTTGTCCTATGGTTGATGCTACATTGTAATGTAATAACATGAATACCAGGATGAATGTTCTGCAGAACACTTCTGTACCAGCAGCTGTAAGGTCAAAAGTTTGGTTCCATGTCAAGGCTTTCTTAATTCTATTACCTCGCATCTGTTATTGAGACACTGCTCAGAAATAATTTCTGAGCCCCTGGATGTTGCCTGCTGGGAAGGGTTCCTGGTCTCAGCTGCTGATCATCTTGATGTGAGCTGCCAATCCCCAGTGCCCCGGCTGTGTGCCTGCAGCCTCATCTTGCCACCCTGTCCTGTCCTTTATCCCCTCTGAACTGTCCAGTCCTGACCATCCTGCCATGTGCTGCTCAGATGTGACCTCTGTTTACCACCTCTTTCCTACTTCCACATTGCCTCTACTCTGCCCTGCTTCTAGTGTCTTTTCCAGGCTGCCATTTCATCAGTGACTGTGGCTCGTGACCCGCGAAGGTCTCCGATAACCACGTGTTCCCCCAGGAGAGCTGAGTGCCAGAAACCTACCTGCCCACAACCCAATCCTTGCCTTTGCCTTCTCCATCCTAAATGTAACACCAGGTCCATCAGGAGTCAGAGCTGTTGTAGATTTCATTCCTTTTGGAAAAGCAAACTGCCGAAATTGTGTGGTCTGATTGGCTTTCCTGTCTCTCTCCTTTTTTTCCCCCTATACCGAGCTTTTCCAGGCTTAGCCACTTCATATGTTGCCAAAGCTTTGTCTGCTTTAGTTCCTTTGCCATTACCTGACTGCTTTTACATGCTTCCTTTGCCACCTATAATGTGTTTCCTCATTCAAATTCTTTAATTTTCCCTCTAAGTGAATGGAGCCAAGACACTAGCACATTCACATCATAAAATTATATGCAAATCCAATTAATCCAATCAAAGCTCATTTGTGTAAAAGCCTGTCTTATGTGCTCTTTAAAGTCATTCCCATGAATGGAAATCGTAATTAGATGACTAAATTTAGACGGAAAGAGCATCTTGCAAGAAAACCAAGCACATTTAATCCTTAATACCATAAACTGGAAAATCTGAGTTCTACCTACCAAGAATAGTGTTGTTTGAGTTCACATAAATTTTAGTCTTTGCTTTCTGAAAGAACTGAAATATCACGTCCTCAGATTTCTAGAGTAACATATGGATCCATGTATTTCATTTAATTTCCAATTTATAATGAGGGGATGGAAGACATTTATTGCACAGATGAGCACACCTTACACAATTTAGAAGATGCAAGTCAAGATGATCTAATTATAGTAGCAAAGTATAACAATAGTAACAAAATATCCTTGGCAATTGCAGTTTTGCATATCGAATGAATTTTCATAATTGTACCAATAGCGATCTTTTGTCATTGATAACATGATTTAAAATCGTATAGTAAGCATGTCACGGGAGTTAACATCCTGGTAATTATTTTATCCCCAGTAGTATTTTTATTTTAAGGTGGAAAAACAACTACTCTGAAACATACTTTGCAGGTGAGACCCATGGGATGAATATTGCTCTAGATTCCTTAAAACTCTAAAACTATATTGTTTTTCCTTTATTTACTAAATTAAAATCAATCATAGAAATACAGCGTTCTTGGTAAGTAGGCAGAGTTAGATATCCCATTTTGTAAATGGAGAAAACAAAGTTAAGTGGTTAGAATGTGTATCACAGATAGACATTCCTCAGGTGGGGAAGGGAATTTTGATTCCAATCTCTCTGTACTGCTGTAATGTAGTTTCAATTTAACGGTATTACATTCTGAGCCTAATTACTTCTAGGCTATATGTCTTTCCATTTCAGACTCTCTTGGAGTTCCTTCAGCCTATGACATTTTCTCCAGCCTAATCACTTTGTACCTCATGCTTTTGCTTAGGTAACCCATCTCTCCTTTGTCTGATTAGCTAATAATATCACCTATTCTCAGAAATAGTCTCTCTCTTCATTGTTACTCCTTCCTCTCCCATCTTCACTCCACATCCACTGCTGGTTATGCAATCCTCTATCAGAATTATTGTTATATTCTCCTCTGACTTTGAAGTTTGTGTGACCAAGAATCTATTATTTCATCCTTGACTATGTAGACCCCATTACACGCAAAGCCTGTCCAGGGAAGACTCAGTAAATGTCTCTTAATGAATAAATGAAGGGGTGAATTACTGAATGCCAGATCATTGTGCTTTAAATGTAATTGCTAGTAGGCTATTTCATTTGCACCCATTTGAAAAGGTGAAGCCAATTTGCACTTGTGTGATATTTTACTCTAATTGAGAAATCCTGAATTTCAATGAAAAGCATCCATAAACAATAAAATCCTAATTTCATTTTCCCTATCCTCCTGAAGTTAATTGAAGTTGCAGGCAATTTGCCTGCCCAACCAGCACTGAAACTTCCTCTACTCATTAATGTCATTTTCTGAAGTACCACAATTTTTATCACTCACTGAAGGAAGAAACTCTTCTCAAAAATAGTTCCATGTATTGAGTCAAATGTTTCACACTCAATCTATGAGTACTAATGAAAATGTACAGCGTATGATTCAGAGATCCTGAGTAGCAGTAAAACCATGACTCATTTCATTTAGAGACACTGCCAGCTATCTGAATAGTACATAAGAACCACATCACACAAAAGTTTTCTAATTTACCATCCATACAAGTTTCAGATGTAAAATATATTGGTTGTTTGAGCTGCAAAATTAAAAAGATGATCTGCTTTTTAAATTCATCTGTCCTGGGAAAAATGGACAAAAGGTATTGAAATAAACTTTTGAAAAGTGTTGTATTTGATGTAGAAGGAGCATATCCCACGTATGTGCTTAAGCCATTTAATTATGAAAGTATACACCTTATGCTATTAAGGTTACAGGGAAATGAAACAGTGGTTACAGAGACATAATATGATGATGTTAGGTTTTTGTAATAAAACGACAAGTATTTTAAATACTTTCTATTTTAATTATATAGGATTAATTTTGAGCTATATATCCTATATGACTGAATAAATTAAAAATTAAGTGTGTACATGTGAAAATATACATTTCTATTTGACAGGCATCATGTTAGGCACCATGTGGAGGTAAGAAGGAAAGATATACAAGACATATTTACTGGTCTATAGGAATTTATAATCTTTTGACTGCCAAAGTATTTTTTGTAATTAGCTATAATGCATAATCACATAGTACATTGTGTATGCTATGTACAACTGGAAGCATTTTAATTATTATCTGATTATTAATCAGCAAATGCAATTAGAAGATGTTGCCTGGAGTTCTGTCTCTGGGACAGGAAGTCGGGATCAATCTCTGCTGAAGAGAAATGCCACAATCTTGTAGAAGAGTCTGCTGTGAACATAGGCGAGGGGGACAGAGTATATTACTGTGCAGTGTTTTTGCCTATTTGGAAAAAATTTCCATCTACACCCTTTCCTTTGACAGAATGTGACTTTTTACTGACCCCAAGGCTAGTATATTAAGGGAAAAAAACAGTAGACAAAACTCCTGCCTTATTTATTTTGGGTAAAACTATAATTAAAATAGTGCTGGCACCACACTTTAAAAATACAGGATTTCAGGTGACGTCAGAGGTGCGCAGGTAGGATGGTAAATGGAGTCACATCATGCTGTGTGGAGATGAGGACACTAAGTCTCAGAAAAGGAATTCAGACAACAAAAATAACTTCTACCTGGGGAAACCATCTAGGTTGATTCACGTGCCTTCAAAGGTGAATGAGGCCAATGAGGTAAAGGGAAAGGTAGCCTTTATCTGACTGTGAGGTAGTGTCCCAACAATGAACTTGTTTGATACACAGAAAGGGCTGCCTGGGAAGCTGTGTGTCACAGTCTTGCTCCAGGGGGTGTCCAGACCCACCTGAAGCAAATACCTCATGATACAGAAACCAGGAATGTATACCTGACTTCTTAAGATCTCAGGTAGTAAGCCGCAGAGCAAGGAGAAAAGTTTACGTCACCTGCTTGTCAGGCCAGTGAGTCACGGCTTAGTTATTTATTTCAATTTCTTATCATTGAAATATATATACACAATCCTCTGCATTCACTAGTTTTATGAAACAGACCATTACTGCTGCTTTTCATTTTCTTTGTTAGACTTTTTCTCCAGCATCCCAACCTATACCCGCAACTGTTCATCACTTTCATGAAAGTATATTAGGTAAGGAGAAAGATGATAATTCAAGGATTTTACAGAAAAGACAGGCCGCTGTTCCCTAGAAGCAGCAAGAAAAGAGTTATGAAAGAGGTGGGTCTGGAGGTGCCTAACTGAAAGGGTAGGAAGTATTTAAATATCTGGAAACTTAGAGCACTTAAGGCACAAGAGCACATAACAGCTTTCCCAAGTCCATACGGTTTCCCAGAAAATGGCAACATAGATTGGACCAAGAGATTCTGCTATTAGCTTTGGCATATCCTGGTCTCTTAAAAAAAAAGTGTTTTTGAAATATATATTATATATACATGTCTTTGCTTTTCCCTTAAATATAAGTATGGCGCTAGACAAGTCTTCCATGGCACTAATTAGCTGCCAAGACTTAAAATAATGACTACACCTTGAGACAGTGCTCTATTTTAGTCAGTTATATTAAAATCTCACAGAAAGAATTGAAAATCTGTGCATCAAGAATAGGTAGGGCTTCCTTGTTCGTTCTACCAGCCTGGGAATTCCACTTTATTTCTGTCCCTTTTCTCCTTAACAAACTTTTTCTTATATCTATTTCTCTTTTAAAGAAAAGAATAGGTAGAGGGTTTTTTTTTTTTTGTTGTTGTTGTTGATTTATATATATAGAACATATTCCAAATGTTCTACTTTTGTCTGAAGATATTGGATGTTGGAAACGTAAAAGAAGGTAAACTATATGCTCGCTTCCCTTACCTCCTGCTACCTCTTTACAATCACAGTTGTTAGTTGTAAATAACACATTAGTAAAGACTTTCGGGTCAGCAGTATAGTCATAAGAAAAAAACCACCATAATAATCACACACTGTCCCTTCTTTCTCCCAACTAACACTTCTGGTCAGAGAGATTCCTTCCAGATTCTTAACCCTTCCAGTTAGAGACCCTCCCTGAACTAAAAGCCCACATACAGCCATTCTGCCTAGGTTAGCCACTTCCCTGCCATGGAGTCCTGGGCTAGGTGTTTAATCCTTCTGTGTGGCCTCAGTGTCCTGGAAACGGAGATAATGACAGTTCCTATCCCACTGATATTGTGAGGGTCTTTAGTCAAGGCTGTAAAGTTCAATGTCTGCTACTATACCAAGTACCCTTTGTACTTGTAGCTCTTCGTGTAATATCTCATCAGTGGCATGGCCTTGGCTGAGTCACTTAACCTCTCTGGCCGTTCATTTGAAAATTAAGAGATGAAACGGCTTGATCTCTAAGGCCTCTTTAATGACTGAAAAGTCCCAGCTACAAAGAAGCATGCACTCTCTCCCCCTGGGTTCACAAATCTTTTCCAAAAACAGAATGACAGAGCTAGATAGTGTGGCTTGAATAAAGTGTCCACTACATTCCTATATCTGTATTCTAGACTGAGTCCCAGGAAAAATGAAAAGGGGACCCCAAATAATCATGTGATGAGGAGCCAGAGGAAAGAAGAAACAAAGGTCTCTTTGAGAAGGACCAATAGGGTGTCACGTAGTTTTGACTAAGTCACTTCATTCATTTTAGAACTAAGCAAGCCCAACACTGCAAAGGCACATGTGAAGGAAGAGGTCATTGTCACCAACCCAAAGATACTGTTTGTTTTATAAGTGGAAATGTCAAGAGTTCATTTTCAATTACAAGATGAGGCCCCAGGTGCACTATCTATCCAAGACCGCTCAGTTTTAGAGCTTGTGAGACCATGGCATTCTCCTTTGATGAGAGACTCCATCACATTGCTTCTCAGTGTGAAAAGTGCCTCTGTGCACCCCAGTGTGAGAAAATGCTAGATCTGAAATCTTGACAAAAAAAATCTTGATAGAAAAGTACAGTTTCTGCTGGCACTACTGAAAGCACCCTTTAAAAAAAAAATGAATCATCGCACTCGGAACACAACATACAATTTACTCAGCACACAGCTTCTGGTTCTATCAACACAAATCCTGCCTCTCTTAGAGAGGAAATGTCACAAATTATTTTGGTAATATGTAGATATGTGAGGACTACATTTGCACTTAACTGTCTTATGATTCCATAAGTCTTTTATTTCCTGCTATTACTTTAAAAGATTTGGAGAATGAGACCGACAATCCTAGTTTTCTGATTTGGAATGTCAAGTAATTTCTTTAAGTCTTACTTGCAAAGTTTGCAACACGTGGAAAGTGTTCAACTAATATTTTTCAGAACTATGAGGAAGAAGGAAGGGAGGAAGTCTCGGAGGTTCATTAGCATTTTATCAGAAAGTATCACTCAAGAGGCTGCTACAAGTCTTTGTTATCTGTGTTAATGAACAACAGATTTAATTAGGATTGTGACTATAAAAAATGATTACTGATGAACAAAGTGACTTTTAACTGGCAAGATGACGAATGCTAAAATGAAATAATTGGTGAAATTAAAGATTATCAAGCTGTACCTATTGACTAAAATAGTTTGGGGATATCTCCCACCTTTGAATAAACAGGATGTGTGTGACTCGAGTGAGAACTGTAATTTATGCCCCAGTGACTGTTCTCAATGGGACTAGAGTTCAGTCATTGGCTTAGGAGGATTTTTGCTTAAAGCATGCCAACCTAAGACACGGAATTGCACCTTTCTATGCTTAATCTTTTATACAGAGTTCAAAATGCTTAAAACACCTCAAAGGGCAAAGAGCTGTCAGCTCACTGAATTTAGAGAACAGTGCATATAGATTATTTAGCCCGTTTTAATGGCTATTAAGTAACTATATGTTCAGCAGAATTTGTTTATTATGACATCATCATCACACACTCTGACTGGTGTTCGGATAACTTATCTACCAAAAATAACCTAAGAGTTGGGTTTAAGAAAATTAACTTGACTCGGATTACAACCCCCTGACTTGGAGATCCTCAACTCTAGGGAAGGAAACATGAATAAAAAGAAACACAACATAAAGTTATTTTAAAGCCATAATTTGTTATAGTGGTGCAGAAATCACAGGGGACCATGCAACTATTTCATCTGGGGGAGTCCTGCTAAAAGGGAGTTGTGCTAAGAGAAGTTGGTACTAAGACTGGAAGAAAATAGCAGAGTATTCTATAAAGATGAAGATTACAGAGGCTGAAATTAGGAAGATAAAAATGAAGTTGTAAAAAAACCTACAAAATTATTGTACCTATATGCAATATATATACAATTATAAATACACACACATATATATGTATGTGTATTTATATAGTCACACACAGCATACACATACGTTTTTAGTCAAACATGTTCTCAGTGAGAAATGTTCATCAAAAGACTGTCTTTACAGATATAATTGCACCTGGCCTAAGAAAAAAAAAAACTCTAGGATTCTGTTTCTACCCCAAAAATGGTGATTTTACTGACAGTGATTCTCAAACTACAGCTGTCTTAATAAGACTAAAAAAGTAATCAGCCTGCTGAGTGAAAACTGGCATTCTCAGAAACAGTTTAAATACTACTGAATATAGAACTCCATTTCACATATTTAAAATACCTTCCATCAGAATGAAATTCTTTGTGATTTTCTAGAGTCTACAGGTTAAGAAGATCACAGTGCTAACATCAGAACCTGCCTTTTGACCTGTAAGGAATGGGAAGGTTGAGTTGGGAAAATCAAGTTCCATCCATTATTCCAATGATCTTAGACTCTAAGAATCTTTTGTCTTTGAACACATTTTTAAATTCCCCTTTTCATGCCTGGCTGTAACTGAGCCTATACATTACCAAGTAGATGGATACTGCAGGGAGCACACAAATAATTAGTATGCTTAAGTCTTCTCTGACTTCTGGGAATGCTGCCACTTATGCTACACCTCATAGGAGTGGATTACTACTGCATGTAGTCAAGGAACACTGGGCTTGAAGCAAGAGATTCAGATGCTAGACATGTTATTTACCAACTATAGCAAATGACTGACACTCCCCAGATTTATGACTTCTATCTGAAAGAGTTAATGTGGAGAGTAAATGGCTTACATCATTCAGGCAACAAAAATGATTAAGAATACCTGAGGTCATTTTGCTGTACATGCTCAATAAGCATTATTGGCATTTATGCCAAAAGAGCAGTTATCACTTATTGATTACTTAATGCATGCTTACATTAAATTCCATTTAATCATGTTGAGTGTCACTGCCTCAATTTTACAGAAAAGAAAACTGAGGCTTGCTAATATGATTTTGTGCATATTTTCTGAATTCTTGAAAGGCAAGGTATACGGCTTACTCATTTTACAAGCCCAGGTAAAATCCAGGAGGATATACTTGATACCTTATCACCATTCAAAATTTTAACAAATAATGTCTATTTGGAATAGTACAAACTTAAAAAATTAATATGCTAGAATGCATATTTAGAAGATGGCATCAACCGTGCTCCCTGGAAACATTCTTTCAAATTATACCAATGAATGGAAAGACTAATAATCTTGTCAATACTTAGAGCTTACTGAAATATTCTGAAAAACTGCACTGGGTATTGGAATAGTAGTTTATAAATAATTAGTTTGAAGATAATTTCATATTGCTAGCTTTTATTTTATTTTTGCTACTTTTTACAGGGAAACTCAGAAAAGTACCAGGATCTCATTCTGCACCACAGAAAGGTCCTACGCATCTCCAGTGACCAGGGGGCCCCATAACCCAGATAACCTGCTTGCACTTCTCCCTCATGTATGATTTATTGTCTCCAAAGTGCGATCTCACCCATTTGACTCTCACAACAGCTCTGAAAGGGAGGACTACGTCAGGGAGGACTACGTCCGGGAGGACTACGTCAGGGAGGACTACGTCAACATTTTTCAGATAAGGTAACTGGCTCAGAAAAGCTACAGGGATAATGAATGATGGGGATGAGGCCAGGGGAGGAGTGGGAGAAGGAGAGACAATGAGAGGGGAGTGGAGAGAAGGATGAGAGAGAAGAGAAGGAGGGAGAGGAAAAGCTAGCAGGTTTTCAGATTTCTAAGCCTTTGCTTTCCACTCAGCATCACCACCCCCTTATCAGTATGCAAAGGGGAGGGAATAAATGGAAAAAGAGAGACAAAGAAGAATGCAGGAAGGGAGGGAGGGAGGGAAAGATGAAGAGAGAATATAAATGAATGAATATGAATGAGAATGTCGAAGTGAAGCAAGGTCCTGAGGGACACAAGGCGGTGTTTAAATAGATCCACAGCCCTGCAAAGAATAGTTCCTAACTTGTAGGGGATCTTGAACATCACTGACAATTCTTACAGGACTAAGGATGCTCTTGCTAGAAAAATGCATACCGTAGAGTATTTATACACAATTTCAGTTTGTGCGCTGCACCCCCGATCTCATGCTAGGTCCCATTTTTAGAAACACGTCTTAGGAACAGAGGCCTGCTCAGCTTTGCGTGCACTGTAGTTTCTAGACCTGCACGCTGAGGGTGGTTCCCCACGCATGCAGCACCTGCAGCACTGCTTCAGTGTGTGCAGAGATAAGAAACATGGCTTCAAATCAGAACCGAAATATCTTTGAATCCCTTCTGCTGCCACCCACCTCTCCACAACATTTCCAAGCTTAATAGGAAAGAAAACAATTTCCTGCACCCCACGTTGCAACACTGAAACACCGGAACACAAAGCTTCCAGTCAAATCAGAAAAATGAAAATTGAGTATTAAAGGCTTAAGAATAGTTCAACTTGGCTAGGTTTGAATCACTATGACTAAAATCTTTAAAGATTCATTAACTGGGTTTTGATAAAGGAAAGGAACTATAGGCACAGGCTTTGACGGCTGACACTGGCACTGTGGGACTCTGAATTGCTCATCTAACTTTTTTACCTCCACGCCACCCTCTTAAGATTATTGTGAAAATTATTTTTATGAATGGATTTTAATAATTAAATACAAGTCTGACATATAACCTCAGTATAGGTAATATTTTGCACTTATAAAATGGGTTTAATGTTAGTACCTATGTTCAAAGAAAGTACTACCATGATGAGCGCTGAGAGAAGCAGTACACTAAATATATTTAACAGTGCCTGGTGCACACGAGATAATAGCCAGTGTGAGCTCACCTGATGAAATGAAGAAGTCATCAAAGTTAGAGACCATTGCCTTGATTCTACACAGTTCTGATTGATTTTCCCTTTTCTTGACAGTCAGACTCCTTGATTTCTGTGGGTGAATGGATTCATCTAGGTGTCTTCTGCATTGGGATCTGCTACAATCACAGCTGTTTTGCTAGATTTTTCAAATAGGTTGTCTTGACTAATCATCACAATCCTGGAAGGACTAAAGGTAGCTTCATGCAGCTGGGTACTTCTCTGACACTGATACTTGTTAAATCATTTCATTCTTATAATAATCCCATGAGCTCAGTACTCATAAAGAACTCCTTTTTACAGTCAAAGACATTGAGGCATAGAGTGCCTGGCTCAGAGTCCCATAGGAAAGTGGCAGAATTGGGCTTTAGACCCAAGAAGTCTGACATCAAACGCTGTGATCTCAACCTCCCCATGGATTGCCTCTCAAGAAGAAGGTACTTTTACTCTGACTTATGAGTAAGAAAATCTTGCCCAAGGTTACATAGCTAGTAAATGAGAGAAAACAGGATAAGAACCCAGACTTGTCTGAAACCCATGTTGGTGCTTTTTCTCATATAGGATGACACAGGAGTATGTGCTACCACTGGCATAGGTGTGGGCATCCAACACACATGGAAGGGAGAGGAGGGCAACTGGGAAAGCTCTAACACTCTGACCCAACAAGATGGAGCTCTGGATACAGGATGACCTTCTGTCATCATTGCCACCACCATACCTTGTGACATAACGCCCTTGGGGTAGCAGCAGCAGTGAGGAGCCTCAGAATAGAAAGAATTTCCTGGATGCCAACATAAAAAAAAAAATTAGAGATGTTCTCTCAATCTCAGATCTGCCCTGCTTGATGCTGGTTTTCTCTGCCTTGGTTGTGTTGAGCTAATAGTGGCCACTGTATCCAAATGTGAGGAGCAGAAACCATTGCCATCTCCACTTATTGTAATTAATCAAAACCAAAGATCACTAATTAAATTGGTATCTGATAATGTACTTGGCCAATGCTGCCCAGATCAAACTGAACAGTACCTGCTTTCCAAGAGTTTATAAACTATGTCATCTTTGCAAATGAACCCAAATTATAAGTGTTTTCAGAAAATACAACTAAAATAATTGCATCTCATAACACACAACAGACTTGGGGATAAAGAATTTTAAATTACCTTAGATGGTCATTTTCAAGACAGGAGCGCCCTACCCAGTCCTCACACCACCCATCATCCTGTTTCTACTCAATTACCAACAGATTGAGAAAACTCTGACCCTGGAATTCCAGATCCCATCAATGAGCCCTCAGCCTTCCTCTTCAGCTATACACTCCCGTGTCCCCTGACCCATCCTTAGAAACAAGAAAAAGAATCATTGATTTAAAAGTACAGCCTGCACTTTTTACTACCAAGGATTGTTCACATCGCCGCTTCTGTGATGTCCTGATGCAAAATCCATTTCAGCTTCTCCTTCAAGTGACTTCTCAAATGCCACAAATTTCTTCATGAAGCATTTTCCTCACCCCTCAATGAAAAGGATCTCATCCTTTTGTGACCCACCAAAGGTCTCTGTGAGACACTTTTATATCTATATCTATGTTTATATATGTATATATACACGCAATGCTTTTATTATGGCTCTTTATGGTTTTGGCCTATTGACCTAACTTCCCAAATTAGGCTGTAAACATCATAGGCTCAGTGACCATGGTTTTCTTTTGAGGTTGCCTTTGCCACTTGTGCTCTACCTCATACAGTCCATGCAGAACAGAAATTCAATGAACATGTGCTGAATCATTATTTTATAATGTTAATCACTTAGGGATGCTTTATGAAGCATCAATAACAGATAAGGATGACATTTACTTATTTACACGATATACATTCATACTCAGAATCCTGTGACTTAGGAATATCAGGCTTAACAAGCTTAAATAAGTTGGTCAGGGTTATACATCAAGGACAGTTTCCTACTCAGTAAGTAGCAGGATGTATTTTAAATAGGAATTCAAATTTATTAGAGTCCAGTCCTGGGCCCCAAGTCAACACTATATAAAAAATGATATAATGAAAAGATACATTGCTTTTAATTTTTAAAAGATATTGGTTTTAATTTTTAGATAAATACATTTAGTAAGGATGCAATAAAGTTGCAGATTGTGGTAATGAGGAGTTCTACTCTTCAAAATTAATTTAAAGATTTAAAAATGAGTTTTGAGGGTTAGAAATACTATAAAGATCCTTTATCACTATAGTCCAAGATTTGTGAGAAATAGAGGAGACTAAGGCATTTATTTAGAAAAATGGACTTATGAGTACATGGAACTCGTTTATTGTAATCAAAAAGGCACAGACTTGGGAGTTTGACAGAGTATGGCTAAAATTCTGATGTAGTCATTTTAGCCCTGGTCCTTGTGTAAGGTACTTAATCTTTCTAAGTCTTTCTAAGTTTTCCCAAATGTTTAATGATAACAGTAATTGCATTTATAATTAATGCAAGCATTAGCTGGCTATATGGTATACAACTCAACAGATGATAGACACTACTAATGGTATTATTAATAATATTATCTTCATATAAAGTGATAGTGTCAAGCCAGTGTTCTTGATAGCAATGGAAAGGAGTTACCATTAATGTCCCTAACTTATCAAAGGGTGAGAGTATATTATTCAGAAGAGCAGAAGGAGAAACAAAGGTCAAAAAGCACAACTATCTTCCAAATCCCTACTCTTTCCCCTCTTCAGACTGGCTCTCAAATTCTCTCTTTTGTACCTAAAAAAACTGACGGTCAACACATGGGAAACAAGTTTTTAAATCTCAACTTATAGTCCAGAGGCCTGCCCATGATTCATCTCCCATCTTCCTACAGAGAACCTGTACTTTGCAAGTAGCAGAGGGAGCACAGCACTTGGCATTAGGCCTGTGGGTATATAGTAATCCCCACCCCCCCCACACACTTAACCTTTGTGTTTTTAGGGACTCCCATGTATTACTGATACTTAGTATTCTCAAATGTTAATTGGAGAGAGTATCTCCTGGAAGGGCTGCTCTGAGAAATATATGTGTCTTTGACTACTCAGTTCTTAGCACAGAACAGGCACTCAATATGACTAATCAATTCCCTCCCTGCATCTAAGGGGAGAACAATCAAAATCTTTGGGCCAATATGATCTAGTCTCTAACGGGCACCTGCCACCATGAATGTATGATTAGGATCTGAAAAGTGCTATCTCATTTAAATAAGACACAGACTGGTAATTGCCAAGGGACAAGTTACAGACATCATTGATTTCATGGCTGCAACCAAACCAGTGACCTGAAAGTGACAGCCTTTTTGTTCCCTTCAAACAAACAAACAAAAAAATACTTGAGTAAACATGCTGGAAAACCAACATCTGGGGAAAAAAAAGGCTCCAGTGTCTTTCTCTTCCAGTTTTCGAAATGGAGAGTAGCAAGCACATGAACATGAAGCTGGGTTTGGGTTTCTGACACATTTTAGTGACTCACAGTTAAAAAAACAAAACATTTTCTGGTGCAGTGTCTAACACTTTTCAAATGCGTATGTTGGCACTGAATTGTAACTCAACAATCTCAGTACCTGTGATGAAGTTTTTTGAAGTTGTTAAGAAGTTCCTGGTTTTTTTTTATGGAATTCCATTGTGTGTTATGAACTTTTCATATTTTTCTATACTATTAAATAATTTCCCGTACAATGAAAGAAAACATAATATCCAAATATAATATATATTCTTAACATCTATTAGTCATAACTGCAATTTAAACATTCAGCCACTAAAATAAAAGTTCTCTTATTGTTTGAGAGAGCGAGAAGGAAAGAGAAAAGGAAGGTGGGGTGGGGTGGGGTGGTCGAGAGAGAGTGTCACAGGAAGGGAACTTCCAATATTTGCCAATATTAAAAACAAACAAACCCCATAACAATTCCTTAAGAAATACTAATTCTACCAAACTTTGCACCATATTCATATATGTAAACTATTGTAGTTATTATCTTAATAGTTACATATGTATGTGTATATGTGTGTGTCAACAAACACACTCACACACAAGTCCATAAACCTAACAGACATTCTCAGTGAGGCTCTAAGAGAAAAGGACTTGAGCTGCCCGGGGAGGGAAGCAGCCTTTAAATAAATTTTGTGATTGAGGCACAGCGACCGCTTTTCGGCAAGCACTGCTGCTGGAACCTCTGCGTTCAGTGATTCTCAAATTCTTGTTTAGGTATTTTTTGCCTGGCTAGTTTAGTCTCACGGGCACTGTCGTATGCAGCAGAAGGAGGTGGTAAAATAGGAATAAGCTCTCGGGAAGCACGAGTCCTTTCCACACCCCAGCAACTGATCCCCTTCTCCCTCTCGACAACCTTGCTGCTGCTCATTTTCTAGTCTCCAACTGCGAGGAGGCTGCCAAAGAAGCAAGGCCAGAGTGGATGAAGTCAAGATTCATCCCCACGGCTCACCTTCTCCCGGCGCGACCCCCCCACTTCCCTCCCATCCCCCTCCGGGTCCCCAACACCGCAGCCACCGCAGAGAGTGCGTGGGTGGCCTGTGGGGAGAGCTGGGGGCTCCCGTAGCACCCAGCCCTGACATGCATGCCCTGGATGCCTGTCCTCTGGGGAAGGGGCTTCCCACAAGTTGCAGGAACTTAGAAGGCTAAGGCTGCCGCGCCCCGACCCTCCGCGGGGCATCAATCGCGAAGGCGAGGCTTGGAAGAGGGAGTTCGAGGAGAGGGCGAGCACCCTCCGGCTTACCACGAGCACGGGGACCCCCGCGGCCAGCGAGTAGAGGAGCACCGGGGGCACGGCGCTGCTGTCTTCCGGGCCCGGGTAGGGCTTTCGGTAGGCGCTGTCGTGGCAAAAGAAGCCCTGCACGTTCACCGTGAACGTGTCCGTGTACTCGAAGTAGTACGCCAGCATCACCGTCCCTGCCATGATCACCATCTGGAAATAGAGCATGCTGCTGGTGAGCGCCGCGGGCAGCGGGGGCATGCACGCCTCCCGGGCCGGGCCGGGCCGAGCGGGCGGCGGACGCGGCGGGCCCCCTCCTGGGTCCGCCAAAGCAGGCGCCGGGGGCGCGGCGGCGGGGGTGGCCGGAGGACGAGGCGCGGGCGAAGGGATGGAGCCGCAGGAGGAAGAGGCGGAGGCAGGTCCGGGTCTCCAGGCGCCGGCTGGCTGCGGAGGAGGTGGCTACCCCCGGACGCACCCCCGCTCCCCTCCCCGCCCCCTGCCCGCCACTAGCACCGCCCGCCCCGGCGCGGGGTCGCGCGGGAGGGCGGGGAGTCCGGGGCGACGGGCAGCGGCCGCAGCGCCCAGAAAAAAGACCATTCGCGATGCAGCAGCGCAGGGTCAAGCCCCTTGGCCCGCCCGGAGGAGGCGGCGTCGGCGGACCCAGCGGCGGCAGCGGCACCTGTACCCCTCGGCACTCGGCCGCAGTGGAGCTGGAGAAGCTCCTCGCGGGGGTAAAAACCGAGGGGAAGAAAGAGGGGGAGGGGAGGCAGTAAAGAAGGAGCTTCTAGAAACTCCCTTCTGAGGCGGCAGCTGAGCGGTTTAAGAAACCCGCACAAGCCTGGGAAAATGGTGCGTGGACGTGTCTCCGGAGCGCAAACAGCAGGACGGCGCAAAGTGCCCGTTGCCGCGCGGGGAGTTTCAGCTGGCTCTGGCTTGGCTTGCTTAACCCCGCACAGAACACACACCAAGCAGTGGTCTGCAGGCGCAGTTAAGCAAAAATAATCTCGGAGGATTTTTAAATTCAGGTTTCTCTGCCTCCCCTCCTGCTTCCTAGGGCACTATATGTAAAACGACAGCATAGTTCGGCAGCTCCCCAAGCGTCATCTGTACAGCGGCCCCTTCCTCGTTCATGTATTCTCTGGCTCATCTTCTCAGGCGCCTTTTATTAGCTGCTTGTAAGGGGAGGCATGGCAGATTCTTGGGGCCCGGCGGTGGCAGCCACCAGGGAACAGAAAGGGGCTTTTTGCCTCAGTGGCTCTTCTCTGAGTTCCAGGAACTGCCGGGATTCCCCAGAGGTCAAGTGAGAAGAACGTGGGCTCAGACCACATGCCTACAAAACACCCCCGAGCGCGGGCAAACACACGTGTGCAGGCGTGTGTAAGCAGCTATGGAACTGCACATACGTGACAACCAGTGCTGTGATGCCATGTGCGGCTCTGAGTGCAACAGACTGGGGGTGGGGGGTGAGGGAACTGTCCTTCTGGAAGCCTGACCAGCTGACCCTCTCCAAGCCAGAGAGCAGGTAGGGATGCTAGTGCTTGAGGCCAGGGGATGAAAATACTCCTAGAGCTTTGCCCATCTCATGAAGCTGTAGAATGAACTTAGCAGGTTTTTACACTGTTTACTCATTTCAGTGGGTCATATAGCTTGATTTTGAGGTGGGCCTTTGTAATGAAAAAACAACATCGTTAGGCTAGAAAGGCCTTTCAATTTGGCAAATGAGAGGTTGGAGATGGTATCCTAAGGGTAATGTGCATTTCTTTAATGGACAATACCTTATTCTCCAAAGTATTACAAATAATAACTAAAATAATAATCACTTAGCATTACTGCATAGACAGCACTAAACAATGCCTATAATAAGCAATTTGGGCAGTGTGAGTAAACTGTTCCTAAATGAACAAGAATAGCTTATTATATATATTATGAAAATGCAGCTACTACAAAGATACATGATTGTATACTCCATTCACAAAAATCAGCCTTTACAGGTGTTTAAATTGTCCCTCTAGTTCTAAAGAAGCATCCTTGAAACCTTTCAAACTGATAGAATTTCTAAGGGTAGTTTTTAAAGCTAGTTTTGGATTATGGAGGTAATTTATTTAAGCTCATGAAAAATGTATTATTTTTTAAATTAACATGCATTGCAGTGCATTGTTAATATGTGTGACTGCCTAGTCCTCTGCCTGGGTGCTTGTCTGTCCTGATCTCTGCTCTGTCTCCAGTCTGAGCAGTATAGGGCTCATTGTAGGTGTTCAGTAAACACTCTTGATAAATTAATAAATCTATTTCTCTAAGAACAGTGGAGAAATACTTCTGCATTTAAGTCAAAGTTTAGGGAGACACACTCCTTATGTCCCCAGATAAACATGGCCTGCATGCATACTTATGCTGCACACTGACATTGAAGGTGAAGGTCAATATAAAAACTATAACACTGGTACAACTTGTTTATATCCCAACTCTGCCACCAACCAGCTCTGAAAACCTGGGTAAGATTCTTGAACCCTTTCTGCCTTGATTTCATTATTAATAAAATAGGGCTAATTCTAAGGACCTACTTTATAAGGTTCATAGGATTAATGATGCTCAATTCATTGTCATTCATCACACATTGACATCATGTGTCATTTAACTTATGAACATTAGCATAGCTAACTTAACTGGGGTCACTCCAACATCTGTCTTGAGTCACTTCCTGCTCATGTCATTTTTAAAAAATATTTATTTATTTATGTATGCATACAAGAACTGGGGTGTAGCCTAGAGGTATGGTGGGGGGGGGGGCAGTGAGAAGATTCACCAGAGAGAGTGGGGAGCAGAACAAGCAGATTGACTGAAATAACTGCTGAGAGGAGCAGCGGGTGAGACAGGAGAGGTCTGCTGTGCCATGTGGGTCACTGTCCTTGGCCAGGGATCTACTTATGCTGCAGTGACTGCAGATAGCTTCACAGGGCTGAGACTTAACCCTCTGCACCACCAGGGAGGCCCCTCATGTCACTTCTTTCAAAGAATTCTATTGTAGCCATGTTTCTGTAGGTGTACACATTTTTCTATTGTGTTGAACACATTTATCTCCTCTTTCGGGTGCCATGCATTTCAGGAGTAAGATGATTTTTCCTTTATAAATTTCAATATCCCCATCAATTGTCCTTAAATGGTCAAATAGTGTTGTTGACTTGTTTGTAGTTGACTGGGATTCCAGTGCTGAAATTCAAAGTTAATACTGCACCTTAACTCATTTTGTAAAGATGCTAACGCTAAATTCAGCTTCCATGAATTTTTGGGCAGGCTGCTTATTCATAGAAATGGTGCAAATGACTGAAATACCTTAACCTATGTGACCTTGAGCAGATAATTACCTTCCAAAGCCTGTCCTTCTTTGGTGAAAAAAAAAAAATCACTAATTTTTCTTACCTCTGAACTGGTTTTGACAATAAAATAAGAAAGTGTAAAGCATTTATTTTCTTATAGATCACATAAGCTAATTCTTGTCAAAAAAAAATCTTTTCAGGTTAAAAAAGACCCTGGGAATCTTTTCTTAGTTCTTAAATGTCTGTTTTTATATTAAAATGGTAATCCTCACATTTAATTCTTGGGAATTCTGTCTAAATTCTTCATGTAATGTAATTCCTAGGCATTTCTAGAATCTTTCTTAATGAAACACCACCCCGCTCTTCAAACATTCATGTCTTACCAAGGTAAATCTTCTAGGTATATATGTGACATCCAACTTCCAGTGGTTTGTTTTGAGTTTGTATATGCAGGACTTAACCATTCCAACCCTACCAAGTCTCTCACCCCAAAACAGACCCTGATAAATACTGGGACAAATCTTTGCATAACCATTTATCGATTTTAGTACTCCCATTTCGCTACCCTAATACCCATGTTCTTGTAGGAAGTAGTAAGGTGCTAGGCCAGCAGGGAAATGCATGGTCCTTACATATGATTTGTAACTCTTCCACAGAAAAAGACAAATGTACAGAAATTGGGTTTGTGTGAGTGGCACCTGCATAGAGTAACTGAGGGGTTTTTGGAAAGCCCAGTATGAATATCTGTGGATAGCAGATAAGTTAATGTGTTCTTCTTTAACTTGGAAAACCTATGGGAACTGGGCTCCTCAAGATTATTACTAATTGGTTTATATAGCAAATCTGTGACTATTAGGGGAACTGGATAGAAGTTTTGTGCAATGGTCATGGATTTGGGCCTTATTATTTTATCAATAGACTGTTTTTCGGCAAAGATACCTAAGGCTTTCCAAGGAACAAAGAAGAAATGAAATGTTATATGTTGGCCTCTGTGTGTTTCAGGTATCTCAAAGATGAAACCAGATATTTTCCTGAAATTCTTTGATGCCATGTGCAAAAAACGAAAAATGGGTAGTGCTTTCAATGGATAGATGAAAGGGTGAGGTGTGAAAGATTCAAAAGCTTTTACGTAAGACAAGTTAGAGAAACCTCCCCAAAAAACAGAGCCCTTCTTTTAAAGACAATGATAACATCTGTATTCATAATACTAAGCCCCACTTAGAGATATTAAGATCCAGGAGGGTAAAAAGTTAGATGACTTTGTACTAATGAGGAACTTTAAATATTAACATATAGATTGGTGGAAGATCTCATGGGACTAGAGATTTTTAAAAAATAGGCCAGTAACTGTTTTCAGAATAAGTAAGGGCATCTGGTAACTCATTGTAATAATGAGTGTACTATGAAAGGCAATATCTTATTGAACTAAATCTAGACAGTGAACAAATACAGTAGTTTACTAATTCCCAGACAATTTGATACAGATCACATCCTGAAGCTTGAATAAAAAATAAGATGTAGAACCCATTAACTTGAGAAATGTCCTTACACATGTTCCTATAAATTCAAAGATACAACATCCTCAAAGGCAAAGGCAAATTGAAGGAGCTAGGGTGACTTGGGATTACTCTTTGACCTCTTATTAGTGACATCACAATATGCTGCATCCTGACAAAATCTTCAGTGCTCAATTTAGGAGGTGTCTACTTTCTTAAGAAAACAGGAAGAAAAATGGCCAGATAGTAATTTGCATGTCTATCTTTGAGGTCCCTGCTGTAATGGGCTGTTTATTTCAAAGGCCAGATGCCTCTGCCCTGGACAAGTGGCTCTTATCTTTTTTTTAGGATTTATTTATTTATGCATCCAAGAGCTGGGGTGACCAGAGTCATGGGAGGTGAGAGGATTCACCAGAGACAGAGTGGGGAGCAGAACAGGCAGATGGACTAAATTATGCTGCTGAGGCGAGCAGTAGGCAGTAGGTGAGGCAGAAGAGTTCTGCTGCGCCATGTGAGTTTCCTCCCTGGTTGGGAATTGAACTTGCGTTGCTGTGCAGTGGATGCTTCACAGTGTGGCGCTCAACCTGCTACACCAGCAGGGAGGTCCCCAGGGAGGCCTCCCACACAAGTAGTACTTATCTTGAGCTGGAGTCACTAGCCATCTTTAAAGTACCTTACTTGGGCCTCCCTGCTGGCACAGTGAACACCACACTGTGGGCTTCTACAGTCACTGCAGCATGAGTTCTATCCCCTGCCAGGGAGGGGACCCACAAGGCACAGCAAACCTCTCCTGCTTTGCCCTCCGCTCTCCTCAGCAGTGTGGTTCAGTCCATCTGCCTGTTCTGCTCCCAGCTCTGTCTCTAGTGACTCCTCTCACCTCCCTCGACTCTGGCCTGTACCCCAGCTCTCTTATACATAAATAAATAAATCTTTAAAAAAAAATCAAAAAGCATCTTACAAACTTTATTACAGCTTACTCTCTTCTTCTACCTCTTCAGTACTTTAAGTTCATACTTTGAAAAGTTATCACAAACAAAGCACATATTTTATTAAAGAACCTGGTTACATTTTAGTGTAGATACAAGCATGAAATTGATGGGCCAAGTAAAAGAGCTAATTAATAAAATATTGAGACTGGTCAAGAATGAAAAACTTTGATAATTATTTTAACAATTGAACATTCATATCATAAAGGAAACATGTTCAATTATTGTTAGCAAAGGTCAGTGGAAAATGCTGATTATACTTACCGTGTGGTCATGGCAATTGCTTCATCTCTCTGACTCAGTTTGCTCATTTCTTAAACTGGGTTGGTAAATTTTTATTGCACAAAAGCATTTAATGACTTACATTTATAAAATACTTCATAAATATGAAATCATTGGGGAAATCTACAATAAAAAAACATTTTTATTAGGAAGAATATTTAAATGGGTCCTGTATTTTTCCCCCAGCACTGACTTCTAACTCACAACAACTCAAATTAATTTCTGCCTGGTCTTTTTCTACTTCTGATGAATTTTGGATCATTTGCCATATGCTTCAATCATGCAAAAAACCACATGGTTTTGTTAAATATAAATCCATGGATACATCATAGAAGGGGATGTTGCAAAATATTCAAGTTTCCTGAGAATCACTTTAAACATTTATAAGGAAAAATAGGCATGTATCAGTGAAGTATAATGTGTAAGTCTAAGAATGGGGATTCAACAGAATTGAGTTACTACCTTAGCTCTGTAGCTAAGGCTTACTCCTAATTATGGGTAACTCCTAATTCTCAGTTTCTGTAATGTTCTAAGATGGGGATAATGTTACCCACTTTACCAAGATGTAGTACAGAATGTAAGCCATTCATGACCACAGACGATCATTATGACTGTTGTTACCCTTCTGGTACAATTAATCCTGCCACTGATAGATGACCAAAATTTTCACTGATCCATTTGGAAATGTGCCTGTACAACATTCTGCTGAACTCTTTGTAACTTCATGTTACAAAGACACCTGAAGCCATTATTGTGCTATGATAAATGAGGACCATCCAAAACAGAAGCATTAATTCCACTAACACGTTGAGAACCAAAGTTTCTTTAGCAGTGCTATGGAACGTGTGGGCTAAAGACAGATGCAGTTTCTTTGGGAAAGACAGGGCTTGCGAATGATAATCAGCATTCTGTGCTTGTCTTTCAATGTACTAAGTAATGATTGAAACAAAGGAAAGCAGAACCTAACTACTCAAATGGTTTTTTGAAATGGCTATCTGGACCATAATCTACGATTAATTTTGAATCAGATGATTTTCAGAATGCTATTTTAGTGAAGGTACCAAACCTTCTGCCTTGAAAAATTTCTGCCTTTTGTTTCATCATATTTAACTGGATAAGTAAATTACTGGATTTTTACTCTTAAGGATTTATAACTATCAGCAAAGAAAATAATTTTTGTCCACAGAAAGAAAATAACGTCCTAATTTTTGAATGGGAAGATGCTAAGTAGCTGAAAACACCGGCCTCTAAGTAGTCATACATTGTACCACTTTGAAGTATTTGAAAAAGACACTTATGACTGTGCATATTGTTTTGTTAACTCTTCTGATTATTATTCTTTGTTATTAAATCATGTATGATTAGTCGAATTTTATTATCAATCATTTTACTAAAGTCAACACTTCAACATGCAACAAGACCCTTAATGTATTGTAGTAAATAAGGATAAAATATCTGAGTTTGTTTTCCATTCATTAATAACTTGCTTTAATATGCCATTTGGCTCATATAGATCGCCTATAAAAAGAAAGAGCACGAACAGTAAAACTTTAATTAACTTCATAAAATAGGGTATCCTGGGGAACTACGACTTTTATTAATAGAAATCCTCCACGATTTTCCTTGTCAGAAATCTTAAATTAGTAATCAAAGTGTGCTGAATCTACTGCATTTTTCTTTGATGACCTGACATGTAGGTATTATTTTGAAACTCAGTTACTACTGTTTCATACTGTAGTAGTACAAAATGTAGGAGAGACTTAAGTCCAATGGTAGAATAAACTCTGGATATTTTGTAGGGAAAACATGCCTAAATGATGTTTTTGTTTTCTTGAAACAACAATACTATTTTCTAAAAAAAAATTTACTTTATTCATGCAAGAGCTGGGGTATAGGCTGGAGGTGTGGGGTGTGTATGAAAGGATTCACCAGAGACAGTGGGGAGCAGAACAGGCAGATGGACTGAAATACACTGCTGAGGGGAGCAGCGGGTGGGGCAGGAAAGGTCTGCTGTGCCATGTGGGTCCCCTCCCTGGCCAGGGATCCAATGTGTACTACAGTGCGGCGCTTAACCCCTTGTGCCACCAAAGAGGCCTAACAGTATTATCTACTAAATGACCACTATGTGCTAGAAATAGGAGAGGTGTATATACACATATCTCTGATCCTCATTTCTGCTCCCAGTTAACTAAGGAGATGTGAGAGCATCTGTCTTGGTTTGCAAAAGTAATGTGCCAAGTATTATCACTGAAGTTTCTCCACATCATTGAGACCTCCAATGTATATGGAATCCGGTTTGAATAAATCAGGTTTTTAGTAATCATGATACCAATTTGTAATTCTACAACATAAAATGGAAGCTGCTCTGGAGTTCAAAATCCTTTCTCCCTTATGGACAGTGAGTTCTCACTGTGTCCTCCTTCCCATGGCCTTTCCTCTGTGGTCTCAGAGAGAGGACTTTGGGGTCTACTCTTATAATAACACCAATCCTATCAAATTAGGGCCATACCCACAGGACCTATTTTATCCTTAACTAACTCTCTAAAAGCCCTATCACCAAACTTAATCATCATTAAGCTTAGATTAGAGCTTCAGCATATGAAGTTTGGAGAGATATAAGTCAATACATAATAGTTGCTCTCCCAGTTCAATGTAGTTGAATATTTTGTTAAGTTGAACCGTATAAAATTGCCATTCCTGGGTCTCCCTCATGGCGGAAAGGGTTGAGCACCACACTGTGGAGCTTCTGCAGGCACCATAGTGTGAGTTGGATCCGCAGCCACGGAGGGGACCCACATGGTGCAGCAGACCTCTCCTGCCTTGTCCGCTTCTCCCCTCAGCAGTGTATTTCAGTGGACCTCCCTGTTCTGCTCTTTACTCTGTCTCTGGTGAATCTTCTCACACACACCCTCTTCTGCCCTTGGCCTGTACCCCAGCTCTTGTATGCATAAATAAATAAAATCTTTTAAAAAAATAAAATTGCCATTGCCACAGGTGAAGCATAGTTGATTAGTGTAACTTCAAAGTTACACTACACAAAACTACCTATACAAGGTCAATACAAGTATGCTTGACTGCTAATATATCCGGGTGTGATAACCTCAAAAACTATAACATTGGGGACCAATAAGTTATAGTTACTCATTTTTTAATGATGTCTATACATCCCAATCTGGTCAATTTCCAGCTGAACTTTTTAAAATTAAGTTTGAGATCCAGTGAATTTTTATGGCCTCATTGTAAAAGTCAGAAAGCACGAGTTAAAGTGGATCAATGGCACATAAATTTTAGAGATTTACTTGACAGTACAACTGCACTAAAGCCCTCCTCAACACAGTTTCCAGACTCTAAACGTGGGTATCTGAAAGACAGTTTTACTCAGTTGTGGAACCAGAAGTATCACAATATTTTAAAAAATGGGAAATTTGAGCTAAGCACACCCATATTTTTAATCTGTGGGTCAGAAATTTAATTGCTTCTCTTTGCGTCTACTGATAAAGAAGCCAGATGTTATGCACTAGGAATTGCAACAAATCAATTACTGACAAGTAATGTGGTCCAGTAGCGAGCAAGATAAGGAGGCTTAGAAATCAGTTCCATCAAAGGGCTTTACCAATGTTGTCTGCATCTCACAAACCTCCTTTTGAGTAATGCCTCCTTCTCTCCAGCTGGCTATCACAGCACAAAAAAGCTGATAAACTATGCATTTATCAGATATCAGCCTCAGATCACTTGTACCTTCCCAGTTCCATGGGTGCTGCTCAAAACAAATTTACTGAATTCTTACCCTTAAAGCTCACCCTATAAGATAATCTTGTATTAGAAAAGCATACAAAGTAGTCTTACACTTTTTTCAAAATATGTCTGTTAAGAATATATGCTCTACAAAGATCTGTACCAAGCATAGTACAATAGATTATCTCCCATCTGCTCATAAAACAGATTATAATAAAGTCACTATTATGTTTCCTCACCTGAAAATCAGAGGATAGAATTTTCTAGAAATATATGTACTATGCAAACTTGACTTGGAAGCAGATGGAAGAGAAGACAGGCACATTTGAATATTTACTATATGCCAGACATTTTACATGCTTTAATCTTATTTAATTATTTTCAGAACCCAATGAAATAAGTATCATTACCTGCTGTCTTGGCCAAATCTGAATCTCAGAAACACTTTCCCACTTGCTCACAATTCATAAGCAATAGCAGAATGGATATTTTAATCTAGACCTGACTGATTCCAAAGAACTTTCTAATCCTTCATATTGACAACATTTAATATATTCTACCAATATTACAAATACAAATATGCTATCAAAAATGAGCTAGAATAGACAAACAAGCTGTGGTATAGCCACAGTAGAGAATAATATTCAATGACCTCAAAAAGAATAAAACTCTATAACTTGGATGACTCTCAAAGGCATTATTACTGAATGAAAGAGGCCTGTCTCAAAAAGCTACATATTGTACTGTTCCAGTTATATGTCACTCTTAAAAAGAGACATCTACAATGATGGATGATGGATCAGTGACTGCCAAGAGCTGTGAAAGGGGGTGTGTGTATCTCTAAAGGTCTAAATCAAGGTACTTCTTGGGGTAATGGGGCTGTTCTGCATCCCATTCACTGTCTCAACTACATATGTTCTATAATTCATAGGACAGCATACCAAAACATCAGTGCAAAAAATTAAAGGGGTAATATTTGAAGTGTGGAAAAATTATAGAAGAGCCATCACTATACTAATGTTACTTTTGATCGTTTTATAGTTTGTTCTTACACTTGACGGTGACATGTTTTGTTCGAGTTTGTAGTCACATTTGGAAAGGTATAAATTCTGACTTATCTGTATTTGAGAAAGGATAAAATATGGCTCTTAGGAATAACAGAGACTAACACAAATGCACACACACATATATAATCTGTAATAGTCCTTTCGAGTTGAGATGTACATTATATAAGGAATATTTTAAATATTTCAGATAAGAAATCACTATATTAAGAGGAGCATCGTATCCACTAACTGGTGAGACTGGAGATAAGGTCCTTCTACAGGAGGTCTTTTCCAGGATAGCAGTTGGCAGAAATAGCCCCCTGTCCCAGGGATTAGGGTAAAGCATCCCAAATTCCAATAGAGAACTAGAGACAAAAACTGAGAAACACATTTGTGCTAATTGAGACTAGGAAGTGCCATTTGGAAATAGACTGGAGCTGGAGGAAGAAGACAGTGCCAGAATTAAATCTGGTCATATCAGGTCCCCCCTGGCAATCTCCACTGACCGCATTTGTTTGCCTAAATCAGGTTACCCAGGATTGACTTAGGAATTTGCAGTATTGAAGGTTAGTGACAGAGGCTGGGGAGAAAGGAACTAGCCCTTAGATGATTTCAAAAGGCTATGAATTTCCCCAAAACTATTAGCTTGTTATCAAATAAATTGATATATGTGAAAATACTACAATTTATAAAAGTCAATTGTAGGGTACCCCTGGAGTGTTAGTTATTACTAACCTTGAAATTGGGAGGCTGACTCAATGGAATACCTAAACCAAGAGGATTAATATCTATAAGGTAACCAAAATACTAAGTGCTCAGTCTCTAGTGTTTATTTTTTATTTCGGGAAGATGGAATAGCTGTGTGCCTGCACATTGTGCAAACATTCGTACTGCACATTAATAAACACTCACAAATGAGCTGAAAATTGTGAATTAGTGAAAGCACAGCCGCCCATCTTGATGAGATTGCCCTTTCAGAAAAATCTATTAAAATGCAAATATGTTAAATAAATCAAATTTGGGGGGTCAAATTTTCTAGGGAAGTACAATCTGTTAGCAATATTGCATCTCTACAGGATTTCCATCTGAATTGTACTAATGATGTGCAGATTGAGAGCAGAATGAAAGAAAAGTTTCTAAGACTATGGGCTTTAGCTTTAGCAGATGTTGTATGTTCTGATAACTAAATCAAAAAAGCAGGATAAAATCCTTTGTACATACTTTGCATATATTTACTAGGTGAGAGATACACTATAATGAACAATTCAGATGAGAAATAAAGGAGTACACATGATTTTAAAATAACGTAATTCACATGTATCAAAATATCAAATATATTTACAACATTACACTAATGTTTTCTCATAGGCATGCTGGGTAAAGACCTGAATTCTGTTTCAACAATGACTTGCAAATTCAGAGCTCCTCTCCATCCAACCGATTCTTAAGTGATAGTGAGGATGTCATGTTTGATGTATCTCTGGCTCCCGGGTTTCTCAAATGAAAACTCAGACGCAGACCAAGAGAGTAAATAGCTATTTGCTCATCATCAGTGCCTTGTTCTACTTAGTCTATCCCTTTTGAAGTCATCCAAGCAGAACTGTTCAAAGCCACTGTTTGAGGTGACCAAGTACAGGGGAAGTTTGCCAGACTCTCCATGCATTGTGTGTGTGTATCTTTTTTAAAAAATCTCAGAGCACCTGCATCCCTGACTATTCTATGACTTCATCCTTCTTTTCTCTGATAGGGTTCTCAAACTTTGTTACACATTAGAATCTTTAGAAAACTTGTAAAGTTCTTGTCCCCAGGTCACACTCCATGCCAATTAAATCAGAAAATTTGGAGATTGGATCCAGGCAGTAGTCATTTTTTTAAGTAACTAAAGTTGATTCCAACAGGCAGCAAAGTTTGGGAGCCACTGTTTTGCAGTTGGTCTAATAAAGAGCATAGTGCCTGCTTCGTGGCTAATACGCCATGTATATTTGTAGAACAAGTGGAAGAATTTAGCTTCAAGTCAAAAAGTTTTGTAGCTACTGTTCTGTTGTTCAATTGTCCCCTTTATTTTTTTTTCAGCAGTGTCCTTAATAATTCCTTAGAGAACTTATAGATAATTGTTAAATCTCATCAATTACAGATATTCAGATGGAAATAATTATGTACTAGTTTTTTAAAAGATTTTAGTTATTTATACATACAAGAGCTGGGGTACAGGCCAGAATCGCAGGAGGTGAGAGAAACACCGGAAACAGTGGGTTGTAGAACAGGCAGGTTGACTGAAATACACTACTGTGGGGAGTAGCAGGCCAGGCAGGAGAGGTCTGCTATGCCATGTGGTTCCCCTCCCTGGCCGGGGATCAAACTCACTCTGCTGTGCTGTGGATGCCCCACAGTGTGGCATTCAACCCACTACTCCACCAGGGAGGCCCTATGTACTAGTTTTTAATAAAACACTGAATCAAGAAATTGTACAATCTTGTGCTAAGGAGAATGTACTGCTGTGAACTTTCTCATACTCTGTTTCTCCAGTAGCCTCAGTGGAAAACTATTGGATAGTTTTAAATCTATCTTTAGGAAATAATTGATAGATCTGAGGCATACAGCAGTGGAGAGAAAGGAGAGGGGTCAAAAGGAGAGGGAAGAGCAGAAGAGATGATGGAGATGAATCATGGGTGCTGTGGTGGTGGGAGAAATGAGGGGCCTGTACCTGGGGGAAGAAATAAAATACTATCCAAAAATGAACAACAGAAGGGAGGAAAGAAAGAAAGAAGGATGGAGAGGGTGAGGGAGGAAGGAAGGAGAAAAAGATGGAAGGAAGGAAGGAAGGAAGGAAAGAAGGAAGGAAGGAAGGAAGGAAGGAAGGAAGGAAGGAAGGAAGGAAGGAAGGAAGGAAGGAAGGAAGGAAGGA
>JAGFMF010011858.1:77510-116015 GCA_019455555.1 Galemys pyrenaicus | reverse complement strand
AGGAAGGAAGGAAGGAAGGAAGGAAGGAAGGAAGGAAGGAAGGAAGGAAGGAAGGAAGGAAGGAAGGAAGGAAGGAAGGAAGGAAGGAAGGAAGGGTTTAGCCACATGATGACAAGACGAAAAGCAACATGTCAATATTGGTAACAAGGCATGTGTGAATGTTATGAAACAGCAACTCCAAAGTGCATCAAGCAGCAAAGAAAAAATTACCAAGTAATTTTAAACAGCTCTGAAAATAGTTCATTAGAATAAGGTCCTTTTATCTTTCTCTTTTTTTCTACTTCTAAATCTTTCTCTAGAAAAAAATATATTCATAATGGAAAAACAGAACAAAACAAAAGTCTTATCACTGAGATGGCCATAATCTAGGTCGAAATTGACAACAAAGCCAAGATGATGGTGCCTAAAAAGGGAAATAAGTGGCGTCCCATAAAGGACCTCCACCTATGCAAACACATTTTCATTTCCCTGTGTCGCAGCCACACAAACACCATCAGAATGTAGCACAAGTGAGTTTGTTTAATAACTCATGAGGTGGGGGAATGGAAGAAACACAAATGATCAATTTGGAAACAAGGCGATGATCCAAAAATGCAAGAGTGATCTTTTCAAAATAGGGTTAATCATGTCAACCCGTTGTCCGAACACATCAGTGGTTTCCTTTGATCTCAAAATTAAAAAAAAGAAAAATTACTCCTTAATGTGATGTAGAAAGCAATACACATTGTGAGGCCTATCTGCCTTTTGGACTCTCCTCCCTGTGCCTGTCCCCTCTAAATCCATACTCTGTTTTTTACCACCTCTACTTGCTATGTTACCTCCAATTAAAAGGCATCTGAACAGAGAGTGCTGCCTTGAGTGCTCTCTCTGTCCCTTTGCCTAATTAACTCCTGCTCATATTTTATGTTTCAATTAGATGTCACTTCCCAGAAACATCACCTCTCACTTTCCTAGTCCTTCTATTACAAGCTCACGTAGCACCAATGACAGCCAGTGAGTTAATCATCTATTCTGAGGTTATACATTTGTTCAAGGTTACTGTTTGATAATGTTCTGTCCACTTTTCTCAGTTCTATGAAGTCCAAGTCAATATTTCACCTTTTTTTGTATCTCTTTTCTATTTTTTTCCTCTAGTATCTGTTATGTGCTTATGAAATACTTGTTGATTGCGTGCAGATAAACAGAATAGGGTAGTAGAGGTTAAAACTGAATAGAAAAGACAAGTAGAAGAGACTTTTTAAAAGAAGAACCAATAGGATCAAAGGAGAGTGATAGATAAAAGAGGTGGCAAAAAAGTTTAGCTACATAATTGGGAGTGGTAGTGTCAGTGGAAAATGGACGGGAGGGATGTCGGTCGGTTTAATATTGTAAAGTTTAGACAGATACCAAGCTCAGATTTGGGTATTATCTACTCAAAGGTGATGATTAAAATAAGAAAATAAGATGTGTATAGGGGTCTCCCTGGTGGTGCAGTGGGTTAAGCAACACACTATGAAGTAAACGGAAGCTACTGCAGTACGAGTTCGATCCCTGCTCCCCACCAGGGAGGAGACCCATATGGCATAGCAGACCTCTCCTGCCTTGCCTGATGCTCCCTCAGCAGTGTATTTCAGTCAAATCTGCCTGTTCTGTTCCCCACTCTGTCTGGTGAATCCTCTCATCTCCCACGACTCTGCCCTGTACCCCAGCTCTTGTGTGCATACATAAATAAATCTTAAAAAAAAAATAAGGTGTGTATATTCCCACACGGTATATGCACATATAGCTTCCTATTTTCCACAGAAGAACTTATATCAGAGTAACACTAGTGATTTCTCTCTCCCCATGAGGGAGCAGTGCTCTGTTTGACTGGAAGTGAGACACTGATTTATGTTTTTTTCCATTGGGTTAGTCCTATCTATTAAACACTAAAAGATCTGTGGATTCACCCCTCCACCCCAACACACACACACACACAGCTTTTTTAGAGGTAGAAATTCTGGGTATGTTGGCCCTATAAATCCAGTGTGCTTCTCTGAAACATGTTGAAGAGGTTTCTTCAACCTCTGAGCTGAACTTGGGACAAGTAAAGAGGCAGAGTTTATTGGCATCTCTTTTTGGCCATGCATCTATAGAAAACAGTTACTATCCATTTCCTGATATCCTATTTCTAGTTTTTTAATTGCTTCAAAAGTAGTCAATATAATCATGAGGCTACATATTAACCTCCTTCTGCATTATTATTCTAGAAAGTTTTAGAAAGAAAAGTGTAAGGGTGAAGAATAATAGGGGAGCCAGTGAAACAGAGACGTAATTGTTGAAAGTGTTTGAAGATATTCAAAATTTCCCAGTGTTGAGATCAAAGAGGGAGAGTTTACAAGGACATGTGAGAGGAACGCTGATCCAATCTGGAATCCAATCAGGAATTAGGACATAGTCTGATCCCCTGGATGTAATGAGGCTCCTGTGTGATCTGGGCAGTTTGATTCCACCTGGAATGGTCAAAGAGGAAGCCAGGATTTAGAAGGCAGTAAAGAAACGGAGGCAGTAGGTCCAGGTTACTGAAGTAGTTTCAGAATCAACAATGAGGGGACTGGAATAGTAGGTGGAAGAGGTTGTAAAGTAAAAACTGTTTGATTTTGTTTTCCCTAGAAAGGAAAGCTCAGTGTACACATTAGAGATGAAGAACCCCTGAAATAATGAGTCAATGAAGAGGCTAGCAGACAGAGAACCACTTTATAGGGATAGATATTAACAAAGACAGAAGAGGGTGAGAAGGTGAGGTGGGAGCCCGATCAGCAGCCTTTCTGGAGTCATCTCCCTTTGCTGAGACTGGAAGGGGGAAGTAGATAAAACACCCGTGAAAATAGAGACGAGAAGCTGGAGAGGCTCTCTCACAAGGGGGAGTTGTGAGAAAAGAATGATCGAGAAAGTAACTCAGTCAAAACACAAGGTTCTTGAGAAGGCTGGTGACTCTCACTTTATCAGAAAACAAGCAGTGTTTCCTATCTAATTTAGCTCTGGTATCAAAGTCTCTCCTTCTGATTATGGAGTAAGTGAGAAGTGTACTAAAATAGAACACACAAACCCTATTGGAAAGCAGAAGGGTATATATGCATGAAAGGAATGGGTGTCCCAATTTGGAAACCTAAAATCCCATGAGAACAAAACTTAATCTTGAAGCTGAAAGGCAGACCTTAAAATCCCTGCCTCTAGTAATATGGTTCCCTCCCTTGGCTCATTCTGTCCCCCCCCCCCCCCAAGGTCCCTTTAACCCTTTCCCTTTGGTTAAAAATAGCAAGGACACAAAATGCTTTCATTGTTCTCTTTTAGCAGCTAAATTACCTTACGAATGTGTCTCCTTTTTGATGACTCTTATATCAGAGCAACTAACGCTATGCCAAATCTACTGATTGATCCAGTGCCACCTTTGCAGGAGAAAAGTCCTAGACCACATCTAATCAGCATCATGTGGGGAAAGGTAAAATAAATTAGTCCCATGAGGTTTTCCTCATGCTGTAGCACTTGTCAGTGAAAATCAGTAATGTGTTATACACACCTCCCTTTTATGAGAGAGATGAAAACATTGCAAAATAAGGGCCAAAAGAGTTTTGCATGAAAAACAAAAGACAAAAGTGGTGAAGTTGATTGCAAGTTGGCTTACACCCCAGATCATTACACTTTAATGATTTTCTTCAAGTAACATGAAGCACAGAATAATAAAGTTTACTAAATTCTCAATTTTCGTTTGTTCCCACTTGAAAAATAAGAAGTCAAGCACTCACAGGAATAAGATGTCATTGATTTTTCTGGAAGCAGCAAGTTAGTCTCAGTTGAAAAGAAGCTTCTTAACATGAAATAATAACAAAATGAGTTACAGAGTGAGGCTAGCTACTTTCAGGATGCGAAAATAAAAATAAATCTCTAACTTAGGTCTTTTTTACATGTCAGGATGTGATTATAAAATCTCTAACTTATGTCTTTTACATAGGCATTGTACTAGTCACCTTTATATTTTTTTTGCATGAAAACATTTCAAACATCTAGTAAAGTGTGATTGTATATGTGTACATATGTGTGTCTATGCATATGTGCATGTCTGTCTACACGTATATATACAATTGTAAACTTACGGTTTTGATCGATGAATTATTCTTTTTTTGCCCCAATTATATTTTGACCAGTAAAAGTATCTTCACATCGATTTCCTGGATCCTTTTGAGGTAACTCTAATTATCATGATAGTTTGACTCACTTCTGGTATAATATTCCAGAATCACCTCATGCATGTTTTATACCAAACCTAGAATCAGCTGTTTTTCCAAGATACTTTGGTTTCTTTTTTTTTTTTCCTAAAGATTTATTTATTTATGCATACAAGCACTGGGGGACAGGCCAGAGGTGTGTGTGGGGGGTGAGAGGATTCACCACAGAGAGCGGGGAGCAGAACAGGCAGATCAACAGAAGTACACTGCTGAGGAGAGCAGCGGGCACAGCAGGAGAGGTCTGCTGTGCCATGTGGGTCCCCTCCCTGGCAGGCGGCAGGGATCGAACTCGTGCTGCAGTGGTTGCAGTTTGCTTCATGGTGCATTGCTTAACCCACTGCGCCACCAGGGAGGCCCCACTTTGGTTTCTTTTAAGGAGAAATTGTATTTAGAGAACCACAGTCTGATCAGTAAAGTTTGGTTTATTACCATCAGGTTGGTCATTGCTTCTACATTTTAGATTTAATTATCTTTTAAAGAAAATATACCTTGAATTCATATAAATATTCCAATATTAAGTTAAGAATATCACCAGAAGTTTATACTTAACCTCTTTGGTCTTACATCAGATCTCTTTTCTCTGATGCTAACAACAACAACAACAGCAAAAGGGCCTCCTCCACTTATATAACCTACAATATCTAACACTCTCAACATCTTCAGAATTAAAGCCAAGATTATTTCCCATGTTCTCCACAACTAGTTTTCCTTCTCATCCCCTCGTCCACTGAAGACTATCACTTTGCACCCACCCAGGTACTGGTCTGGAAGCGTGAAAGTTATTTGTTTACTCTCTTTCATGAGCACATTAAATCGGTCCCAAGTGTAGTAGATTATTGTTGCTTTCTCTAAAACCCACTCCTTTTCGATTTGTTCGGCTACCATCCTAGTTCCAGACCCATTGTTTCTTGTATTCCTTGCAACAGACAAGTCGTACCTCTCGAATTGTGTCTCCCTGAATTTCTCTCCACTTTCCCTTCAGAGGGAGAGGCCCACAAAATAAACAGATTATGGCCATTTCCTTGCTAAAATGCCTTCTCTTGTCATGTTCTCCATTCTTTTATCATCTGTTATATTTCAGATTCTCGTGTGCTACACAAGCCCTTCCTGATCATCCTTCTTCCCTTTTCTGTGTCCATGGGACATACTTCCACGTGCTTGATGAATTAGAGTCTTTTGAAACCTCCCCTGATAACCCCCATGGGGTTTTCTTCATGAGTGTTCACATAGTTTCTCTGTTTACCTACTATTCCACTCTTTTTATTTCATGTAGTTATTGCTTTTATGTTTTATTTTCCTACAATAAAATATGCTCCTTTAGAGCAGAGTATAGTGAAGAACACACTTAGGCTGACATTCCAGCTTTGTCTTTACATAGCTGTGCAAGTTTTGACAATTTAATATCTGAGACCTCAGTTTCCTCATCTGTAAACTGGCCACAGAGGGCTTTCGTGAAGATTAAGTGAGGCAGTTCCTCTAAAGTCCTAGATCTTACTGCTTTCAAAGTTGAGCTGTTGCTACTACGTCAACAGAGGATTGAGGGAGGTAAAATGAGGACAAGGTCTGCCTCCAGGGGAGGGAATCTTATCACCAGAGGCAGGTACAGATGCAGGAAAAGCAGAACTCAGGGCCTACTGGGGCCAGACGCTGTGGGTCAGCAAGTGGCTCCTCTAATTAGACCAAGAGAAACAGTTAAACCAGACCCAAGAGGGAACTCTCAATTGAGGCTGTCTGGAGGTAACAGAAAAGCTAAATGAAGAAAAGTAGGACGTACAGGGACAGTTCTCAAAGTGCTTTTTACACTGCTGTTCTGGTTGTGGGATTTGAAGTTATATGATGCTTCAAAGCACAGCCCCAAAATGCCTGCTACTATAGGTAGTATTGTGTTTCCCCAGAAAAGTATATTGAAGTTCCAATCTCCATGATCTCAGAAGGTGACTTTATTGAGAGTCTTTACAGAGGCAATCAATTTAAGATGAGGTCAGAAGAGTGGGTTTTAATTCGTGATGACTGGTGTCCTTATCAAAAGAGGAAACTTGGACACAGAGACAGACATGCCCAGAGTGAAGCTATAAGGAAAAGATGACTATGTGACTACCGTAACACAGCTACAAAGGAATGTCAAGCATCGCCATCAAACTCCAGAAGCTAGAACATGCAGAAAAAATTCTCCTGTAAAACTGTCAGAGAGAGCCAACACCTTGATTTTGGAGCTGTGGCCTCCAAGACTGTACGACAATACATTTCTATTGTTTGGAACCTGGTTTTGGGATTTTGGAAGGAAGCTGATGTATCTGGTTATATAAAATAACAGTTATTTGGCACTTTGTAATATGCATTAGACACTGTGCTAATAAGCACATGTCTTGGGTTCTCATTTCGATACTAACGGTGCTGTTGGGGGCGCAGTATGATGGCCGCTTCGTAAATGGCAACACTTAGAGTTAATGAAGTAAAGGAATTTGCTTGTGATCACACAGTTAGTAAAGGGCAGAGCCTAACTATGAACCCACTCTGCCTAAGAAATCATACTCTCAATCACTTCTTACTGGCCCTTGATGCATATAATAGCACAGAGTTTTAGAGCAACTATGGAACAAAACCAAAAAAAACAACAACAAAAACCTAAAAAAAAAAAACCCCAAAATGTGGAGTTCGAGGATATTGCCTTCTCAGTAAAGACAGCTGCCCTCCAGGTCTGTATGCCTTCTTCCAGAAGCAGTGCCAAAGGCAGACATCTTGGTACCATGGAAAAGACTAGATTTAGAATCAGATACCAGGGTTCAAATCCAGACATTCTGACGAGATTGATGTTTGCCTTTAGGATACACATACATTTATTTATGACTTAAAATATTTTAAAAATTGTGTTTTTTTTTTATTGAGGTAATGGTTATGCATATTCAGAGTCTCACACCTCTGCAGATGCTCCACATCACACCCTCCAGCCAGACATTCATCCTCGGTCACACAGTTAACTTTTCCATTTCTTCTGGTGCAAATATATCTCCTGGCTTTTTGATTATCTCCTTGTTTCCCTTTGTAGTCATTCCGTCAACAAATGTATCTCAAGCAGTCTCTATATAGCCAGAAAACAGAAACAAAAACAAAAAAGGAAGTGGAGACTTTAGGGTTTAAAAAGGCAATGAAGGACCCCTACCTCTCAGAACTTACAGTGCCAATTTCCACACTTGTATTACATCTCTGTGATTTCTGTATATGTTGTTTATCATGGGTTGACAGTAAGATGAGTCAAATTGTAAAATTAGTTTCATTTTTTTTTACTGTTTGTTAATTGATTTTTTTCTATAAGTCTTACATCTTATTTGCAGTATTCTTTTTTCTGAAGATTTTTTTCCTTTAATTGGGGCTACTGTATTTAATTTAGAAGAATAGGTTCACACCTATTGAGATGTATCTTGCCACATTCGTTCCTCATTATTCTGTATTGCAGTTAAAAGCACTGATTTGAAAATGGCACATCTGAGCTTGAATCTTGGATTCCCGCATATTGTTTATGTGATACTGGGCAGGTTATCTAAACTCTCTACACTTTAATTTTCTCACTTGTAAAATGGGAATAATATTAGTTATCTCACATTGTCATTTTGAGGATTAAGTGAGATAAGGTGTAGAAAGGAAATAGTTCAGCATCTGACAAATCAGAAATAATAATTGCCCAAGCAGTTAATATATTAACAAAATATGAAAACATCCTATTAACTGTCAGGTTATAAAACAATCTATTTTCTAAGTCTATATATATGCATTCATCCACTCTCTTACTATTTCTTTTCTGTAGGGTAAAATTTGAATTGTCGACGCTGCTAAATTTTAATTTTCTGAAAATATTGGTGGGAAAAAAAAAGTGTCAATATTTGTTCCATGATCCAGAAAAGTCAACTAAATATGAATAGCTGGTTCCTTAAGAGTTCATTTGTATGCAAAATAAATTCAGGGTTATGTGATTGACTGTTTTGCTTGAATCAGCTGCTTAGTTAAAAATTAGTCTGGCTCATAATTTTGATGGATTAAAGCTTACCATAACAATATAAACAAACGAACAGATTGTAAGGAATAGGTATTGCTGCTTAGCTTACTTACTTCTACCTCAACAATGTATGAAAGTCCAAATAAGTCAGTTTGTCATAAAGGTTGGCCTTAATGATACCTATTCTAGAAAACATTATAGCTGCCAGCTTAGAATAAGCATCAATCTGTTTTTCATTTATTCCTTTTATTACCAGACCATGTTGCATCAATTATTTGAATGCAGTCTTTTTATTGCGCTCTAGCATTCTTGCCAGGAAAAAAATCTATATGATTGGTCTCTTTGCTTTGCATGGCACTTGACATAGTGCTTTGCGCAGAAAAAATACCTGCATGAATGAATTAAAGAAAAATACCAGTGAATGAATAAAATGAATGAGTGGCTGAAGAGCCGCATTTCTGAACTTTGTCTAGAAACACTACCATCAACATTAGCAACTGCTTACGTGTATATTTTAGAAAACCTGGCCATTGTAGTGTAGTGAGATGATCTCACTTTATTCTCATGGTACCACTCATTCATTCAACATTTTCTTTTTTTCCAACATTTTCTATTGAGTGCCAGCTGTATATCAGGGGATGAATGATGTCAAATCTGTTCTTTATGTACCAAAAAAAAAAAAAAAGCTCTTTCTAGAGAAGAAACATTCTATTTCACCATTATTTTTCATCAGACAAAGTGGAAAGGTTTTTGGATGGCATACATGCCTACTTCTCTAGCCTTACCTTTGAGTGTGTGGCTCCCTTACCCCCTTAAGCTCTTCTGTACTCTTAGAAATCCTGGTAAGTTCTTACTGTCATATAAACTCTCACATTTCTATGCTTAGGGATGTGGTATTTCCTTTGTACACACCATCCTTATCCTTTATAACTTCTATTACATATTAAGACTCACTTCAAAGTCAGCTCTTCTTTACAGTCTTGTCTGGGCAAGTGGAACAAGTGGAACCATCTTCACCTCCCTTTGTGAAATTCCTTTCTTCAGTGTGCTCTTTTGTAGCCCTTCCTTATTTCTGTCTTCACAGTTTATGTAATTTATCATAGTTGTTGATTTACTAGAGACTCTTTTTCTGTTGGGTTGCAATATTACTGATAGGAGACTCATTCATCTCCTTGAGTCTAGAACTAGAAAAATCAGGTATTCAATAACTTCTTTATAAAAGGGAGAAAAACTTTAAGGGACTCTTTAAAACAAGCTACTTAAAAACACCAATCCTCCATTCAAATTACCATCTGATGTCTAAAATATATTAATGATACCTATGTTTACATAGTACTTTATTTTTTACAATGTGTATTTGATTTAGATTAAAACTTTATTTTAAAAATAATTTATAGGGCCTCCCTGCTGGCACAGTGGGTTGAATGTGGCACTGTGAAGCATCCGTGGCACAGCAGTGTGAGTTTGATCCCTGACCAGGGAGGGGACCCACATGGTGCAGTAGACCCCTCCTGCCTCACCCGCTGCTCCCCTCAGCAAGTGTATTTCAGTTGATCTGCCTGTTCTGCTCACCACTCCATCTCTGGTGAGTCCTCTCACTTCCCATGACTCTGACCTGTACCCCAGATCTTGTATGCATAAATAAATAATATTTTTAAAAAATAATTTATATCCCTAAGTCCATGCACAAAAATTAATTCTAAATGTATTAAAGACATATATAAAACCTGCAACAATAACTATGTAGAAGAAAACAATGACAGTATGTTTCATGTCATTAGTGATAAAGATTTTTTGAGATTTAACCTCTATGGCAAGGGAAATAAAAGCAAAAATAAAGAATTAGAATTACCTCAAATTAAAGAACTTTTCCATAGCAAAAGAAAACATAAATAAATTAAAAAGACATCTTCCTGAATGGGAGGAAATATTCATGAAAAATAACCGATGAGGAGTTAATGTCCAAGATAAAATAAAACCTCATTTGATTTAACAATAAAATCCAAACAACCCAATTAATAAATAGCAACAGATCTGAACAGACAGGTCATCAAAGAGGATATCTAGGAGGCCAGAAGATGCATGGAAAAATTTCCATAACCACTTTTAAAATTTAGGGAGATTCAGGTCAAAACTTTAGTGGAATACCATCTTAAATCTGTGAGAATGTCACATAACACATGCTGGAGAGAATGCAGAGAGGGAGAGAGGAGCCCTGTTATGGCCCTGCACTGGTGGGAATGTAAACTGGTGCAGTCATTTTGGTAAGAGATCTGTATTTACCTTAAAACACTAAAAATGAAATATCACATGACCCAGAAATCCCATATTTGGGCACTGACTTTAAAGAACATGAAGCCATCAATTCAAAAATGTATATGCTCTGCAATGCTTATTGCAAGATTATTTGCTATAACTATGATATAGAAAAACCTTGAGTGCCCAGTAATAAAGGATTGGATCAAGAAGAGGGGTATATCTAGCCACACAATGAAATACTATCAAGAAAAGATGATATGTTGCCATTTACAGAAAAATGGAAGGAGTTAGGGAATTATATAAGTCAAGCCAGAATGACAAAAACAAACATTAGATATTTTCGAAGAAAACAAAACTTATTAAAAAGTAAATGAAATTAATGAAAGGACCTATTAATAATTCTGAGATTTAGAGGGAATAGGGAAGGAAAAAGTATTAAATGACTATAAGAGATAGTGATGGAGAAAAAAATCATACTTAGAAACATTTTGAAAAATGGAAAATTAAAAACAAATTATATATATATATAATTCCTGTTCATTTCAGGATGAGGATAAGAACACTTATGATTTGTAATTATCATCCTTCCAGGTAGCTAACAGGACTCATCTCCATCTCCTTTTGCTTAATTTTACACCTCAACAAACTAAATTGCATCAACCTTTGTTTTATTTTAAACAGCTAACATCTCATATTCTATGTTTTATTTATACTTATGATACTAATACTCTTCTGGACTTCATGATAATGTTCCTTGAGCTCTATAAAACTCAATGTAACCAAGTATGATTTTCTCGTATAACTAAAACATTCATTACAGACATCCTTTAAATACTAAGCTCTTGATGAATTAATGATGACAGTTCATCTACTAATTGACAGAGAATCTTAAAGGGCAGAGAAATGGTGAAGGTGTTATGAAGGACTGCCAATTGCAAATCAATCAGAAATACAAATAAAATAGCGCATTTAATGGAATTCACTGTAATGAGAGTTGCCCTTACTTAATTAGCACATAACTTTTCAGAATTTATCTAATGAATATAAGACACACATGTATACAATTAATTCAGAGTTCACCATTTGTGTCTGTCTCCAGGTTTCAAATCTTTAAATTTTCTAAAATGTGTTTTTAGTTAAATGACAATAACCTTACTTACACAACATTTATTTGCATGACCGTGTTAAAACATTTATGCATTTCCAGTCTCCCAAAACTCCTCTGCTACCAACATCAGCCAGCTTCCACGCTGAAGCTTCTCATATCTAAACTTTGTGCATTTTTTTCCTGTTCTTCAGTCCCATCTTTAGTTTTCCAAATAGCACACACTAATCCTCAAATCCCATAGGGCATGTATTCTTTCAAAACCTCCTTATAGAACATCAGTCTTACAGGTACTTTGCCAGATGTTAGAAAGAAAGTGCTAACCACATAACATTTTCTAAATATTATTTTAAATCTCATATCAACTAAAATTCCTCCATTGGATAAAAACTGTTGCCGAAACTGAACTAATTTAGGCTATTCTCCTTGGAATCATTTTTCAGCATTTTCCTCTCTTCCTCATTCTTTATATTCAATCTGCTGCTAAGTATTACCCTCTTTAGATTTTTGTAATATTTATAGTTTAACTTACCAAAAAAAAAAAAATGACTGAGCACCTACCATGTGTTAATCTGTTGAGGAAATACAACAATGAAGGCATAATAAAAAAAGTTTTACCTATTATAGGCGACAGATAGATAATAAACAAACATGAAGTGGTAAAGAAAGCTATGAAAATGCAAGGCGTGAAGAGGAGTAGGAAGTGTGACTGTGGAAAGTTAATTTCAGCAGTCAATGAAGGTTATCCGTTGTCCTTATGTGCCATAAAGTATCTCTGGCCCCTTTTCCCATGCTTGAATTAGTACAAGCTGTATTCTCCCTGACTCTATATCTCATTTTCCTATTTACCTTTTCATTCTCCCAGGCTACTCCTCAGAAGACACTGAACCTAAAGGTCTGTCACAGCACACTGCTATAAAATGACTTCCAGGTGATTCTATGCGAAACATTAGCCATTCCAAAATTCTTTGTCATTGTTTGATCTTCCTTCAATTGCCTCCAACAACATCCCCCTCTTCTCTGAAGCTGATTCCCAAGTTTCATTGCCTTCTTCCTATGCCTTTGTCCACACTGTGGTTGTCTTGGGATTCTCTACCTTCTTTTCAATATTCATTTTTTGCCTTCACTTAAACTTCAATGCAAGCTCACTTTCCTGCTGAAATTTTTCTTTGTGCATATACTAACCTAATAACTGAAGCCTTTTTCTCCAAAATAATATACTAGGAAGATTAACGACCAACAACAGAGTTCTTCATTTGTCCCAGCAGACAATACTCTGTGGTATGTGCTCCTTCAGCTGTGTTAGTAAAACAAACAGTGTTCCTTCCAATGCTCCTTACGTAGTGTCTTTGCCCCTGAGACCAGGTATCAAGTTTTCTCATGTTCTTTTAAATTTCCCTCATTGTTGCCTGCAAGGGCTCCCTAAATGCAGCCTATTAATTGTGAGCATGTTCTTTGTGTGGTTATGTTTTTTTTTTTTTTAAAGATTTATTTATTTATGCATACAAGCACTGGGGTACAGGCCAGAGGTGTGGGGGGGTGGTGGTGGGAGGATTCACCAGAGACAGAGTGGGGAGCAGAACAGGCAGACAGACTGAAGCACACTGCTGAGGGGAGCAGCGGGCACAGCAGAAGAGGTCTGCCACGCCATGTGGGTACTCTCCCTGGCCGGAAGCAGGGATCGAACTCGTGCTGCAGTGGCTGCGGTTTGCTTCATAGTGTGTTGCTTAACCCACTGCGCCACCAGGGAGGCCCCATGGTTGTTGTTTTATTTTGTAAGATAGAAAACCTGGAAATGCCTAGATTTCTAGGGTCCTAGCCTCTCTGTCCCCATTAAACTTGAAGCTCTGCTTGAAATATTCTACCTCTTATTGATTCTGTCTACTTTGTTACTCTCTTGCCAGTTAATACTTTGGTTTCTCATATCACACGTTTCTTCAAATAATGAAGTCACAGAAATGGTATTGTAGCAGGGGGGTCCCCCAGGAAAGGGGAGTTCCAGGTTCTTTGCCCCACCCAAGGAAGGGAGGAGAAGCTGGAGAGGAGATTAGAGGAGGAACAAAGAAAGATGGAGAGAAAGAAGGACATCTGGAGGAGGCACATGGAGCAGAGAGACATGTGAAGAAGCTGCACTTGCTTCTGGGTATTGGACTGTTACCAGGTACTTGGGGGACATGGAAGAAGACACTTGAAAAAGACATGGGTGAGACACAATGGCAGTATTTATGTTGATTTTGATATTACTCTTTTTCTTCCAGACTTTTCTGGTCCCCTTTGCCCCTTTCCTATGGATCCCCATCAGGAAGTACCTTAGATTTGTGGCAGGCCTTCTGGCCTCAGTGACCCTACTCTGGGCCAACCCTTCTTAGCTGGGCATTTTTCCAATGGGTAACTTGGGATACTTGATTTGGAAACTATATTCTTGGTCTTTTCCTTATCTTCTCTTTATCACACCCTAATTGCATTAAAGTTCCTTTCCATTAAAGGTCTTATGTACTAGAGTATGTTTTGTCTTGATACAGCAGATAGCAGAACGCAGTTAAAGCAGGTAGTTTTGGGGGTTCCTGGGGTGCCCTTTACCGCTGCCCTGTAATAGCATCCCAGAGAACATTCAGATGACTTACTTTTATTCACTCATGGAAATTCCTTTCATCTGGGAGTGCTTTCAAGATATGTAGTTGGCTTTAAATTATAACACATTCTAATTCATGCCAAAATCTATCAATCACTTTTCTATGCCAAGAATTCTAAAATCAACTTGTTTTGTAGTTTTGTGTAGAAAATCAGGACAAGACTTTGTCATTCTCCAAGCTTAGTGTGTTCATTCTTGACATACCCAGCATATAGAACTGTGCCTATCACCTTTCATTTTATGAGAATGATGGAGGTAAACTAATCTTTATCTGACCAGCTTCTGTAGCCATAGAGACCAAAGAATATAAACATGAAAGTGACTTCTAACTGGGTAGATGTGTCATGTTTTATGTGGCTTATCTGTCCTTGAGTGAATTTTCTTTATTTAGCTTTCAGGGGGCACACAAATGGAAAGCAGGATTATTTTTATTGTTTTCTGTGTTCTTGGCTGCTGCATCCCAACATCACATGTAGCATGTTTCAAAGAAATAAGCAGTTTAAATCTGGTTAGGACTTTGCCTAGGGAGATATTGCTTGCTGTTCTTCCAAGTCCACTGTCACAGATTCAGGGTAATGTAAACGGAGAGAGAAAAAGCAGGTCCTCTCCTTTACTCAGATTAAATCCTTGCAGGTATGATAAAATACAATTTGTTTCTTTTGTATGTCAACATAATTATATCTAGTAGTTTTATTACTAGTTTAAGTTTTAAGTTATTTTTAAAAAGATTTATTTATGCATACAAGTGCTGGGGTGTAAGCCAAAGGTGGGGGGCATGGTGAGAGGATACACCAGAGACAGAGCGGGGAGCAGAACAGGCAGACCCACTGAAATACACTGCTGAGGGGAGCAGTGGGCGAGGCAAGAGAGGTCTGCTGCGCCATGTGGATCCCCTCCCTGGCTGGAGATCGAATTGGTGCTACAGTGGCTGGTGATAGCTGATAGTGTCAAGACTTTACTCCTTCACCATCACAGAGGCTCTTAAGTTTTAAGTTATTTTTAAAAAGGGGAAAGCACTAGTATTTACAAATCATGTCCTTTTTAAAAAATGCATGTCTTTATTATTGCCAATCCTGCTTATTCTAAATCTGATGCTGAATGCATTAGGCTATGTAAGTAAAAACCAGCATCTTGCACCTTGTCTAGAACATACCAAATGTTAAATGTTGAATGAATGAATAAATGAATGGATGCCAGTAACTTTATTAAAAATTAATATTTCTATGTAATTGGGCTCCCACATTATTACTCATAACTATACCTGAAATTGGGAGCATATTTTGAAGCAGTCCCAAATTAGTAAACTTTAAATTGTGTTTTCAGGTATCATCGACACACTTCACAACCTAAGGCTACATCTATGCTAAAAATAAAAGGAGAAGCGATCAAACCATGACATTATAAGTTCTCTTAATGTCCACATCAACTTAGCAATTAGATTTTTCTTTTACAAATCAAATCAATGTGAAATATTTCACTATTACAGGTTAATCTTATTCCTGTTAAAATAATTATCCTGATTTTCTCAAATGGAGATAGTTCCTATTCCTGTATTTACTTTCTGCTACTCTGCTTATATAACTTTGCCCAGAATTCCTGCCCCCATCACTCTGTACACAAATCCTATTTATTTTTTAGCAACAATTTCAATAGCACCATTTCATAAAAGATTTTCCGTAAATCTCAACCAAATTATTTTCTTCATACAATTTTGCTATTTGATTATGACACTTGCCATAATGACCACAAATTTCAAATGCAGAAAGGATACTTAAAGTTCCAGTTCAACATTTATTGAGTGAATGGTCAAGGGCATTCATTGTACCTTGATGCATCTCACTCTCCTGGTCTGAAAAAGAGAATGTTAATGCCTATAGTAGAGACTTTCTGTTTATTATTATTTTCTTTGATTGGACCCATAGGAAAACAACATTTCCCAACTTCTCTTGGATTTGCATTTAAGCCAAAGGATTGATTCTGATTCAGAAACTGTGAGTAGAAATGCCTCATGTTGAACAAAAATAAGGGAATTATCATTGAGTGTGACTCTTTGACAGTACTCTATGCCTTACTGAGTAGCATGTGTCAAGACAGAGGGATGAGGACTGAGGTTTATGACTGGTTACTATGGTTACCATGGTCCAAGATGTTAATCTCTCTGATCTAGCCTGAAAGAAAAGCCCTCAGTTACCCCCTTCATACTTTGCCTGAATGAGAAACAAACTTTTGTTGAATGATGTCACTGAAGTTTCAAGGTTATGAAATAGCCTATCTTAACCTGATATTTACTCTTCCTCTCCTGTCAACATTTTGTATATACACAAAGTTGACTAAAATATGAATATATTTTCAAGTAACTTAGAAGTTATATCAGTTAAATATTGATTATATTAAGGGTTAATGTTTTGTTTCTGCACATCTTATTTTACTGATGTGTAGCCTTTTTAAAGATTAGACTCCCAAGTAATTTATTTACCAGAGGCTGTATTGCATAGTATTTAAGAAACGTGGGCTTTAGAGAGAAATCACTTATTGGCTGCAAGACTTTGCACAATTTACTTAAAATCTCTATGTCATATTTGCTTCTCTTTAAAGTAGGGTGAATCAAGCTACCATATCTTATTGAATTATTGTGGTGCATAAATGAATTCATGTTCATAAAATGCAAAGAAAAATACCCTGGCTTCCAAAAATGTTTCATTGTCATTATTTTCTACATGTTCTTCCAAGAATTCAGAAAAAAATGAATAGATGATGAGACTAAATGTTTTCTCATTTCTGCTTTACTGAGCTTTCTTAGATGGCAACATAATTTTACATAAATCTTAGTCAAATTTCCTTTAATTTCTTTTCTACATTTTTGTTTCTTTTGCATTAACCTTAAAGATAGTCCTTTAAAATAAAAAAAGTGATTTTAATTTCTTTTGTCATCTGAATGTATACATGTGCACATGTTGAAGTGTGAAGTTATACTCCCAAAATTACATAGCTATGCGAAAGAACAACCTAAGGCAAAACCATAACAACAATGGGGAAAAAAAGGTCAATGACTTTTAGTACATGGAGATAGGGTGAGTGAGAAAAGGAAGAACCAGAAAATGTTTAGAGCAGTGAAAATACTCTGCATGATACTATAATGATGGATACATGTAATACATTGTCCAGACCCACAGAATGTACAATACCTAAGTAAACTCTAATACATACTGTGGACTTTAAGTGATGATGATGTGACAGTGTAGCTTCATTAAACACATCAAATGTATCACCACAGTGGGGGATGTTGAGTGGAGAAGGTTACACATGTGTGAGGGCAGAGAGTATATGGGAAATTTCTGAACTTTCCCTTAGTGTTGCTTTGAACCTAAAACCTTTACAAAGTACATTCAATAAAATATTAATAACCTGAAAAAAGCATTCCCATTGAGTTGTCATGTGTAGTGGTAGGTAGTGAGAGCAGAGTAGTATTAGCCAGCAAAAGCATGGCAAACTATAATTTATCGAAATGAGCTGAATTTTTCCCCTAAAAATAAGGGGAAGCAATTAAAGAGTTTCACATAAATATACTTGATTTGTATTTAAAATAAACCACCCTGGCTGTTTATCTAAAAGGATTTGAAAATTGACAAGACATGATTGAAAGCTGTTGCCATCAGCCAGAGGCTTGGACCAGAGTTTTGCAATACATAGAGAAACTTGTAGATTGGAGTTATTTGGAAAGTGGAGTTAACAGGATTCCGTGATGGATCTGATGTAGGAGAGAGTAGAGGGACAGTAGACAGGGAAAGGAGTTGCCCTGTGTGATTTCTAGGCTTTGTGGAAATGGACATAGTGTCCTTGCATGAATGGCATAGCCCATAGCTGTGCTCCTCAGAGATGAACAAGGCAGGAAGAAGAACAGTTCAGAAAAGATACTCTGTGTAAAATCCAGCTTCTCAAATGTCTGGATTTTCATGCATTCACTGAAGTTTTAGCTGCCTCCCTCCTTGAACTGTAACTAATTTGGGAGTAGGGTAGGCATGCTAGAAAAATTACAGAAATAACCTGGTAAGGCAAGGCAAGTGTCTTTCTCTCTCTCTCTCTTTTTTTTTTTTGCTCCACCCCCCCCCCCCCATCAGTTTGTTCCAGCCGATAATATATCTGCAAGAATAGGAAATATAAAGGTCTGGGAGTGAGGATGTGAGAGTGTGGGCAGAAAGTAATAGAAAATTAGTGTTGTAAAAAATAATTAAACCTGAAAAAAATGTTAAAGGTTGAGTTATTTTTATAAAATTAGATCAATGAATAAAACATCTAGGTTCAAGTTTCCATATACCTCATCAAGCCTTACTCTCTCCAAAATTTTTTTCTAAAAATAGAAACTTCAAAGTCTCACAATGCTGAAATGGTGCTTTTTTAGCCTTTCATGCCCAGTGGGTTAGGCAACTCCATTATTTCATGAAACTTAAGTGTTTTTGTTAATGAATGTAGAAGAAAATAAAGGCAATTGGGAAAAGTTCTTGTCAAGTGGTTCGCTCAACTGCCAACTCTATAGATCCAAGTTTCAGAGGTGTGTGTGTGAGGCACACATTTAATTGACCTGCTAATTAATTTTCCAACAAATGGCACAGTTTGGGCTATAAATGTTAGAAAAGGAAATTCAAATATAAAGCAATAGGAAAACCTTTGTCTTGAGGGGTCAGGAATGAAGTTTGTGAAAGTAACCATGTTCAACAGTTTTAATCTCTTTGAATTTGTTTCCATATCTAGAAAACAAGGATCACATAAAACTGTACTCACAGTCCTCATAAGATCTAAAACAGATCATGTATGTATGTATGTATAAAATTCAGGTGTAGTATTAGGTTTCATTAAAACATCCCTAAGTCTTCTAACTTGTATCTCTATTTTCACTAATCTCTAAATTTTTTTTATCTCTTCTTTGATCTCTTCACTGACCCAAGTGTAGATCAAAAGCATTCTGTTTAGTCTCCACATATTTCGGTTTGTTCCTGGATTCCTTTTATGGTTAATTTCTAGCTTTATAGCATTGTGGTCTGTGAAGGTGTTTAATATAATTTTTATTTTTTTATATATTTTCTGAGACATGTCTTATGTCCTAGTATATGATTTATTCTTGAAAATGTTCCATGTGCACTGGAGAAGAAAGTATATTCATTGCTTTTAAGATGGAAAACAGTAAATGTCCAGTAAATCCATCTGATCTAATACTTCATTTAAGACTTTTATTTCTCTGTTAATTTTCTGTCTGAATGATCTATCTCTTTGTGTCAGTGGTGTGTTGAAATCTCTGACAATTGTAATTTTTTTGATATATGTTTTAGGTCTATAAATAGTTGCCTTATATAACTAGATGCTCCTATATTTAGAATATAAATATTAATAAGTTATATCTTCTTGGTAAGTTGTTCCATTGATCATTATACAGTGGCTGTCTTTGTCCCTGATTATCCTTTTAGTTGAAAGTCTAGCTTATTGAATATAAGAATAGCAGTTCCTAATTTACTCTGAGTTATTAGCATGTAGGACCTTATTCCACCCTGTTATTTTTAGTTTGTTTTTATCTTTCAGTTTTAAACTGGTTTCTTGTAAACAAAGTATTGATGGCTGGAGTTTTTTTCACCTTCCTTGTTAGCCCAGGTCTTTTTATTGGTGAATTAAGACCGTTCACATTTAGGGTGATTATTGATAGGAACTGTTTATTTTCAGGCATTTTATATTTGATTTTTGATTGTTTTATTTTTCTTTCCCCCTTTGTTTCTCTGTACACTTTGTGAATGGCTTGCCTTAGTATTTCTATCAATTTCCTTGCTTCATCATCTGTGGAATTTATTCTGGATTTTTGGGTAGTGGTTACTGTGGGGGTTTTACTTGAAAACCTGTTTTAGGTCCTTTGGGTAGTGGTTACTGTGGGGGTTTTACTTGAAAACCTGTTTTAGGTCCTTTGGGAGCTGGTGTCTGCTCTCTGACATTTAACCAATTTTTTCCTCCCCTTCGTATTTCGTGGTGTTAACTTACAGTAGTCTCACTCTTGGTACTGGTATTTTATTGTGCTTGTCATTTTGCTAAGGAGTTTGTACTTAAGTTGTAGTTTTCTTCAGGTATAACTGAAGAACAGATCTAGTGGTATCAAACTCCATTAGCTTCTGTTTTTCTGAGAAAACATTTATTACCCCTTCTTATTTAATTGATAATTTTGCAAGAAAGACAATTCTTGGTTGACAGTTCTTGTCTTTTAGGATTACAAATATTATTTCTTTCACTCTCTTCTAGCCTGATGAGTATCTGGAATGAAATCTGGGTAAATCTTAATTTGGGAACCCTTATAAGTTATTATTTTTTCCCTTTCTGTGAAATTTTTTCATTATCTTTGATTTTTGAAAGTTTAACAATGATGTATCTGGGTGTACATCTTTTTGCATATAAGAATTTAAGTGTTCTCTCTGCATGATGGACTTCCATATTTAATTCATTTTGTAGGTTTGAGAAATTCTCATTTATTATTTTTTTGAATAGGTTTTCTAGTCCTATTTCTTTTTCTTTTCCTTCTGGGAGCCCAGTCCTTTGTAGGTTTTCTCTCGTAATTGAGTCTGATATTCCTCATAGAGTTTCCTCATTTTTCCTTTATCTTAATGATTTCTTTTTGTCCAAATGTTTAATTTGTTTATTTGAGTTTTCTACAGCTGAAATTCTTCTACCATTTTGATTTGTTTATTCATACAAGAACTGGGGTACAGGCCAGAAGTGCGAGGGGTGAGAGGATCCACCAGAGACAGAGTGGGGAACAGAACAAGCAGACAGACTGAAACACACTGCTGAGGGGAGCAGTGGGTGAGACAGGAGAGGTCTGCCAGGCCATGTGGGTTACCTCCCTGGTCGGCAGCAGGGATCGAACTCGTGCTGCAGTGGTTGTGGTTTGTTTCATAGTGCTTTGCTTTACCCACTGCGCCACTAAGGTGGGCCCATTTTGATTTATTTAAAGTACTAAGTTTGTCTGCATTTCATTCAGAATCTCTTTTTGTGATCTTTTTATATATTCATTGTTCTTGAGATCTTGTGTATTGACTATCAGCTATTTGACTGGTTTTCTAGTATCTCATTTAACATTTTAAATATTGTTGTTTTGAAGTTGTTGTCAGATAGTTTCTCTATTTCTGTCTTTATACTTGTCCTGACTTCTCTCCTCATTATGCCTTTTCCATCTTGGATTGAGATGTTCCTTGCTTCCTAGGGATGTATATTGCCTTACTTATTGCTATTTATGTGTGTATATGTGGCTGGGACACACAGGATTTATCTTCCTTTTTTCCCTTCTTAGTTTACATCAGTGAGAGCTGGAAGAAGGAGGGAGATCTAGGGCTTTAATAATCAATTTTGCTTTAAGGAGTGATGTTAGTCACCTCTACCTCTTGTTTTGTTCTTCCGTGAGCTCTTTTCTGTGCTTAGTTGTCTTCATTCCCTTCCCCCCAACATCCTGTCGTTCCTTTCTTCTGGGGATCACGTCCATGACGCTTGGGCCTCCAGTGGGACAGGCAATACCCTGATTTCCAAGCTCACACTCAGAAGGTCCGCACTTGGCCAGGAGGCGGCGCTTTGTGTGTAGTGAGCACACGTGTGCCCACTTAACACCACGGCGCACACAATGGCGGTTGCTGCTCACCCTTGTCTCAGCTGCTGCTTCTCCAAGGTTGGGAAGTATACGCTCCCTTGGTTTGCCTTCCCAGAGAATCTGTAAGTTCACTTGAAAGTCCTTCTTTGCAGTTAGGGTTTTTTATGGCGTACAGCCTGCTCCATTTGGCTTTTTTCTTTGATCTCTTCTGGCAGGTGTGAGGGAGCTTGCAGTAGGCACGCCCTTCCCATTGTGGGGTCCCCAATTTCATGGGTCAGAGTCAGCCAAGCTTCCACTACTCGGGATTGGGTCCTCCAAGGAATTTTACAGTGTCCAGGGATTCCCTCCCTATGACTGGGGAAGTGGCTCCCCAGCCCAGACAAGCTCCCCTTCTCCTCCTATTCTTTTCCCTCAGTGGCCACCAACCTTAACTCTTGAATTCCTGGGTCATGTCCTGGAACGGTTTAAGTGGTTCAGAGTGTCTGGATTTTTACCGGAGCACATATCAGTGGCTTTTTTTCTAGTGTTTTCAAGGAGAGAATGATTTCCAGCCGTTTTATTCCACCGTGGGAGTCTTGTAATTTCAGCTCTGTGTTGATAAACTTAAAATTTATACTGATCAGCAAGGCTGTCCATTTTTCTCAAGCCAAATTCAACCGCTTGTGGCAGGAGAGGAAATGTCGGAAAATTGAGTTTAATCACGGTTGGGGTTTTCATGCATAATTACATCGGAGAAATTAAAGATGGTTTCTGGGCAGCACATATATTTGAGATGGATACTGGGTTTGTAAAGAACTTGAATAGCCAAAATGGTTGAACACTTTCTCCAATTAGAAGGAATATGGAAAAATATTATATATGGAAAAATGATCTTAAGGAAATAGAAAAGCATAATAAAAAGAGATAATAAATAGAAAAAAATTAATAAATAATACGTAGAAAAACATAGTAATTACCAAATAGTGGATTCTAGAGTGGCCTATGTATTATATGGAAATATTTTAATGGAGTGAGCAGTGATGGGGGTGGTGAAAATGAAAGACTAGGAAGAAGCAACATTTAGGCCACTAGATTTTGGTAACCTTTGTTGTGTTAAGTAACACATGAAAAACTTATGAACTTCTGATTTGATGAAATACCCTGCAAGTTGTATCACTTGTGAACATATAATACTTTTTCTCAGTTAAGTGTAACTCAGTTAAGAACTAAACTATGAAAAAGGCAAAACAAAGTCTTTATCTATTTGGGTAACATTTCAATTTTTAGTGTTGCACAAAGGAAGCAACATAAATCTTAGAAAATGAGATTGATTAGGCTACTATGTGATCAAAGTTGCATTCCAGTGGGTTTTTTTCCCCTTCTATCTTTGAAAATAAATACTTTTAGTACTTTATTTGATACTGTGGAGGACAAAAAAATAATACCTTACAATAAATGAAAATTATATCCTTGTTCTTCATTTCTTGTCCCATTTCTCCTCCCCACCCCATTCCATGGGAGGAATTGAAGGGAATATAAAAAGCAAAAGGTTTCTGCCTAAATACATGACACCTTTGCAAAATTTATATCCTTAAATGGTTTATATAAGACAAACACTCCCAAATACAGATGACCAGGACTGCTCTTCATGTCCTCTAGTTGTTTTTAGTTCCAAAATAATAGAATGGTGAAATGGATCAGCATATTCAATGAATAAGCCACCACTAACAGCTTCATTTTGGTTTTCTTTTCATGGCATTTTGTATCTATTGGTCATTTGTATATAGTGCATTATTTCTTTGTCATAATGTTGTGAGAAAAATTATTTGTACATTTTTATAGGTGGTTTTCTGTGAAGTTTTCTTCTAATGATGAGTGGAAAGAATGCCATTATGAAAGCATAATTCTTGCCTAAATAGCTGAGTCTTGCCACTATAATAACATAGAAATATGTTATTTATAAGGAATACACATTTGATGTTTCAATGTCCTTTTTTAACTTCAGAAATTTAAAGCATACAGTATATATACTGTGAATCAGATACTATGCTGAACACTTTTATTGCTATTTAATTCACACAGCATCAATATGAGATAAAGATTACAATCACATAGATTACAATCTATGAAGAAATCCAGTCTCAGAGAAACAAAGCATTTTTCTCAGAATTGCCTAAGTCTGTAAGCAATTAATTAGAAATATATGTACAATAATGCCTACATGCGTTATTACCAACTTAAAACTTAGGCAGAACGTTTTAAAGAAAAAGAAGTGACTCTCCATGTTGGAAAATACACATCATAAATGGCAACTAGGTATTTGCTGTGAACTCATAGAGTGTGTGCTAATGTGGCTTTCAGCATCAGACACTTAACTAGTTGAACATCAAGGGTGCTTACAAATGGAAGAGTCTATCATTTCTGATGTTTGTAGGGTGATTTTTTTAAATTTTAGAATCTATTTTTTATTGAGTAAAAGAAATTTGATATGAAAAATGTTGCTTTCTAGATATTTCTGCCCTGTAGAAAGTTGTAAAGGGAGGTACCAGCAAAGGAAAATGGGATGGGGTGGGGCTGTGGAAAGAGGGCAGCAATCTATAATCAATATAGGCAATAGTCAACTGTGTATGGCAAGAGCAGAAAATACACCTTGAAGAAACTGCGTTTTAGAAAAAAAAAAAAATTATTTATTTATTTTGCATAAAAGCACTGGTGTGGGGAACCTCCCTTGTGGCGCAGTGGGTTGAGCGCCACACTGTGAAGCATCCACGGCACAGTGGGAGAGTTAGATTCCCGGACCCACATGGCCCAGCAGACCTCTCCTGCCTTACCCGCTGCTCCCCTCCGCAGTGTGTTTCAGTCTGTCTGCCTGTTCTGCTCCCCAGTCTGTCTCTGGTGAATCCTCTCACCTCCCATGTCTCTGGCCTGTACCCCAGCTCTTGTATGCATAAATAAAAAATCTTAAAAATAAAGTACTGGTGTGTAGGCCAGAGGTGTGGGAGTAAGAAGATTCACCAGAGACAGAGTCAGAAGCAGAACAGGCAGATCAGCTGAAATACTCTGCTCAGGGGAGCAGTGGGTGAGACAGGAAAGGTCTGCTGAGCCATGTGGGTTAGTTCCCTGGGCTGGAATCCAACTCAGGCCATCGAGAGAAATTGCTGTTTTGATATGTTTGGAGGCTTTATCATGGGTTTTCATTTGGATTATTAGAAAGAGTTCATCAAAGACTCAGTAGTCCTAAGGTGATTTTTATAGCCATGAGGTGTCAGAAACAGACCACAGTCCTAACTTCAGCTTGAAAAAAAATCATTCCTATTATCTCTATCATTTCTGTGACATGGGACTAAAAGAAAATTCTGCATATTCTGACTGAATTCCATTAGAAGGGATTATATCTTTGTTGTTACACTCCACCCTCCACCCCCCATTTAAGCTTAATTTTAAGGCTCCTTAATTTAACTGCCTTCACACGAGTTAGATAGGAAATTAGGAGTTAATTACTGAAGAATATATTTGTGACAGAAGTGATCATACTTTTGAAATTCTTAATATTGGCTTTACTTTTTATTTTATTTTCCTTGAGTTTATTTTGTTGTTCTTTTTGAAGTACTTGAGATGAATGATTAGTGTATGCCTTGTTTAATAATGAAGAGATCTATGACTAAAATATTTTCTCTGTGAAATGTTTTGCTCCTGTTTCATAAATTTTTAGCTTTTGAATTTTATTAAAGTATGCACAGGAGTAGAATAGGGTGATGTGTGCCTATATATATCTAATACCAACCTGCAACTATGTCAGCTGATGACCCTTCATCTCTCATCTATGAATCTCCAGTTATATCTTCCACCTTGGATTATTTTGAACTAAATCTTAAACATCCTACCACTCACTCATAAGTACTTTTAAAAATCTAAGGATATTATGTAATGGGATATATTTTAAGTATGTTATAATCTACAGATTTCTACCCCCCCCGCCCCCGCCTCTTCATTTCTATCTTTTTTAGAAACCTGATTTTTATTCTGTTATTCTATGGAGATTTTCACAGTCTAGATTTGATGATGGTTTTCCTTTGGTACCATTTACCATGCTTTCCCTATCCCCTTATTTTCTCTGTAAATTGGTCTTTACTGGAGCAGATTTAATTTCATTCAAAGTTGAATGTATGTGTTTTCATCAAGAGACACATAATGTCAATTGTCTTTTTGTCATATTTGCAAATTTACATTGGGTTTTCATTAGGAGCTGAAGAAAGGCGATTTTCACTTTAATCATTGCTTTTTTATTTATTAGCTGCAAAATCCCATAATGTGAAATTTCCACTCATCGTTTTTTTGGTTTTGCTGAGATATAGTTCCTATGGGAAGGGGAAAATGAATGGTTATTTTCTTTATCTATTTTTTTCAATATATTAAGTTGGTTTCCTAATAGATTTGTAGGTATCCAAGGCTTTTTAATTTGCATGTGGTGGCAAGGGATAGATCTGGAAAGGCACTAATCCTTATGAACTCCTGGACGTAAACATATTTGATGTTTCAATTCAGAGTAGATATTATTCTTGTTGTTCAAAATGCCTATCTTTGCCAGTGGCAATCTCTTCAAGTTTGTTCTTGAGTCATGCTGACATAAGAGCTTCTTACTTTCTGTTACGACAAATGTTCTGGACTTATACTGTACGGTTCCTGTTCCAGATGTGAAATCAGCTTTCTTTAGTGACTCATGATTCCTCTTTGTAGAAAATGACATTCAGAGACCATAATCGTAACTCAAAGCTGGACTCATAACTCATATGTTTAAATAGAAACATTTTTGTCACTATTTTCTTTTTTTAAAAGATTTATTTATTTATTCATACAAGAGCTGGGTACAGGCCAGAGTTGCAGGAGGTGAGAGGATTCACCAGAGACAGAGTGGGGAGCAGAACAGGCAGACAGACTGAAACACACTGCTGAGGGGAGCAGCAGGCGAGGCAGGAGAGGTCTGCTGTGCCATGTGGGGCCCTTCCCTGGCCGGGGATCAAACCCACGCTGCCAGCAGCTTCATTGTGTGGCGCTCAACCCCCTGCGCCACCAGGGAGGCCCTTTGTCACTATTTTCTAAACACCTGTAAATATAATTTTAATTTCTTCTCTGACCTCATAGGTATAGATAACATTTCTCCAACTACTCATATATATTTATAATTAGGTTTTTGGCCTCTTAAAATGTTTTCTTCATCAAAGAAGACTCTGAACAAATTTTTCTTTTTACGGTTTTGTGAGTTCTTTATGTGTGACTTAATAGGTTTGAAATGTGTCATCAGTTCTTGAGAAGAAAGCTTTGTATTTGTTGTAACAGCATGCTTAAGTTTGTTATATATCACTTAAACATGTATAGGTGCATTTCATTTCAATCTTGATAAGATGCAGTTTGTCAGCCTGAAAACATATGTATTAAATAATGGGAGCCTGAGCAAGTTAGAACTTTCTTTCTCTCTTTTGTAAGTTCAGCGTAAGCACTCCAGGTTTAATATGGAGATCTTTCCATCTTGCTCTGCAGTCATTTCTAGAAAATTGTTGTCATCTACATGGAATATGAGTCACTATCATGTTCACATCTCAGCCAGCTGAGAGGTGGCAGGGGAAGAAGTGTGGATATATTTTATTAAGGACATGCATGACCCAGAGGTTATATATAAAATTCCTCTCATATCCTTTGGGCCATATTCTTGGAGCATGGTTATACTGAGATGCAAGGGATGCCTGGAATATGTTTTATCTTGAAATTAAATTTCTCCAACATATGTATAGATTTGGTTCTTTCATTAATTTTGACTGTGTAGTGTTTCCCTTTAACTTAGCATTAGATCTTAGTTCTAATTAGGCAAATTTTCTTCTATTTTTCTGGAATCATTTCTTCATCCCTAAGATACAATCCTTTCCTTCAGGCCCTCTCACCCATCTATGATCTGAACCTGTTTAGTTTGAGTTACACTAACTAATTGCAATGTATGTGGTCTATATTAGTAAAAGTTTTAGGCTGGATGATTTTTATGACTGTGAAGGAAACTCTGGTTATTTATGCTTACAAGAATTGGGGTACAGGCCAAAAGTGCAAGGGATTTACCAGAGATGGAGTGGGGAGCAGAACAGGCAGATTTACTGAAATACACTGCTAAGAAGAGCAGTGGGTGAGACACGAGAGGTCTGCTGTACCATGTGGGTCACCTCCTTGGATGGGGGTCAAACTTGTACTGCAGGGACTGAACATAGTTTCATAGTGCTACAATTTAATCCCTGGTGCCACCAGGGAGGTTCCAGGAAACTCTGATTTTTGACAGTATCTTCATCTGATAATCTCTAGGATTGTTCTCAATTCTAGAATTCTCTATTATCATAACATGTTTAGTAAATGTTAAGTTTATTGTCTTCTTTATGTACTGCATGTGGCTCTTATGAACTCTGGGAATTACAAATTATTCTCAAGGAAGTTAAATATTCCATGATCAAACCTAAATACAAGTATGTTATATTCAGGAAAATGTTTGCTACAGAGATCTTTCCATCTTGAATGGGTTTCCTGTTTCCTGAATATCTTATGAATCCCTGAGTCTCTATAGAACAGTCTCTTGAGTCACTATCCTTTTGCTTTCCCAAAGTGGTGTCTCAAGAACACATCGTTTGGTTCCATACTACGTGCTAGGCTCTTTATTACAAAGCAAAGATGAAAAGGAACTGGATGTGCCCCGTGAATCTTAAGCTCCAGAAACCGTGATAAAGGCATATGTGATTGGGAAGTTTATCTTGAAAAATATTTTGACTTTGACTGCATATGTAGTCTAAATAGCTTTGATTAGTAGAGAAAAAGTTCTGATGAAACTTTAAAAGTTAGCTGTCAGTGAAGCAAAAACCCAAATATTTAGAGAGCACAGTGTTATTATCAGTTTAACCTGTTGAAGAAGCAGAAACTCCTGAGGGTATCTTGAGCTACTGATTAAGTAACTTAACAACTAATAAATCAATATACTAAACTGGGGGAGGAAATAGTGTAGCATAATCTTTGAAAGACTTCTTTGCATAGATAAAGAATGAAGTCTAGTACATCTAACATCTATTTAGCATGTAAATGTGTCACTACATCTTTCCCTTCACTGTTTTGGGAGAAAAAAGCTATGTAATAATCCCAAAGTTCATTCTTAAAATGAAAGGACAGCTTTCACATTGGAGGTAAAGTGTAGTTTCATGAGTCAAGTACTTTTTTTATATTTAACTGGTGATTTGAGTACTACTTTGTGAGAGTTAATGCAAAAGACATTTATTGAGACAAAAATGCACTATGTCTTAAAGAAAAACTTAGTAAAGCACTCACAGTATGTGCTCAGTGGGCATGCAACCTAATTAGACTGATTGGCCTAATGTAGTCCTAGGAACTCACATCACATTAACAAGTCAGTTAAACACATTTTAAAAGTGGGCCGACAAGGTTAAACTCTCTTGGGGTTCATTATGCCTTAGTGCAAACTGGGCATCTCTAACATCACAAATGACTTGAGAAAATAAAGAGTACAGGCATCAACTTTTATAGTCTAATGCTGCTCCAGACACCTTTCACCTGCCAAAGGATATATCTTTATGATGCTTGTTTGTATCAGCCTTCCAGTCAGCCTCAATCAAATGCTTTTATAGTCACTTGTTGGTGGTAGTTCTACTTTATGGGCTGTGACTTTAGGTGATCTATGTTCTCATTGAGCTAGGTCAATTTGCAATGGAAAAATTGCACAGAAAATTGAAGACTTTGGGGGCACAAGCAGAGAATACATAGTTTGTATCATACCTGATATATAAATACATATAACCGCCACACAATAGGTAGCACTATTGTAATGTGCAAAGCTGTATCTATTGGTGCTGAGTCCTGGGAGGTCAAGACCTTTCTAAACAAGTCTACCTTGAAGAGGGAGGACAAAACTGCAGAGATGTCACTCCCATCTCCTCTTGAAGTCTTTAGGCAGAGAGAACTTTAGATAAAACTCCTAAGTCTCTTTTAACTCCTAAGTGCAATAGAAAGCTCTGGAAGATAGATACCACATGCCCTCAGAGTGGAGTTGATGTGGGGCTATAGAGGTAGTTGGGAGTCCAGCTGTGGTACCTGCCAGTGTTTCCACAACATCTAGGAATGAGTGAACTGTAGCCAAGTACAATCAAATATAGTAACCTATAGATACCAGAAGACTTTCTGGCATGAGGAAGTTAAGGTAGAGTTAATTAAGGATCCAGAGGATGCAACAAACTCTTCAGTCACAAGCTTTAGCATAGTATCTCAGGAGATATGAGGACCTGTATATAGAGTAGTCCTTCCCCTCTGCTCTGTCACCATGGGTGATATAGTGAACCCCACCCCCAGCGTGAGACCATCTTAGATATGTCAGAGCAAGAATAGGCCATGTGAAAGATGGAGAGTTTACTTAAATAAGTCTGTCATCTCATGTAAAGTTTAAATTATGGATCTGTCTGTTATTGGTTAAACCAAATTATATTTGTCCTGCTCCCCAAAATGGCTGGTGAGGACAATAGGAAGATAGTTTAAAGGAAATATTGCATCAGTTTTTTAAAATAAGCTTTTTTTCCCCTGTAGATAGAAGTTTATGACTCATTTAAAAACATATACATTGATTGAGTGCCTAATTAAGTAGTCATGTTTCCATTTGTTCTGTGATGATTTATTCCCTGTGTGGGGACAGGCAGGAGTCAATCATAAAAATCAGATTATTAAATCTGAGTCAGGAAATTCTACTATGTTAGAAAATTAGAGATCTGAATTTTATTCTGAATAACCAGACATAAATGAGTCAGAATATTGAATCACAAGACATCTATCAAATAATTATGAGGACAGCAATTTCTTTTTGTTGTGTTTTTAGAGCTACCAATCTGTATCTCTAGAACTTAGATTATAACCTGGACTATAATTAGTGCTCAATAAATGTTTATTGAATGAATGATATAAGAATGAAATATGGATGTTACGGTTAGAAACACGAGGTCAAAATCAAGAATTATAAGAATATTCTGTCGCTCAGTCTCAGAGGCTTGTCAAGCATCACCTTGAAATAAAGTTATGAAATGTCAAATGTCTGACAGTTCATAGCTGTTTTTGTTACACTTATTTGTATGTGGAGGTCAACCTCTGTGTTTAGATCATTCACTTTCCTTCTAGTTGTAATTGGGGGATCAAAAAAGATTCCAGGGCAAAACATGGACAAGGCTAAGGTATTAAGTTCATTTTGAGTTGTGAGAAAATTTTCTGTGGCCCTACAGGTAGAGGTTACTTAGACCTAGAGCAGTTATTTCCACCATTTAAAAGGCACAGAGTTGTCTTTCCTAGTGACACACTCTAGGAGAAAATTTCACTCTTTGACATCTTTAACTGGGGGTAGAAATTAGAGATAAAATTTCCAGCATATCAGAAAAATATGGTAGGAAATAATGTTCTTGTAAAACTAAACAACAGTTTAAAATTGCCATGCATGCTGGATTATTTATAATTTTCTCTATCCAAAACCCCATACTTCTATGAAAAAAGTTTTAAAAAGACCATGAAAGCACAGAAAATGAGAAAAAGTTCTAATGAAATGCAAACTAAGTTCAGTATAGTGAAACTCATTCTAAAAGTTTCTCTGAAGTCTTGCTAAATACAATGTTAGGAAAATTAATTAAGGCACAATTTAGAACAAACCTTTCCTTCACAAACAAAATAGGTTCCCAATGCATGTCCCCTCTCACAGAGTTTATGTGAACCAGAATTTGTAATACATTTGCAAAAGATTAAAAGTGATATACTTGTTGAAGTTTTGAATTACAGTGTGACAAATACACAGGACTATTTGCATGTAGATGTTTGTTTTGGCATACATCTTATTAGTGGAAAATTAGCATGGACGTAAATGCCCATCACATGGCAATAAGTATATACCATACACTATTTCAAGGCATTAGAAATGATTTGTACCAATTACTTGTTATTAAGGGAAAATGTAGTCTTAAAGGTATTGAATACTTATAGAATGGATACTCCATTTTATCTTTTTTTATGTGTATTAATATATACAGAAAAATGTTTGAGACATTACCACCAAACTGTTAACACTAATTGTCACTTGGAAGTGAAATTACCACTGATTTTAATTTAATTTTCTTCCCTTAGGATATTGAATATATAATGTATTTGCAATAACAAATATATATATTTATAACATAATATATAATGAATTTATTTTTTTAAAGATTTATTTATTTATACATACAAGAGCTGGGGTACAGGCCAGAGTCCAGGGTGGTGAGAGGATTCACCAGATACAGAGTGGGGAGCAGAACAGGCAGATAGACTTGAAACACACTGCTGAGGGGAGCAGCGGGCCAGGCAGGAGAGGTCTGTTGCGCCATGTGGGTCCCCGCGCTGGGGCGGCAGGGATCGAACGGGTGCTGCAGTGGCCGTGGTTTGCTAAGTAGTGCGTTGCTTAACCCACTGCGCCACCAGGGAGGCCCCATGAATTTATTTTTTAGGGAAAAAAAAAAAATCCTGAAGGTTTTTCTGTAACACTGTGAATAGGTGACCAAATTCCCTTATCATAAAATTTAAAAGGGACATAATTACCACAAGCCAAATACTAATCAGCACACTTTTCTTTCATGCTGTTGGATAGGGAAAAACTTTATATAAATTAACAAGTTCTTCCATTACAGTTGTGAATAGTCACATCCTTGGCCAAGTGTCCTGAAATTGGATAATGCTGGAAAACACAATTATTTCCTCTTTTCTCATGGCTATGTAGGGAGATAGATTTTGCAATTCTGCTGAGAAAAGAGCAGCAATTATTGATTTTAATAATAAAAGCTATCATATGAAATCACTGAATTTCCCCAACAGCTCAGTGAGGAGCTCTGGGTGGTTGACCACAAGGAAATTCACTTTTTCTCCTCTGCCCAAGTAAATATTTCCTGATACTGTTTCTAACCTCTCACTTGCTTTCTCCTCTCGAGATTCAACTGATCAGTGAAATGAGAACTTACAGCACATTTATTAGGGATAGAAAACTTTTCTTGAAATACAAGCAATGGATGATTTATCTCTCCCATCCCACCCAACATACCTCTGTGCTCTCTAATCTAAATTTTGTAAGCTTCAGAAAATCTTAAACCTACTTCAGCATCATCGTGGATAGCTGCAAATAAACATGCCTGCCTTTAAAACTCTTGGCATTCAATTTAGCAGTTCAAGGTAATCTTCAAATGGCAGTTCTTAGAACTAACGTCTACTACTTTAGAGAAGAATTTAAGAAGGAAATAAAAACTTAAAAGCTCAGCTGGCTCTGGCTGAAAGGACAAGGGAACAACAGTGAGAAACAGAACAGCAAGGCTGATGGAAAACTGCAAGGGGAGACTGAAGGAGCAGCAGCTTGGATACTATGGATGGAACATAAGGGATTCAAATACTACCAACTCTAAAGCTCTGGGGAGACAGAATGGGACACATTGCACAAGGGAAGGATTTGTGTATCCTCTTAATCCACAAAACCACAAGCATTTCCAAAAGTAATAGCATCTTTAGCTCAGGAATATGGTGATAGAAACTCTCCAGTTGAGGCAAATGTGAAAATAATGGAGTGATTTTCCTAAGACACAGGACTCAATAGGCTCAATGAGTTTCAGAAGAGGTGCAGCAGTAAAGGGCAAACTTACCATAAAGGTTTGCTAAAAATGCCTGTGGATATTTCTGAGGTTGAAGAAATCCAGAAAAAGAGCATAGACTGACATCATGGAGAGTCATGCAGTGATCTTGGGAGCATTGCCTCTTTTAAAATCGAGGGCACCCAGCTCTCAAGAGAAGTGGAGGTTGTACATCCAGGCAGATGCTTGCTTCTCAGCATGCATGTGCCAGAATCATGCCAGAGACCTACAGCTCTGAGGAGACATGGAAATGCAAAGATGGGACATGAACATAAAGTAGATGAAGAGAGCTTCAAAATCAGCCCAAAGGCTGAGGAAACCATGACAGCACATTTATAATTTTTGCAAAATGTGGGCATGTATCAAGTGTGAGGAAGACTAGTCATATCAACCCCGTCAGGGAAGCACTCTCATAACTGAATTTAAACTTATGGTTTAAAGACTCAAAATATACTACCCTAAAAGAGTGGGCTTTCTGGAAAGGTTGAAATCAAATCTACTCTTATTTGTTTTTTCGCTATGGATCAATGTTAGCAAGTGTACTGTTAACTTACAGTGCATGGGGTTATTGCTATAGGAGGATTGAAATTAATTCTCTCTAAATTATCTGAGGGAGAATGTAGGTGAGGTCATCTTAAGTATCCTGCTGACTCATTGCATTCTCTGTTTGATAACATGTCACCCATGATTGTGACTTGAAATTGGAGGGATTAAATTTTGAAGTTACTGCGGGAGCTACACCTAACCCGATAGAAAAAGAAAAAAAAGCCAGTCTTCCTCTGAGAGAACCCAGATCACACACGAGTAAGATCCTTCTTGTTGAAAATAGAAAATGTATATATACATTCATTGAATAGAGAAGATGGTGCACTTTTGATTTTGCTAAAGTTTCATTAACTTGAATCAGATTTTGCTTTTGATCTTTCATTCCTCATTGAGACTGTCACAATAGGAATTTCAGATTAAAATGTGCTATATCTTGAAGTTATACTTTGTTATTGGAAATACTTGTGAATTTTTGTATAGTTTTTAATAAGAAACATTTGACATCGGAAATTGAATAGGGAATGAGATTCTGGCCAACAGCGCATTAAATGTGAATATATCCATGTGTGAGTTACATCAACTGATGGTTTATTCCGAGCTTTGTCAGGACATGGTGGGTGCAAAAACTGAACTCTTCACTGTTCATTGACAAGGAGGCCTAGAGGTGGTGAGGAATAGTGCCTCTCTGATACTCTGCTCCTCCTTGCTTTGACAAGATATAACCATAGCTTTGGCTGACCACAGGCTTGGATGTTAACCACAAATAATTCGGGCCTCCCTGGTGGTGCAAGGGGTTGAGCGCAGCACTGTGGGGCTTCTGCAGCCACTGCAGCACCATAAAAGGCACCCACATGGCACAGCAGACCTCTCTTGTTTTGCCTACTGCTCCCCTCAGCAGTGTATTTCAGTAGGTCTGCCTGTTCTGCTCCCCACTCTGTCTCTGGTAACGCCTCTCACCCCCCACTGCCCTGCCCCTGTACCCCAGCTCTTGTATGCATAAATAAAATCTTAGAAAACAAGCGAACAAAACCCCACAAATACTTATACAAAATGTTTGGGTGTGTTAGGGAAGAAAGGTCAATCTCTGACTTCCTCCAATTTCCTTGGAGAGGGGAGCCTGTGCATTAGGGCAAGTGTATGATTGGGGAGCTCCCCAAGAGTTAACAAACGTCTTGGCTGCAGGTACTGGGAGTCAGGGTCGCTGTTGAATTGCTCCACCTCCCAATCATCCATCCCCTCCCTCACGTGCACACGCACAGCCTGTGGAGTCGGAGAAGTGCCCTGGTAAGCTCACCTTGTCTTCTGGTCACTCTTACCCAGTGTCTGCCTGGAAACAGGTGATCACCTCTTGAGAGCCAGGGCCTCAGTTCAGAAATGAGCACAAGCGGCACCATTCTGGCCTCGGGTCCAGGCTGGGTTCTCAATATAACTCTGTCAGTCATGAAGTTAGCACTTAATTTTGTTCCTTCTTTAGCTCCTTTATTTTATTTCTCAGCTAGCTCGAGTCAGGAAGGGAGGATGAACAATTAGTAACCAAGAGTTTATACAATATGTATGTCCGTTTTTATTTATAGAATGTTATTTCAGAGTTTAAAGAACAGTTTTCAAAATTAAATCAAAAAGAGCCAGGGACCTAAGGAAAAAGAGAGACATTAAGACTAATACAAAACAGAGAACTGAAAAATGACATTTTATAACACGCCTCACTACATTGAGAAATCATTATTTTCCTGGGTTCAGAGGAGAAAGTCAGACACTGTATAAATACCTGTCTAGGTAAATGCATTTAGGGATGGCTGTACTGTTGCAGAGAAGAATCTCAATTTTGGAATTTTTCAAATGTCATCCTATTATAACTTAAATGACCTGACTCTGACCTTGACCTGTTAAAAAAATCCAACCTTTGTAAAATCCTTCTCCAATCGTTGTACCACTTCCTTTCCTACTCCCAGCTCCTCACACTGTTGGAGCCAGAGACATGTTAAAGCCAGAGTTTGTCTAAACTTAGCTGACTGAAACTTGACAAACGACCTACAGGCCTACTTCCTTATCTAGTAGGTCAGCTGGTCCCATACCTTAGGCTCTCTTGGACAGTTAAGGACAGGGCGTATGAAACAGCTTGTTATCTTAGAATGTTAGCTTAGAATGTTATCTTAGAATGTGCAGAATACGGGGCAGAAGCCCGCGTCCACCAAAATGGATCTTGGTACAAGTTTAAACTTTTGAAACATGTCTCTCTTTAAAGCTATTTGCTGTGCTCATTGCGTGGGCTTTGACCTCTCAGCTTATTGGCTGCAACCTATGTAATGGTGAGAAATCGACTATATAAGCTCACCCCTTCTTACTGTCGGGGTCGATCGCCCCAGCTAGACCTGTGTGTCTCAGTCGCACAGTCGGCCCCTGCATGCAGGCATAGTAAAGCTCTACCTGATTGTTGCATCCCTGTGTCCGCTCTTTGTTCTTTTGGGGTGCCCACGGAAACTCGAACTTTCACATTACATGTCCACAAATAATTCTGAGATTTCACAGGCATTTGCATCTCCAAATCATAAGACATGACTTATGAAACTCTGAGGTGCTCCACTAACAGCCATTACCTGTGCCTGGCCTTTGCCAGGCTGCTGACCAGACCCCAGATTGGCTGACCCTGCATCTGTCCTGCTCCTTTCCTCAGCATCCCTCTGAGCCTTCGGTCACAGCAAAGCTGGGTGTGGCCTATGCTCTGTTTGGGACTAGTCCTGTTTCCTCTGGGCATTGGCAAACAGATTTTTGTTACAGTTGTAAAAATTAGTGTTGTCTCTGCCACAAAATGTTAAAGTGTTTAGCAAAAGAAGTCTTTGTCTTTTCATTTATAGCTCCACACAGCTGAGCCTAGAATGAAATCATATCAATCAAGATGTTGTAACGAGTGCCTTTTCTCTGATGATTATAGAGTTAGTTGCTAGATCAAGGTCATTTTCACGGCTTCTTTTTCCTTTGTACAAATTGTCTATAGAATACTTAATCTGCTCACAATTAAGCTTCTTTGAATCTGCATAAAACAGCTCATCAGGCATGATCAGATATGCTTGAAATTTAACCATGGACAGTTTATGTTCTTTTCTAAAAATCTTCTATCACTAAGAACTGTGACAAGTCTATTCTAGTCTTTGAGCTTAAAACTGATTCAAAAAAATAAAAGTTTATTACTAAAAAAAAGGCAGTAAGAACCTACTGGTAGGTCAATGATATTCCTTTGTGCTTGTATCTACAAAAACTGTTTTGTGTGATGGTGCTTGCGCTAATGAGGTAACGAGGTGTTGAGTCTTCTGAGTTTATTTCACCAGGCACAAGGAATTGAATGACTTGATGACTACCTTGCCATCCTCTCTTTCCAAGGTACATACCTTTTATGGCAGAAAAGAGGGATTATAACATACTCAGAATACCTCTTTTCATCTGTGCATCTCCTCAGAGTGTTTTCTCCTGTGTATTTGTTAGTATTTGCTTTGGAATTTGTCCAGAGTGCTTTTCCTTCCTTCAGACCTCCACTCAGCATCATACCTCAGCTGAAATCTCACCTCTTGGTCAAATGTAAACCCACTCCATTTTCCCCTCTCTCTCTTCATTCATCTCAAATTTTCACCTACTATTCAACAATTTAGACACAGAGTGCAGAAAGAAATATGATAGAGTTTCTTGAACGGCAGATAGTCTATTAGTAAGGTAAATTGCAGAGTTAGCTTACTGTCCTTGAAATTTACTTTTACTTTTGGTGACAGAAAAGAAAGTAGGAATGCAATATATTAAAGTCTACATATTCCAGACTCTTTGTTTAACATTTTGCATGTGTTATCTCACTATACCATATAAAATAGGAAACTTATGGGCAAGCACATCAATGTATTACATACATGATTTTCATAATTGAAACTGGAACTTTGTTCCTAGGATGTTCAAAACTGATCTGTTAAAATTCTCAATTGATGTCACAAGGGATGCTGTAGCCCTTGGCTCAATGGACTCATCAGTTCCATTTCCAAAAAAAATTCTGAAATTCTATAATCAAGGTAATATATTATAGGAAATGACAGAGACATAAAATAAAATGAAAAAATATCTGTAAGCGGTAGTCAGATACCATAGGCAAGAGCATTTCATTTCAGTGTAAAACATCATAAGAAAATGATGGGGGTTACAGCAAAAAAAAAAAAAAAAAAAGAGTAAAGAGAACCCTAAAGAAAAGAAATTCAGACTTAATATAGTCCCTTAGTTGAGAATTTTATAAATACTTCCTTAAGTTCCTGAAAGACTTAACATTTGTGTGTGAATAACTTCATCTTTTAAAATCTGGTCCAGGGGCCTCCCCTGGTGGCGCAGTGGGTTAAGCAACGCACTAAGAAGCAAATCGCAGCCACTGCAGCACGAGTTCGATCCCTGCTGCCGGCCAGGGGGG
>JAGFMF010011858.1:49060-73194 GCA_019455555.1 Galemys pyrenaicus | reverse complement strand
CCTGCTCTCTGTGGTGAATCTTCTCACCCCCAACACCTCTGGCCTGTCCCCCAGTGCTTGTATGCATAAATAAATAAATCTTTAAAAAAAAAAAAAAGTCTGCCTTGACTCAAAATTTTTTTTAAGTTTTATTTATTTATGCACACAAGAACTGGGGTACAGGCCAGAGGTGCAGAGGATTCACCAGAGACAGGGTGGGGAGCAGAAAAGGCAGATTGACTGAAATACACTGCTGAGAGGAGCAGCAAGCAAGACAGGAGAGGTCTGCTGTGCCGTGTGGGTCTCCTCCCTGGCTGGGGATCGAACTCATGCTGTAGTGGCTGCAGATAGCTTTGTAGTGCTATGACTTAACCCCTTGGGCCACCAGGGAGGCTCAGATTTTGATAAGGGACTGGCTGAGAATAAAATCCTCTGAGTTAGCAATACCACCATCGTGTAATTGGGTTAGATCCAGAGCAAGTGCCATACTTGCTACTGTTTGATGTAGCTTTCAGTCTTCTTTTTCTGTTCTTCCTCTTGTTTTTATGTGTGACAAAAAATCCTCTATCAGATGTGATTTAATTTGTAGATCTTCAAATATCTGTTTACTGTCTCATATAATGGATCTTAGTCAAAGCGCTTTGGTTTTAGGTAACAGAAAGTAAATTCTACAAACGTAAACAAAAAGGAAACTTGATTATTCAGATTTTTCATATGTAGCCCATCTGTAGAAAGTACAGTTAGATTATGCATGCACACACACACACATCACCAGAAACTGGAAAACTTCCATTAATTAAGGCAGTGATACTCTTGTTTTCTTCTTCCTGGCGTATCAGATGTTTCTGAATCATTTTGGGAACAAGTGACCAAGATTTACATAATTCCTGAAGATGCTTATTCTCACAGGTAAATTCCAGAGACTAACTTGAATTTCTTAATATTAATTCTAAATTCCCCAGAGTCGTAAACTGACTGGTTCATCTTGAATCAGATATCAACTCCCAGCATAATCTCCTGGTTAAAAGAGTGGTTTACAGAAAGAAAAAAAAAATTATGGCTTCAGGCTTGCCAGTAGAGAGCCTGCTAGTTTAAATGACTTGGCTGGGAGTTATCTGTTATATTAAAATGCATGATCCTTGAGTGCAGGAAATGATCAGTCTGAGATACTGAAGAAGGCTTAGGACCTGGAGGCAGCCCAGTAGACAGTTATAGAAAAATGGAAAAATATTAACAATTAATATCACTGAAAAGTAAATTTATACTAACATTACACTAGGTATTTTACATAATGTATTCCTTATACTCCTGTGAAATAGCTAATCATTTCTATTTTATGTATGTGGAAACTAAGTATCAGCAAGAACTTTCTTGTTTTCACTTTGATTAAGAGATGAATTTGAATCGAAGGATCTGACTCCAGAACACGATTATCCACTCAAATACCAAATGATCCCAAGCTTCACAGAGATCTTAAGCGTCTCGGTTGTATGACCTTTCTCTCTGCCACACTTTCTTTTTGTTGTTTACCTTAGTATTTACCAGCCTCAGTTAAAACTGCAGCTACAGTTTTTCTGTAGAGAAAGCACATATTCATGAGAATATAAGCATATAGCTAGCTATTTACACAGGATTTGAGAGATTGCCGTTGTTTGCTTTTTTAAATTTTATTTTATTCATTTATCTATCTATTAATTTATTTATTTTTGTGAAGATGAATTTACCATATTGACCATCATCTCTTTCATCAGTATGAAGGAAAGCTTTGGTTTGGGAGGTGTTTTTTTTACAGTTGTTTTTAATTGACCAATCCTTACAGAGACTTAAAAGGCCAAATTCTCTAAACAATTCTGTTCCTATTATTCCTGTGGAAAGTTGGCAGTGTCAGCCATCAGGCTGTCTTGCAATAGATATAAGAATCGCAGCAGGATTTTACTAAGCCGTGGAGTTGTGATTGGATGTAGGGCCTATTGTCTGAAGTTGTCTCAGCTTAGGACTCTATAGGAATGAAAAAGCAGTAAGCCTGCTGGGAAGATGCTTTTGGAGTCTGAAAAGCTACCTGAAGGAGTGAATGTAAATTGCCAGGTTACCAAAGCAATTGAAATTGTCTGATGGAAAGAATATTGTACACAGCTACAACACTGCTCTTTGTTCCTTTAGAAGGAACTTTTGAAGGATGTGCCTCTCCGAAGATAAAGAGTGGTATGAGAGGGGAAAGTGAAGAATCAGCAGGAGGTGCACACACAAATTAGAGTCAGTTGAATTTAGAATGTATTGGATGGAATAGGAATTAAATAAATAGCCTATTGTTCTAGTAAATTAGCATAGAACCCATTATCTACTCATCTGTGCTGCATTTTTGAGGCAGTATGCATTCTAGTCACCTAATAGGATATGTGACCTCATACAAATTAAAATACATGAAAAGTCTATTGACTACGTCACTCCATTTCTGCCTTTATTCTGGTTGCTGACGTGTTCCTCTGTTCTGACAATTTTGAAGAATTAAGATACATAGTATTTCCCCAGAAGACTTGTGGAAACACTTATAGCTTAAGTTGAATTTTATTAATATAATTCATATAATATAATTCTATACCTAGCCTATCAGTTGGATGGCCATGTACAAAGAAGTAGTTGAGACCTGTTTCCCACGTATTCTGAGCTAGGCAAAATCACAGACCCCCTAGAGATGTTGAAGTCTTATCCCTGCAAACTGTGAATATGTTACCTTACTTGATAAAAGAAAATTAAGGTTCCAAATAGAATAAAGTTCATTAATCAACTAGTCTTAAAATAGAGGGATTCTAGATAGACCCACTGTAATCACAAAAGTGAAAGGGAGATAGAAGTGGATGCAGAGTGATGTAATGTGAGACTCAACCTGCCATTGTTGGCTATGAACGTGTTGAGGGTCCACAAGTTTGAGTGCAGGCAGCCTCCAGAAAGTGGAAGACAGGGAAAAGGATGCTACCCTGCCCATAGACAGGCTTTAGCCTGTTGTGATCTAAGTTGGACTTCTTAACTTACAGAATTGACAAGATCCATGTGTGTTGTTTTAAAGCACAACTGTATAGTGATTTATTACAGAAGCAATAGAGAACAAATGCTTTTGGGCAACTACTGCCAGATTTTCTCCACTGCCACATAATGAGCCAAAACAGGAGACCTGGGCTATAGCAATAAACAGTACAACACAGGAGAAAAGGGGGGAAAGATAATTCCCAAGGTGGTGGCAAAGGAAAATAAGATAACTGTTGCAGACCAGACCTTAGGAGCAAAAAGACTAGCATGAAACAAGAAAAGCACTGTAGGGATTCAGAGGCAAAAGTAAGTAACAGATGATCCAATAACCTTGATCAGGTAGAAAATTATAGTAAGACATTTTTAATAACGCTATTAAGTTATGTTGACAGTTAATTAGATATTTATGGAAAAAAGCAAATATGATGAAGCTATTTTTAACTCCACGAAAAACAAAAGTTGTAGATGTAATGAACCAGTAGTTCATTGCTGAAATAGAATCTGCATAAGCATAAAAATAATGAAAACATTGTATATAGATTTTGCCAAAAACTGTGCTACATCTATTTTAGGAAATGGATGGGAGGGAATTAGAACAATGAATATAAAACAAAGTCTTCATTCCTTAAAAGAAAGTCAATAGGTGGTATCCATAATTTCTGAATCAAGTACATAGCAGTGCACTTATTTGTAGAAACAGATAAAATGTTACCTCATGGGAGGGAGAACACAGATTTAGTACACTGCAATTTTTTGTTAAAACTTTAAAAAACACTTTTTAACCTTTTAAACTATGTGCATGTATTAATAGGTTAAAAAAGTAGAACAAATAAAAAATTAATTTATGGTAAGTTATATGCTAAAGTATTAAGATATTATCTGTGAGTGGCAGCATTGTAAGGAAAATTATGGGGCTGTCTACCATCAACAGATTTCCTCCTCTTTCCCATCTTCCCTCCTTCCCCACTGCCCACAGAACTTAGGCACAACTGATACTCTAAATATTCGGTTCACTTATTTGTTGTTTTCCCAGGTCACTGGAATTTAAAACCATGAGGAAAGATATATTATCTATTTTCATCAGCAATACATGCTACATAAAAGGTTTTCAACAGAAGTGAATAAATGAAATTTGGAAAAAATACTACATTTTTTATAATATCTACTTTCAAAGCTTAATATTTACTTTAAAATTAGAAAAATAATCAGTACCATATAAAGAAAAAGAAAAAAGTGCTATCTGGAAGAAAACAAGGGGGTATAAGGAATGTTCAAGCAGGAAGATCCAGTTTTGTCTCACTGTTCTGAGAGACTGAGAGGCTGAAACAGTACATGAGCATGAGCTCCTGGAGTGTGAAAACTGCACAGTGGAATACTACTCTGCTGTTAAAAAGATGAACTCTTACCACCCGTAACAACATGGATGGAATGCAAAGGGATTATGCTAAGTGAAATAAATCAGAAGGAGATAAAAATAGCAGATAATCTCACTCACCTGTGGAATGTGAGGAAACAAAGGGTCAGTCAAAATTAAAGCGAAACAAGCACTAGAAATCTGACTATAGAATTCAGGTTATAGATAGGGAAGTTTGAGAACAAAGAGGAGGAGGGTCCCAATAGATTGTGATGGAGGATTACTGGTGCTTTTGTGGTGGGTGAGTGAAGAGATTTTAACCTATACCACTAAATTGTGTACACTGTTGTAAACTAGTTACATCAATTTAAAAAATATACAATTCAAAACAAAACAAATCTGTACTCAGACATTTGAAGTTGAGTTCCCCAAAAGGAGGGTGAAAAAAACCAGGTTAGAGTCTGTATTATATTCTGACTCATCTAATTAGGTATGGAGTGGGTGAAGTTGACACAGTGGGGAAAGGAAGGTCATGCCTGAGTTTTTTCCTCCCTTGATTACTCAAAGTTAAGTAGATTAATATATGCTATGTAAAACATGTCTCTAGTTTATGTTTCTAGTATGCTATGTAAAACTAGTCTCTACAGAGGCACAATTCAGTATCACCTAATGTAATAGACTAATGATCTCTGTCCATACATTAACATCAGTTAAAATACTATTTGAAGTTAATTCAAAATACTTAGTCACCATTCATGCCCTTCCCCCCTCCAGTCTCAGCTATTTTCTATCTCTGCCTAGCTGTCTGTATTTCTGGATTTACTCCACAGATAATTTAGCAAGTGTCCCCAATTCACCCTAAGCATTTTTTCCCAGTTGTTAGAATCTTTCTAAAGAACATCCATTGCTCCCCAAACACCAGAGTTGTTTCAGTTTAAAGAACAACATGATTTGGCATTAGAGGTTGTCATTTATCCTGCTGTGCTCCAGTTCTCTGTCTCTATCCAATCTTAGGAACTTTAAATAGTGAAAAACTCTCATATCTATGCTTCCCATTGAAAGCCCTATTCAGCTACCCAGGAGTTTCTGCTTGTTTTACTTGTAGTCTAATTGAGTTTTCAAATTTTACCTGCTGCCAATGATATTCCTTTTCCAGATAAAAAAAAAAAAAACTAAAAAAAAAAAAACCTGGCAGAAATAGCATTTTGTATATTTTTCCAACTATGAAGAAAACATTATCTGGAGTTCATCATTTGTCAGTTTATTTGTCTTTGCCCACATATGGCTCATACGAAGGCCAAAGTTCTTTGCTATAAATACTAATCATAGTTAATTTTAGTCTAGTCTTTGTGTTTTTACTGAAATAAAAAAATCTAATTTCTTAAGGGAACTTCATTCATTGCAGCCCTATAGTTTTCAAGCTTATTTTCATGGGACCAAAAAGTTTGAAAGGTTGAAAACCCACTTGCAGGTATTTCCATCCTCCCTCCCTCCCCTAATGTCATGATATCCTTGTCTTCTAATACATGCAGTTTTCCTGCAGCCCTATAGAAGGTACTAGAAAACTCCACTGCAGTCAGAAAAATGGAGGCTACCTCCAAGGATGCAATTGTAATATCTAAGTCCTAAATTATAGTTTTATTAAAATCATCATTGAAAGAAATTACTACTAAGTTTGTATATTTCTGGCTTAATTAAAATGAATTTTAAAATGAATGAATTCTATGCTATCTTTAGCATAGAAAACATGCATAAGATAGAAGGAGGCAAATGTAAAATGTATTTCTGATACGTCTAATATCATTGGAATATATGACAAGATACACACTTTATAGAGGAGTAAATACGCAGGAGCAGGTTGAGCTGGCCAGCCAGGTTTTGATCAAATGTCCCTTTCCTGGTATTGTTGTTGATTATGTCTAAATATTTTGTTGTCACACTTAGCAAGGCTAATATGAGTAATCATTAATCCAGATGCACAGTATGTCTCCACTGAGCTTTTTTTTTTTGAGATTTTATTTATGCACACAAGAGCTGGGGTACAGGACAGAGGTAGGGGGTGAGAGGATTCACCAGAGACAGAGCGGGGAGCAGAACAGAGAGCTTGACTTAAATACATTGCTGAGGGGAGCAGTGGGCAAGGCAGGAGAGGTCTGCTGTGCCATATGTGGATCACCCTCCTGGCCAGTGATCGAACTCTAACTGCAAGTGGCTGAGGAAGCTCCACAGTGCGGTATGGCATTCAACCCCTTGCACCACCAGCGAGGCCCCTCCACTGAACTCTTTTATTGGAGCACAACATTGGCTTGCACAATGTGAAAACCTTGGAAAGGTACCTTCACTTTCTATCAGCTCACATTCCTCATAAGAACTAGTATTATCAGCTGGAATGAATCTAAAAGCGTAATTTATGAGAGCTCACAGACCTTGTCAGAGCAGATGAGAAGGAATGTGGGGGAAAAAAAAAAGGGAAACAAAATAGATGAGCAGTGTTGATGGGGGTGAGGGGGAGCAAAAGATCCTGTAATGAATGACATTAACCTCAAGTCTTGCTGGTTAATTTGAGGAATAGCTGCAATAGCTATGTTAATTCATTAAGTAAAATCGACACTGCAAGTTCCAGAATGAGGCTCAGAAATTCTAGGATAAAGAACTTGTGGGGAGAAAGAGAGATGTTTAAAAAATGGAGTCAAGGGCCTCCCGGGTGGCGCAGTGGGTTAAGCAACGCACTATGAAGCAACTGCAGCAAGAGCACTATGAACCACAGCCACTGCAGCAAGAGTTCAACCCCTGTCGCCGGCCAGGGAGGGGACCCACATGGCGCAGCAGACCTCTCCTGCCTCGCCTGCTGCTCTCCTCAGCAGTGTGTTTCAGTCAGTCTGCATATTCTGCTCCCCACTCTGTCTCTGGTGAATTCTCTCACCTCCTTGGACTCTGGTCTGTACCCCAGTTCTTGTATGTATAAATAAATAAATCTTTTTAAAAAAATGGAGTCAAATGAAGGAGACACATCCATGGGGTAATGAAAGAAAACCACTGGATCTAGTTTCTTCCTGGTTCATAATTGTCATGTCCATGAGCCATTTCAGATGAAAACATGAGGCGTTACAGATTTCCATAGTCAAAGATTCAGCATGCACAGAGGAGGATACATGAAGTGATTTTTGATGAGATAGCATATTTATTCTGAACAATACACATACCCTACAGGTGACTTTCCAGAATTTTCTTACCTCTACAAAGATGAAGCAGGGAAAAATTGTGTAGCTCCTAAACTCTTGGCTTGGATGATTTGGAAACATGTTTTCCTGTTAGGATAGGGGAGAAAGAATACAATGATAGTGAAATGAGCTGTATGCTCTGGAAGGATTATCCATTCTCATTATGAAGCTAACTTTGTTTGTACCAGAATATGAGATTTTGCATCCTGAGCTATTGTTTAGAATGTCAGAGCATCATCATCTCCCCTTTATGCTAGACCAAGCATCCGCTAGGGTTCTTCTTATTTAAGTGTGACCTTTGGCTTGAGTGATCATTGAGCATTTCTACTTCCATATGGTGCAGCAGTAATCGGATCTTCAACATCTGGCAACATCTCCCAGACAGCATGCATTGTGACTGAGTAAATGGTGTGCTGGGTCAATACAGATACCACAGCAACACCTCCCCCTGCAGCTCTTTGCCTGCCTCTTGCAAATCCTATCACAATATTAAATGTCTTTACATGATCATTTGTCAATAAATTATCAATAACCTGAAAAGGTTCCCAATAATCCAGGAATATAATGGAGGTGGAAAGCTGCCCTGAACTCTAATCTGTAGCAGGTGCTCAAGTAAAAAACCAGTCTACGTTATTCTCACTATCTAATTTGCAAAATTGACGAAACAAAATATTCAAATTATCAAAACCACCTGGCTAAATACACGAGTCAAAACAGTGAAATTGTCTATGCAGGATTATCAGTTAATACATTGTGATCATGATCTTTATGAAAAGAAAAAAAAATTTTTGAGCTTCAGATTGTCAAGAAGGCAAGACCTTACATAGTCAAGAACTTGCTGAATCTAAATTAAATGTTTATTTGGGATTATTAGCAGAAAAAATATGGAGATGTGCATGCACCTTAACAACTCATCAAGGAAATAATATCTAAATTGTTTCCCTATACAGAGGAAGCTGAAGTGGTGGGAAGTGTGATTTTTGTCTCTCTGTTGTATGGTGATCAGTTGTAAAATTTTGTGTGCCTCTCTTGATAAGTTCAATTGCTATAAGCAGCTGGGATCTGGCTCCTTATTGAAGAGAGCCAAATAACCCCTACCCTATATTTTCCGCTAGAAGTTTTCAGTAGGATGGCTTACTTCTAGAATTCTTTGGAAGTTGTATATGGAAATTCAGGTGTCATAATGAGTTGCACCCTCTCTTGGCACTTAGGAACAAGAACCAGGGATGCTACATGATCTGCAGTGAACGTGGCAGTTCTGCACAGTGAAGACTGACGTCTGCTTCCTGTTCCGCTTTCTGATTTTCCACTGGCTTACCCTCACTTCAGGTATGTTGGTGACATTAAAAACTAACCCTAATAGACAATGATGAAAACAATGAGATTTCTAAAATTTAAGGGGTATGTGTGTGTGTGTTTACGCACGCACCTGTGTGCAGTGTGAGTGTGTGCGAAGAAGAGAGAGAGGGGGAGAGAGAGAATATGAAAATGATGGAGAACAAGGATAGAAAAACTGGAAATTGGGTGCTACAAGATCAGAAACCTGACTCACACAACGCCAAGAACTGGAGGTGGGAGTAAAAGTGACTAACATAGCTATCAACCCAATTATAGGAACGAAGATCCTTAGGCACCCAATGCTTAGATCACCAAGTGCGGGACTGCTGTAGGGGGTGTCAGGAGTTCAGACCTGAAGGTGAAGATATGGAGATTGAGGGCCATTGTAGAAATCTGGCCCCTTTCAAATTCTACATAGTTTATTCAAAGTCAACAACAAACAAACCACTCCTTGTAGGCGTGAGCCCCTCCCAAAGAGAAGACTATCAGTGCAGTCTCTGCACTGGCTGGGGCTGCTGTCCTTCTGCCCACCTGTGCCTATGCAGGTGATCCTTTGAACCACCTGTACCTCTGCAGAGCAGCAGCCTCCTGCCTGCCCATGACCTGTGCCATGCCGGGACTTCTCTGCACTGACCTCCCTCAGCAGAGGCAGCTCTCAAGGCTGCCTGCCTGCGACCATGCAGGCGTCTCTCTCAGCAAACCTGTCCCTTTCAGGGCAGTCCTTTCTGCCTGTTTGTGTTTTTGCAAGTGTCTTTTATTCTAGTCTCCCTTTTATAATAAACTTGCCCTTTTGGATATAGCTAACATCTGTGCCATAGAGGAAACTCACCTGGGAACTCACCGGTGCAGGTGAAAGGGGATCTCTGGTAAAACTTTTCCCAGAGTGAACCCAAGGACCCCACTCTCTGAACCGAACAACTCCAAAAACAACATCAAATTATGTTTCTTGCTTCAGTTGTGGGTCACGTAGTCCATAGAAATCTACTCCACTGCACACTTATTAGCCAGGCATGTTTACCCAGCACAGGCATTCCCACACTATTCTCTCTCTCCTCTCTGAATATAATCTTTCGTGAAATTTAAAATGTATATATAGTGAATGAGAGATGATAATAGAAATGTAAACTTTATTAACTAGAAGGAAAATAATGATTAATATTACAGTGGCATCTTGCAAGCGTCATTTTTAGCCTTTTTTTCAACCTTGGTAGAAGTTGCCAATTTCTTTTTAAAATGAAGATATTATTCTTCAGTTCTAGGTATGCTCTAATGGAGACCAGGAGCAAAGATAAGCAGAAGAGTTGGATAACTTTTGTAATCTAATTTATCGTACTCAGCCTAAGATGAACACATTGCTGTTGATGTTATTTGAATTCTGTGCAAGTAATCAATTTTGGGAGTTTAAATTAAGTCAGGAGCTGAGGACAACTGTAATATAGCAGCAACAGATCAACTGACCATGGAAAAATGGCCTTTGTTTAACCATGTATTGAATGCTTTAGTATCAAGTATTTTACCATTTTGTTTCTTCTCAATACATTTTTATTGAGGTAACATTGATATATCATTATATAAGTTCCAGGCATACATTATGATAATTCAGCAGCTTTATATGCTACATCATGATCACCACCAAAAGTCTGGCTTCCACCCATCACCATACAGTTGACCCTCTGAAAACCATCAATATATTTTTTGTGTCTGAGAGGTTTTTAAAAATTTTCTTTTGTTTTTTTATCTTGTACATATGAATTAAATCTTACACTATTAGTCTTCTTTGTTAGCATAATCCCCTCAAAGACCCTCCATGTGGTCACACATGGCAAGACTTCATCTCTTTTTTATAGCTGAGTTGTATTCCACAGAATATATATACCACTTCTTCTTTATCTATTCATTTGTCAGTGGACACTTAGGGAATTTCCATATCTTGGCAGTTGAAAATAAGGCTACAGTGAATATAGGGGTGCATGTGCCTCTTTGAATTAGTGTTTAACTCTTTTCTGAGTAACTGCCAGAAGTGGAATAGCTAATTCATGATATTTATATTCTTTCTTTTTTTAGGAATCCCCATAGTGTTTTCCATAGTGGCTACACTAATTTACAATTCCACCAACAGTCCACGGAAGTTCCTTTTTCTCAACATCTACACCAACACTTGTTGTTTCTTGTCTTTTTGATAATAGCAACTCTAACAGATGTGAAGTGATATCAGTGTGGTTTTGATTTGCATTTTCCTAACAATAAGTGATAATGAACATCTTTCTTTGTGCCTGCTGACCATCTGTTTGTCTTCTTATATTTTGCTCTTTTAAATAAACCAAGATCTGCTGGTATGGTCAGTTTTGTTTCATACGTGTTTAATACTAAATTCACTTATTTAATGTATCCATATGTACATATAAAGCCTAAGACCTAAAATTTGCTATGCTGGAATTTCAGTGACTATTTGAGACTCTCTTAATTTGTGATTACAAGTGCTTCTTGGTACACCATCTATGCAGTATGATAGTTTTAGAACATAAACACAAATTCTTTGATGCTTGTTCATTCAAGAAATTGAGCCTAATTTTACTTCCCTAGACTTAGAGACTCACTTCTAGTGAATGGAATATAGCAGATGTGATGGTGTGGGACTTCAGAGACTGGGTCAATGAAAAGCACATGGCCTGTTTCTTGGCCTGCGCTCACATGCTGGGTCTGAAGCAGTTAGCTGCCATGGAGTGAGGAGAGGCCTCCTGCCAAAACCTGGGCTAGGAAATGAGGCCTCCTGCCAATTGTCACGTGAGTGAAGCATCTTGGAAATGGATCTTTCATCCTCAGCCAAACCTTCATGTAACTGCAGCTTCTGCCATGCCCTGCCAGTGACATGAGTGATTTTCAGCCAGAACCACCTGGCTCACCAACTCCCAAATTCACAGCCCCCAAATCTGTGAGGTAATAACTATGTGTTACCTTAAGTCACCACATTTGGGGGTACTGCTCTGTATAGTCATAGATAACTACTGCATCTATTAACTGATCATTTGCATATTAGATGATAATCAAGATGAAGGCTTTATTGCTTATTTTATTTTCTGTGAAAAATATAATCCATCCTGAGAAAAGGAGTACCTAATGATAAATGTCAGCTCATTTTAACTTTTTAGTGCATGGTGGATTCATAAGCAGCTAATCTTGGAAATGGTTATTTTATTATTTTTTAAATTCTTTTTGCATGATTCTCTCACTTGTTCACTTTCACTATACACATTTTCAGCTCTTCCAGTTAGTTCCCAGATTGGTATCATGAAGGGCATAACTAGATGCAAGATGGCTAGATCTGAGATGCAGTCAGATGAAAGGCAGGAGTGGAATAAATCTCAAGTGAAAGAATTTAGGAGCGACACAATTTTATATAATATCTATTATATAAAATTTCTTAAAGACTCCTCCTAATTGACTTATAGCATGTGAGAAAAATTAAATAGAGCACTCAAAACAAAAAAGAGAAAAATGAGAATCAAGAAGGGGAAAAAGGAGGAGAGAAAAGGAAAAGAAGGAATTTGGTTAGTTGATCCCTTGCAGGTGGTATGGGCTGAGGACTCTGCTGGAGTCCAGGCTTAGTCAGTCACTGTGTGACAGTCACAATTCATTCAGTCCTCATGATCCTCAGTTTCTCCATCTGTTTCATGGATGTGATAATAATACCTACTTAGATTTGTCTTGAGGATCGAATGAAGTATCAGATGATTTGTGTATGTGAAAAGACCTTTATGAAGCACTTTCCATTTAAGACTGGTTGGAGATGTGGTACCTGGTACTCTAGCCTCAGGTCAGGTCCAACCAAATGGATGGGTCATATTCTTCTGTCTTCTGAAACTCTGTTTGGGATCTGTACAATAGGAAAAAGAGATTGTATTTTCTTGGTGCTGAGTGTTTCCCCAAATTCATAGATTGAAACACTAACCCTCTAGTGTCAGTGTCTTAAAATGTGATTACATTGGGAGATAGGGATTTTAAGGCATTTTAAGGGATTTTAATTAAGTTAAAATGAGGCCATTAAGGTAGACCTAATCCAATATGGTGGGGTCATTATAAAAAGAGGAGTTTTAGGACAGGAAGAAGAATATGTGGAAATGCAGGGAGAAGATGCCCACCAGGTCTAGAGGGGTTTGTTTAAAACCAACTCTGTCAGCATCTTTTTAAAAAATATATATTTTATTTATTTATGCATACAAGAGCTGGGGTACAGTCCAGCGGCATGGGGAGTAGGAGGATTCACCAGAGACAGAGCAGGGAGCAGACCAGGCAGATCAACAGAAACACACTGCTGAGGGGAGCAGTGGGACAGGCAGGAGAGGTCTGCTGAGCCATGTGGGTCCCCTCTCTGGCCCGGGAACAAACTCCTGCTACAGTGCTGTGGATGCTTCACAGTGCTGCACTAAACCCCCTGAGCTACCAGGGAGGTCCCTCTGCCAACATCTTCATCTCAGACTTCTAATTTTAAAAACTTGGAGAAAATAAATTTTTGTTATTTAATCTACCCAACCCTGATGAGCTTATATTACCAGATAATGCCTACCAAGTTATTAGAGTGAATCTCAAATGCTACTTCAGAGTCAATCATCATTTAGCTATTAGATTTAAGACTCGCTGGTATTTGTGTAGCAGTTTTTTAGTAAAGAAAGATTATTAGATTTGGGGAGGAATCTGCCTTTTTGTGTTATTTTTATTGAGGAACACTTGTTTTATAACATTGTGTATGAATTAGGTATAGGTTCACCCCAGCCTACCATCAAAGCATCAACAATTCTCCACCATAGTCCACTGGGGTTCCTCTGCCATTTTGCTCCCACCTCACTCTCAGCCTTCTGGTAGCTTCAATTCTACAGTCAGATATCTAGGCTTTGTTTTGGTTTTGATGTTCTTTCTTTGTTTTGTTTCTCTATATTCTTGGCTGCAGGAGCCTTAGGAACTTTTTCTAGTTGTACAATCTTATAAAATTTTCTACATTGCTATAAAATAGATTGAAAAGATGAAAGAATCATTCAAATGTAAATTATTTTGAAAGTTTTTTTTTCCCACTTGGGAAATTAAAAATTTTTTCACATGGGAAGTAATATAAGCAGAAAAATCTACTTAATTTGAATATGGCTTAATTGTGACAAATTTAAATTCTAGAATAATTTTCCTGTGGGTGCAAATGGAATGCTAATTAATGTTAATATTAGTCTCAGAAAAAACATAATTAGGAAGGTAAATCTGTTGCATTTTCTATCCCTCAAACCAACCAATGCATCCCATTAGAAATGATTTAAGGATCATCAGGAATTTGGCTTAAATTCATTACATCTATTCATGATAAGTGCAAAAAATTGAGAGGGTACAACACATTATTGCTACTTTTATAATATGTTCTTAAAGTATGTGAATATCAGCAGAAAAATTCATATAGTACTTTCAGGAAAAAATGATATAATTGCTTTGCACCAATGCTATTCTATTATTGCCAGGATCCCTACAATATTATTCTACATTTTATTGCCATTTATATATTGTTTTAATACCTTATTCTGTATTAATTGATTTACATTAATTGTTCACTTATGCCTCAAGCAGTGCATGCATATGATCCCACCCACTACAAGAAAATAATGACACTGACTATTGATTGCAGCTTCTATAGAAGAATTTCACAAGAAGATATTAAAATATTCCATAATGCCAATAACCTTCTGTGCCCTAGGAGACTATCATAGTGGGTTGTATCTAATTTCAGGGAACATTTAGTTAGATTATCTTTTCACCAACCTAGCGTATTTTAACTGGTAGCTTATATGCTGCATTTTCTTGAAAAAAGAAAAAGGGGAGGGTGGAGCCACTTATAAATATAAAAAAGCATTTTTCTCTTTGTCAAACTCTAATCTTGATTTTTAAGTAATAAGGTTTATGAGATTATAAACAGTGAAAGAAGGTGTTAATTTTCCAGCAAGTGAGGGGGCGGCTTATAAAGGGTTGGTTACTGATTTCTTAGCAAGTCTTGAATATGTATTTGATCATCCCAGTAAAAAGGATTCATTTGTGACCCCATCAGTTTTGAAAAAAAGAAGTGCATGCATTATTTAGGTTATTTTTCTTATGCTATCACAGAGGACTAACATCACAGTATCTTAAACAAAAAATAATTTTATTTCCCACTTAATAGTCCAGGTATACGTAGTCTGGGGCAGATAGGCAGTGGCGAATTGTTGAAGAGACTCCTCCTATCCTGTGGTTCTGCCATCCAACCTTGGCTCTTGTCTATAGTCATTCAATGAGGTTCATTTCACCCTGTCTGCTTTATAAGAAACAGGAAGAAGGGAGGCAGTGAAAGATGAGCATGCGCTCTCCCATAGGAAGTGTGCATATCACTTCCATACTGATCAGAATACAATCAGAAGACCATAGCTAGATGCTTGGGAGGCGGGAAATGTACCCTTCTGCAATGTCTCTGTATATGGCAGAAATTAGGAGACTGGTAATCTCTGCCACCTGAAAGAAAATGGATTTTTTTCCACACAAAATTTTAATTCAGAATCCAGGAACCTAGGACTTCAGCAAATGCCAGGTTAGAAATTTTAGCCATGTATTTAGGGTTTGCGTGTTATTGGCGTTGACTTGGTGGTGTTCTACACTACCAGATATGAAAAAACTTCACTCCTAAGAGAAGCAGAACTACATAGTAGTTGGTAGTTTAATTTTAAGATAGAAATAGCGCATTTTGAAGCATTTCTTTGGGGATAATATTTCTAATTCTCCTTTGTGAAAATTTTAAGTATGTAGTGACTGTTGAAACCCAAGTGTGTTTGTTCAGAATCCTCAATTCCTTTAGGATCTCCTTCTATATTAATTAATATCTGTCATTTCCATTTAAAATGTTATTTAAACACCAACCAAATAGAGCAGGTCATAGGAACGTATGATTGGGGCTTGATATTTAATTGATAAATTTACATTGGAAATACAGATTCTCTGTTAGACGGAAGATTTCTCAGAGATTTTTTTTCACTAAAATGGTAGATAAATTCTATAGTTATGGAGTTGGGGGCTTTTGAATTTATGATTATTTCATTAGGATTTTCCTCCAAGTTTGTTTAAGAAGAAACCACATTCTTTAGCTGGCAAGAGTGTTTGCTCTTTACTCATTCAGAATTGATCAATTCTAACTTTTTCCCATCTGGGTTTCTAATATTCACAGTCACCATGAGGGGTTGTTTACTATCTACCAAAAAAATCCTAATCTGGGAAATAAAACAAAGTGCGCTCTCAGGTGGGAAGAGACTGACTCCTTTGCCCTACCAAATTGCAGTGATGCAGACTTAGCAATGTTTGAATCAGAATCAAGTTAATTCATGAGGAAAATGTTAAATTGGTGAGATGATGGGTAGCCCACAAGATCTTGAGAGATTAGTGAGATCATGATGCTCTCTTTGAGTCCCAAAATTTAGAAATTGATAATATGGGAATAAATCTGAAATCTAAAACAGAAAGTTTGTTATTATTATACCCATTATGCAGGTAAAGGGGGTGAATTTTAAAGTATCTTGCATAATATCAGACAAGTAGTGATTCCGTTAGTAATTTGAATATCAAGGTCCACATACTTTTTAACTGTATAATACCATCTCACAATTTACATATAATCAAGATGAGTGTTAGGGGCTTGTAAATCCAAGGAGAATATGCATTTTTTAAAAAAATTATTTATGCATGCAAGAACTGGGGTATAGGTCAGAGGTGCAGGGGCTGAGAGGATTCACCAGAGACAGAGTGGAAAGCAGAATAGGTGGATTTACTGAAATACATTGCTGAGGGGAGCAGCAGACAAGATAAGAGGTCTGTTGTACCACATGGGTTAGCTCCCTGGCTGGGAATTGAACTCGTGCTGCAGTAGTAGTTTGCATAGCTTCATAGTTCTTTGGCTTAACCCTTTGGTCCTCAGGGAGGCACAGGACACTGTGCTTTTGCTGGCATATAAACTGGGGAAGGTAAATCATAAATTATTACCAAGGTCACTGACTTGAACGCTAAACATTCAGAATGCTTTTATTCTGAATGGTAACTGTCACATATCAAGTAGTGACAAGTAATGAATGAATTAAACCTATTTGGAACTCTTACAGGACGACCTCAAGGAGAAGGCAGGTCATCTGGGTGTGAATGCTCCCTTGACAGCCTAAGAACTCAGTATAAGACTCAAAAGTAGGTACAAAGAGAAGGGTTAATAAAATGTTTGTTACAAGGGAAATGACAAAGGAGGTGAGAGAGAGATTAACTGGTCAATATATCCTACTACATAACACAGTCTGCACACTGAAAGCAGGAAAAGCGAAGAGACTATAAGCCCATATGTATTCTGGTTTATACTAAGCATGGCTGCTTAATGCCACCCTTAGTTCCCAGAAATCCCCTCTTTAAGAAGTCAAGAGTCATGGGGGATTTATGGCATTATGGGAGTTGTAATTCTCTGCACTTGAGATCTTTTTGGCATGGAGTTGGGGCTTTGGTTATGTCTGGCACGGAATCCATAAAACATCAGTGGGTGGCGTTCATTTAGGACATGCTCTTCCCCCAGCAGTGTGATATTAGCAAAGAAAAACATACAATCTAAAACCCCCTTTTTTTTTTTATTAGTTATATTTGACATCATTTGTAGTCCCCAGGCAGTACCCACCACCATTTCACCCGTGCACCATCACCTCAGTCCCTTGTGCACCCTCTGGCCTCTTCCCCGTCTTTGCCCTCTCCCCTCCCCCTCCCCACCCCCATGGTCCCTTTGGTTTATCCCGGCTTTTTGGTCTTATTGAGTTTTTTTGTTTACTTTTGGTTATAATTGCCCAATTCCTTGAGCTTATTCTTTATTGTTGTTGTTGTTCTGTCATATTCCTCCTAATAGTGAAGCCATCCGTACAATCTAAAAACTCTTAATTCCCAATTTCAGAGAGTAAAGATGCAGACTTATGATGGAATGATTTTTTTCCAGGGAGACACAAATAGAAGGGCCCTAAGATGGCCGCAGTGCAAATGACACAGCATAATTCTCAGGCATGGAAAAGTGTCTTTTGCTTTAAAAAACTATCTGGCCTGTATACACTAAGGTGTTTAGGTTTTTTTTTTTTTTTTTTTTTTTAATCAAATGCTCCCAGATTTAGCAGGAAATTGTAGAGGGGATGCTGAGAGCCCAGCTGCTGCCTCCGGAGAGCAAGGATTGATTTTGCCAGCAGCTGGGGAACCTCATGTAATTGCTGATAGGTCAAGATCACAAGTGGATAAATTCACTCCTGTTCCCACTCCCACAGGATTTTACTTCATTGAGGTTTTAGTTTGTTGCTGACCCAAATAAAATATAAAAGAGACTCTTTTATTTTTTCCTTTGCTTTTATTTCCCATTTTCTTTTGTTTTTATGAATCACATATTCACAATGAAATTGGAAAATATGAAAATTCACATACCCTCAAATATCATCATTCCATTCAACAACAATCTCTTAATACATAAAAAATTTACTTCATCCTCCTATTGGGGTCATCCATCTGGCTATCCTGGTGAGAGAAAAGCAGTTTTAACAAAAAGATTCTTTTTTGGTTTGAGTAAATGCAAACCTTCAAGAGAAAGCTCAAGCCAGGTTAAAAGTAACTGCAAATGCAGCTTTCCTTTTTGATCTTTGCCCCATAGCTCCATGATTCACTCTCAGGTGTGGACTGCTGAAATGAATCTTAACACCTATCTGTAGCTCTTGGCTGGTAGATAACAAAAAGTTTATAAATTCATTTCCTTCTTTGAGACATCCACACAGTCAGTCATTGTCAGAGATTCTTGGCTGTGGACGGTTTTCCTTCTCTTCTAATTTGTTAGCCATGTGCTTGTTTTGTTCCTTGACTTAGTTTTCCTTTCATAGGATGCAGTCACATTTTTGCATCTCCTGATACTTTTCCCAACCCCCTTTTATACAAACACCTAAGTGAAAATAACCATGTTTGCTTTTGTAAGAATGCAAAGAATATATTAATAGTCCAATTAAAAAGAAATAACAGGTAAGCGCAAGACCTGTGTTTTAGAAATCTCCTTAAGAGCAATCCCTATTTTAAGCACAGCCCTTAAGTATTCTGTTTCAGCTGAAGAAATACAAGAAGTAGACAAAGACTTCCTTTTGCTTTTTCTTTTCTGTCAGTCTGTTCTCTATGTCTTCAAAATTTAACCCTTTCCAACCACTGTTCAGCCAGCCACACAGCTGTCTGTTTATTTACTTGGCATTCATTGATATCCAATTTAATGGAGAAAAGACATTAATATTTATAAAGCACCTACCAATGTCAGGAGCTATACTAAGTAATTTCACAGGCTATATTTAAATCTTTACAAAAGTTCTCCTTTCAGAGATGACAAAATAGTGACTCAGAACAGTTAAGATTTCCTTATTCAGGTAGAATTTAGAAAATCACAAGAGATCGTTGCTCCCATCAGAACTATTGGAAAGATGGGTAGACTACAAAAACTTTAATTTTTGCACCCAGTAGAGAGGTGACATACACAAAAAAGTTAGAAACTAAATTTCAGTACTTCATAAGCTCCACCTAAGAGAGAAAACATTTTTTGCTATACTCACATCTGGAAACAGTAGGAGAAGTTGCAAGCCCAACAAGATGGTGAGATTTGCAGGATAAGGAGAAATCAGACTTTTAAAGGTCACACATAGGCTGATGTGGCAGATTGGAACCTTGAGGAGGTACAGATGCAGAGTGAATCTGCACCCATCTGCCAATTCTTTCTGGAATCTTCACCAGCACCCAGAGCTAAAGCTGGGAAAATGAGAGGGTTGAAAGAAACCCTACAACTGCATGGAGCCTTCACTAACTAACAGAACCCACAAAAGGCTAAGGGCAGAGAAAGAGGATGGAGAACTCTAGAATGAAGAAGCCTGAGAGTAGAGCTGGAGTGCAGAGAAACTTACTAACAATAGAAAAAGCAGGACTACAAAATATTGAGATGCATCAAGATTTTTATTGGTGCTTAATTTCCAAGTCCTGCTCAAGGGAGTTTCCTTATTGAACCCTCAAACTATTTTTTAAAGATTTATTTATGTAGATAAGAGCTGCAGTGTAGGGCCCTCACTCGTGGGTGAAGCAACGCACTATGGGGCAGATCATAGTCACTGCAGCACGAGTTCAATCCCTGCCTCCAGCTGGGGAGCTGACCCACATGGTGCAAGTGGACCTCTTCTGCCTCACCTGCTGTGCCCCCCAGCAGTGTATTTCAGTTGATCTGGATCTACCTGTTCTGTTCCCCACTCTGTTTGGTGGATTCTCTCACCCCCCACACCTCTGACCTGTACCCCAGTGCTTGTATGCATAAATAAATAAATAAATCTTTAAAAAAAAAAGAACTGGGGTGTAGGCCAGAAGTGTGGGAGAGTGGTGAGAAGATTCACCAGAAATAGAGTGGGGAGAAGAACAGATGGATCTGCTGAAATATATTGCTGAGGGGAGACAGGAGAGGCCTGCTGCTCCATGTTTGTTAGCTCCCTGGTCAGGAATCATGTTGCAGTGGTTGCTGGTAGCTTGACAGCACTGTGTCTTTAACCCTTGTGCCACCAGGGAGGCCCATGAACCCTCAAATTATTTTGAGACCAATGGTGCCCTGAAATACAAATTGTAAATCCTCCCAGTCTTAGTTCAGTTCTGGATTATAGGAAGCAGCATGACCTGTAATGGGGGTAAGTATCATTAATTTCATCTCCACTATTCTTTTATACCAGATTACAAATTACAAGTCATGCAAAGAAGAACAAAAATGTGACCTGTTGTTAAAAAGAATGATCAACAGAAGCAGACTCAAATTCCAGAGATTAAAGGTAACAGATAAGAACTTTTATTCACCTTCAAATGTTGGTTTTTGCTGAAATAAACTGGTTTACAACATTAAATATGGTCTAGGGAAACAGATTCATACCTCTTCAGATGTTTGTTACCACACTGTCCCCACCATCAAATTCTCTTTATTCTTTTTAAAAAAAGATTTATTTATCTGTGCATACAAGATCTGGGGTACAAGCCAGAGGTGCAGGGGGCTAGAGGATTCACCAGAGACAGAGTGGGGAACAGAACAGGCAGATCGACAGAAATACTGCTGAGGGAGCAGTGGGAGAGACAAGAGAGGTCTGCTGCACCATGTGGGTCACCTCCCTGGCCGGGGATTGAACTCGTGCTGCAGTAGCTGGTGATTGCTTCATAGTACTGAGACTTAACCCCTTGCACACAGGGGTTGTCCTTTACTCTAAGTCAAGGGTCCCCTCCCACTTTGGTCTCATCCCCATTCTTCCCCCTCCCTATTAGTCCCAATTCTGCAGTCATATTTCCAGGGTTTATTTTGACTTAATTTAAAATAAGAATTTTTAAATAGTTACGATGATTATGTTAATGTTAAAGGGTAGAATAATAAGTATGAAAAGAAAGGGAATTTTAGCAAAAACGTCACAATACAGAAAAAAATGGAAATTCTAGAAGTGAAAAATACAATATTGAAAGTACAAGTCATGTCACACATGCTTAAGAGCAGAAAAGACAATTCAGAAGAAAATGACCAGTGAGCTACAAATATCATCGTTTTTACACCTATCAGAATGTTAAGGTATAAAAAAGTGAAGTGAACTAATAAATTTCAGAGCTCCATCTCTTCCTAAGAGAGAAAGAAGGTTCTGCTACTCTCGTTACTAGATGGGCCAGAAATAAAAGAGAATGGTTAAAGTATTTTCTAGAGTTAAGAGTTTTTAAATACTGGGATTTATTCAGGCCATCCTGACACCAAAGCCTAGGATCTGTTAGCTATAAAGCACTGTATCTCAAATTATACTCACAGCTCTAATATAGTGCTCTTATTCAGTTACTTCCTATCAGATGTTTCCTAATCTAAATCACAGAACGCTGGTGGGCAAGGTCTGTGTCCTCAAGTCAGGCCCATATGCTGTAATTTCAGAGTGATGTATTTGCATATAAAAATTGCTGCAAATATGATGTCAAAACAAATGACATCTATACCAAAGCCTATTCTAACGGAGAGGTTGACAGGTACATACATACATAGATACACATACTGATGTTAGAGATTTAGAAGTACACTTGAGCTGGGGTTTCAACTTGTCTTACTGATCATAGGTCTTCTCAGTTTCCTTTGCAGATGCCAACATTCACTATTGTATTGTACTGCTTTGATGTGACAGAACAAAAATCTCAAAAGCAAATGGCATCAGTGCCAGACTAAAATCAGTTGGGTCATCAGGTGAGCAAGAGTAATGAGAAATAAAAAAATGGAAAGATATGTAGAGTGATGCTATTCAAGTTCAAATACACGTTTAATGGTCTCCTGCGTAAGAGTTCAGGGAGTTCTGTTCCCCCACACCATTAGTTTTGTTTTCTCCTACAGATGATGGTTAAAATTCACCACGATAGACCAAACTGATTTCCAGGTGTAGCACTTGCTGACTTTGGTAATACAGGTCTTGTCATGGGTTGTTGTTAGCTTCACATCCCTCTTTTTAAAAAAAAAAAAAAAAAGATTTATTTATTTATACATACAAGAGCTGGGGTAGAGGCCAGAGGTGTGAGGATTCTCCAGAGACAGAGTGGGGAGCAGAACAGGTGGATCTACTAAAACACACTGCTGAGGGGAGCAGCGGTGAGACAGGAGAGGTCTGCTGTACCATGTGGGTCCCCTCCCAGGCCAGGGATTGAATTTGTGCTGTGACTATGAATGCTTCATAGTGCGATGCTTAACCCCTTATGCCACCAAGGATCACATCCCTCTTTAATCAAAGGGTAGTAAGAGTAGTATCTATTTCATAGGTCATTGTATAGATCAGATCATGAGACAATGCATGTAAATTGCTTTGGACAGCACCTGATGCATAGGGAATTCCAAATATTTAGTTATTTTTAATATTAGTGAATCTTAAGTTTTCCAAAGAAGATTTACAGTTCAGTTTTCAAATTGATTCTTAGTATCTAGAAAGAGTAATTTTTTTTTGTTAGCGTTAACATTGGTTTACAAAACTATACCTGATGGGGGAGTAGGGCATACTTGCTCAGGTGTACATCACCATACCCCCGTATTATTTCCTCCTCTAGTAGCTTAAATTATGCAGTCATATTTCTGGGGTTTATTTTGTAAGTTCTTTTGTTTTTGTCTTTATATTCCACATGATTCGTGAAATAATCTATTACGTATCTTTCTCCTTCTGAGGTTATTAAACTTGGAACAATCCCCTCTAGTTCCATCCACATTTTTGCAAATGGCAAGAATTCATCTTTTCTATAGCTGAGCAGTTATTTATTGTATGTGTATAAAAGTGTATCTCTCTCAAACAAATATACATATAAGATAGATGTCATATCTGTTTAATCTACTGCTCTGTGATGGGACATTTAGGTTGTTCTCATATCTTCACTATTTGGATAAAGTGCTACAATGAACAAAGAAAGTGCATAAATCCCTTCAAAATAGCGATTTTGTGTTCTTTGGGCAGATGTCTGGCACTGGAATTGCTGGCTCATATGACATGTATCTATATATTTCTTTAATATTTTAAGGAAACCCCATACTGTTTGAGTTATTTGTAGTAGTAGTAGTTTTTTTTTTTTTTTAGTATTAAGTTTTTTGGGTATTAGCACCCTGTTGGATTATGATGTGAGAATATTTCCTCCCTTTCAGTAGATGTCTTCTTGTTTTAGTGATGGTTTCTTTCATTGTACAGATACTTTTTAGTTTGAGGTTGTCCCATTTGTTATTTTTTTCCTTTGGTTTTCCCAATGGCATGATGTGTTTTGCCTTTGTTTTTCACTATGTGTTTTATGCTTTCCTGTCTTGCATCCAAGTCTCTAATCATTTTAAGTTGATTTTTGTGTATTGAATGAAAGAGTGGTCTGGTTTCATTTTTCTGCACGAGATGCTCCAGTTTTCCCAGCACCACTTAATAAAAATATATTCGTGTCTTCATTGTATTTTCTTGGTTCTTTGTTGTAGATTAACTGACCATATAAATATGAGTACTTCTCGGCTCTCAATTCTATTCCATTGGTCTATATTTCTATTTTATTCCATACTGTTTTTTTTTTTTAAAGATTTATTTATTTATGCATACAAGCACTGGGGTACAGGCCAGAGGTAGATGTAGGGGGGTGAGAGGATTCACCACAGAGAGCGG
>JAGFMF010011858.1:0-49010 GCA_019455555.1 Galemys pyrenaicus | reverse complement strand
CCTGGCCGGCAGCAGGGATCGAACTCGTGCTGCAGTGGCTGCGATTTGCTTCGTAGTGCGTTGCTTAACCCACTGCGCCACCAGGGGAGGCCCTTATTCCATACTGTTTTTATTATTATAGACTCTAGTTTACTTTTAAGTCTGGGAGTGTGATAACTTCATTCCTCTTCTTTTTGTCAAGATTACTTTGGCTATTCAGGGTCCTTTGTGATTCCATACAAATTTCAGTAATGTTTGCTCTATTTCTTCAAAGAATTCTATTGAAGCTTTGTTGTAGATTCATTAAATCTCTATATTTCTTTGGGTAAGATAGACATTTTAACAATGTTAATTCTTCTATGAGAATGGAATCTGTTTCTATTTCTTTGTGTCTTCTATTCATTTTAACAGTGTTTTATAATTTTCACTGAATAGGTCTTTCACCTCTTAGAAAAGTTTATTTTAAACTAAACATTACCAGATGCTTAGTGTTAGGATCTGTGCTTACAGTTATTCACATAAGTAGAATGTCTATGCTCATATATTAAGTACAGTGTAGAATATATTAACAGTAGCAACTCACAGATGACTCATATTTAGGACATCATTCAATACTGATATCTATAGCTTTTTTGATATATTCAGGAGAGACTTTGTTAAATAAGTAACTTAAATGCGGTTGAGCTGGAACAAAGAAGAGCCATTTATTTGGGGCTATAAGAACCCAGGGCTATAGGGCAACCGAGAATATAGACCCAAACCCAACCCTGAAGCCCTGTTTCCAAGTTACCTGGGGATAAGGAGGATTAATACACAGAAAAGTCAGGTTAGTTCATATTCAGGTCTGCTATGCAAATTAGTCTAGAAGTTAGTTAAATTCCAATTGGTGAAATAACATGCAAATTGGGTAAAGTGTTAGTCCAGGGTGGTGATTGGTGGGAAGTCTGTGGCATACCTGCTTTGTTTCTTTCTGGTAGGATGTATGTCTGGACATGTCTGAACAGGTGGGATATGCGTAGGGGTGCCTGGGACTCAAAGACACTGACAGACTCTGTTTTGGTTTTACCTAACCGCTAATGGCTTCATTTCCCATCTTTCTTTCTGTATTTTTTTTTTCCACTTGTAATTTCTTTATTTTGGAAATATTTTCCCTTTAAAAGTGTGCTCTCTCATTATATTTTCCTGCACTGTTATATTAAAAATTCTTGACCATTTTACAGATCTGAAATGTTATTTCTAATATTCTTGATCATTTGATAGAATTTTCTTTGTTAAAAACAACTGTAAATATTCATTAAGGAAACATTTCAGTGCAATGATGACAAGATTTTTTCTGGAAGTGACCATTAAAATGAAAACCAAGAGAATTATCACTCATTTTCTATGTTATTTTATCTATTTGTCATGTTAATAAATTGCTGCTGACAGGATAAACCTGTTGGCACTGTTTGCATTGCTAACAGCTTATTTATGTACACCATATAAATGTTTTATGGATAGATTTCCTATCATATTTTCACTTAGAGCAAAATAGAGATATTACTTGCTTAAGGACATCTCCTGTGATCATAGTCTGTTGATGACTTTTAAAATAAGGAATTTATTTATTTGTTTGCTTGTTTGTTTATTTTTAAGATTTATTTTATTTATGCACACAAGAACTGGGGTGCAGACCAGAGGCGCAGGGGGTGAGAGGACTTACCAGAGACAGAACAGATAGATTGACTGAAAAACACTGCTGAGGAGAGCAGGGGGTGAGGTAGGAGAGGTCTGCTGCACCATGTGGGTACCCCCCTGGCCTGCAGCAGGGATCCAACTCGTGCTGTAGTGGCTGCGGTTTGCTTCACAGTGCGTTGCCCAAACTAGCACACCACTGGGAAGGCCCATGAAACAATATTTCCTTTCCTGAAATGTCCATTCATCACTTCTATTTCTCTATGCAAACCTTTAATTAACACTTGCCATAACCTCATAATATTTATAATAATATTAATTTATAACAAGAAATAATTTACCAATAAATATTGGTTAAATTATGCCTAAGGATGAATGTTTACTATTTAATGAGGGAGAAATTAATTTTTGAGAAATATATTAATTCTAGAAAAAAGATTTATTTACTTTCAATTGTGGTAAGTATTACAAAGCAAAGGCAATTTGCATTTGTCACTTTTGTTCATTTATTGAGTATATATTGAAAATAATATTAGACATCAGGAAATATACAGGGTTAAAAAAAAAAACCAAAACAGGTGACTATTATAGTCCTTCTGTCAAGAAGCCTAGCTCAGTAAGTCTACAGCGAGGGGTAAATATGGCAGCAAAAGACAGTAGAAATATAGTAGAAGATTATAGGGTGTAATGAAATTCCCTGAGGTAGAACTAAGACTATCTGACAGATAGAAATGAAGATTTCCCAGAGAAGGTTATATTTTAAGTGAGTATGGAAAAATGAACAGAGGAAAGGAATCATAGTAGAAGCACACATTTTTCTGTAATGTCCACTTCAGAATGGCAATACATTAGTGAAGCCACAGACAGGGTTTTATTTGGAAACAGAACCACAGAAGAGACAAGCAGCATACATTCGTGGTCATTGTCATGAGCAGTTCTGCTTTCTCTCCTGGGACCCCTCACCTGTATGCTTTGGGTGGATCACTCCCTCATTTCTGCTGGGAAAGGAAAGTAGAAAAGTACAAGGTATTAAAAGGAATTCTGGAGTTTTCTGAGCTACATGTGTGTGAACACTGTAGTCTCACAATCTCATTAGAAATGGTTCTGAATATTAATGTTGGTTGCAAAATAGGATTGATATAAAAATGATATATTTGGGGAAAATCTTGTTGCTTCTATCAGTCAACAGATGTAGGGACTATTGTATGAAATGCATGAAGAAAGTAAGTGTTCTTTGCCCTTTTGGAGCTCAAATCCAGAAGTTGAAGGAGAAAGTACAAATAAGTAAGATATATAAAGTATTTTATTAACTATTAGAATTTTATGCCAAATGTATAATGTAATCCCATGGGAAAAATACCACCTTTCTCCCCCCCCCCCCTTTGGGAATATTAACATATAAATACACATTAAAACAGCTTGGGAAAAGAACAAGAGAAGAAAATGACTTAGGGCCTCCCTGGTGGCCCAGTGAGTTAAGCAATGCACTATGAAACAAACTGCAGCACAAGTTCAATCCCTGCTGCTGACGAGGGAGGTGACCCACATGGCGCAGCAGACCTCTCCTGCCTTGACTGCTGTGTATTTCAGTAGATCTGCCTGTTCTATTCTCCACTCTGTCTCTGGTGAAGACACCACCCATGATTCTGGCCTATACCCCAACTCTTGTATGCATAAATAAAAAAATAGAAAATTACTTAAATATTTTTAAATGCAGTATTATACTCTTCATAATTTAACTGTGTGGAATTAGTAAGTAGGTGGACAGTTGCCAGCTCATGGATAAATATAAATTTAGTAATTCAAAAAAATAGCACTTCAAATCAATGGGAGAAGTTTTTTTATAAAAGAGGCTTAGAAAAAACAAAATAATTGGAGCCCTTACTCTGGGGGTTCAGTAATACTTCCTTCTTATAATTCTGAATTTTCCTAAGCTCTCTGGCCTCTTGATGCTTCCTCTGAGTCCTTAGTGGTTTATGGGAAGAACTAGGTTTAGCTCTGCCTATTTTTCTCTCCTTTGTCTTTGTAACTGACTTGTCTGCAGAGAACATGTTTACTCTCAAGTGTCAAGTATCAGAAGCAAAGGAAATCATCCTGTTCTCTCTGTGTTCTTCTAGGCTGGCAAACAAACAAGCATCCGATACACTGATAAAGAAAAAAGATAAAAAAGAAGTTTACTCACACGTATACCTCCTGTATATATGGGAGGGACGCAGTACTAGTAAGTCCCTCACCTATGTGACTTTCCCTGCCTTCTTCAAAGTTTAGCTAAGATAAAGGAGGGAGGTTGAGTAGGGGATTCAGCAGGGAAGGCACATTTTTTAGACAAAGATATGCACGTTGTGCTGCTGTCTCCGAGGAAAAGCAATAGAGATTAGGTCTTCCTGAAAGAGGTTCTTATAGAGAGAACTTTACATGTAAATATCAAAAGCAACCTTAACGCGTGCACACACACACACAACCCTCACCACCATCTTAAGAGACCCTCTCATTAAATCTGCCTTTTGCAAAAAAAGACATATTTTGGGATTGCAAGTGTTTGTTGCCTTACATAAGCTTATAGGAAACTGAAGTGTGTACTTCCTCTTCCCAGCTGGCATCTATTGTCTCTCATGGCTGGATGTGTACGTTTTTCTAATTTGAGATGAATTTGGTGGGGGTGGGGGAGTTCATTAATATTAGAAAATCAACCATGGTCTTATAAATAAGCAGTGTTTGGGTGCAGGGCCAAAGACTTTGAAAGACCAACAAGGTCTGGCATTTAGCTTTAAAAATGTATTTCATAAGTCAGAAGGCAAAAGAAGAATATCAGATGGTTTCACTTGTAGGAGGAATAGAAGGGAGCAAATAAGGGATCAAGGAAAAAACCAATAACAATGACAACAACAACAACGAAAATCAAATCACAACAAAACAAAAACAGAGACAAAGACAAATCAGAGCACTTTGTGGCGGTGGGGAGGGAGAGTGAATGGCATGAGGGCCGAAAGAGCACAAGGGACTGAGGTGATAGTGCACTGGTGAAATGGTAGTAGGAAATCCATGGGGACTACAAATGATGTCAAATAGATATGAATAAGAAGAAGGAAAAAATATTTCAGACTTGTAGGGTACTTGGAAATACTGGGTATCTTTAAGCTTTTCTGATGCTTGACTAAGTGCAGACCAGGTAGGGTTTTGACACCAGCAAGTGGTTCTGGTATGTTATGCCATATTTTTATAGGTGTACACATGACTATTAATGACTGCCGCCTATGTGAAAAACTCTAAGCTTTAGACATCAAGCAAGCAAGCAAGCTAAGCAAGATATTAACCTTGGTGCATCACTGGAGATCACATCAGATTTTCCAAAGGTGAGTGGCTGCTTTTGTAGGAGGAACTGCAGGCAAAGAGCCTTACCAAATAGCAGACCTTTGGCTGCTGAGCTTTGACCTGAGGTCCTGAAACAGGTTAGCCTGTCATTATAGTAGATGCTGACATAGGATTTTATTTTATTTTTTTTTTCAATCTTTAGTAGGCAGTACAATATTTGAAGCTAGCTGATGTTTCTGTGAACTTGTAAATATCTGGCTATAAATTGTCAGTGTTAGGTCTGGAGAGGTTAGAAAATTGCTTCAAATCCTGTCTATGTCCATGGCTCTGTGGAAGGATGAACATTGGATTTGTGTAACTGGTCCAGAGCTCTAGAGTCACGTTCCACCATGTGGTCTCTAATTGGTCTGTGTTTGTAAATTATGCAAGCTCTGGTCATGGCGTTGGTTTCCAGAATCCAATTTGCATGCAGTCTAATGGGGCATATGGCAGAGGCACTGTCTCCACCATCAGGGACTCAATCTTCAGAAGCAGTTGTGACAATTGTAATTCAAGACTCTTTGGCACAAAATTCTCCATGGGAACCAATGACGAATAAAGAGAAGACCTTCCTATGTATCTTGACATTGGTCTACACAAGGCCATGACAAAATGCTGAAAATGACTGCTAGGCAGAGAAGTGGCTAGAACTCACAGTCCATTTCTCGGGGTCTTGCAGGAAAATCAGGGTTCCAGGGCACAATGAAAAATAAAGAATTTTACATGGAAGGAATTTTTATTTCCCAAGAGATGAGCGTTGCCAAAATAGGTCTCTTTCTAGATTTCTGAATGATGGTTAGCTCACTGGTCATTGATTCTAGCAAACTGATAGAAAATAAGGAGAAAATTAAAGCTTTTCCTCACCACCAAATTCTACTTGAGATGCTATGAGTTGCACTGAGTACTAGTTGGGGGTCAGGGTCATAATTTTGTCTTTGAGAGCTCTTTCACAAGTAGGAGACTCACTTTTAAATTTTGAGAAAGTAGAAGCAGAGTTATAAAATCTTGCGTGTCCTTTTAAATCTATGGGCTTCTTTGGAATTCTGTTAGAGACTAGTTACTTCTGAGACCCAAAAATAGTCACCTGACCCATTAAAAGAGTGCAGAATACAGCTGCTGAGCAAACCCTCAACTCCATGCAGCAATGAAAACTCCATTCGCGGGCCTCCCCTGGTGGCGCAGTGGGTTAAGCAACACACTATGAAGCAGACCGCAGCCACTGCAGCACGAGTTCGATCCCTGCTGCCGGCCAGGGGAGGGACCCACGTGGTGCAGCGGACCGCTCCTGCTGTGCCCGCTGCTCCCCTCAGCAGTGTGCTCCTGTTGATCTGCCTGTTCTGCTCCCCGCTCTCTGTGGTGAATCCTCTCACCCGCCCTGCACCTCTGGCCTGTACCCCAGTGCTTGTATGCATAAATAAATAAATCTTTAAAAAAAAAAAAAAGAAAACTCCATTCGCTAGGTCTGAAGCTGAAGAAGAAGGTTTATAAAACGAATGGGAGACTTTTATTTCTTTGGGCACTTTGTTGATTAGACAAGACAATTTGATATCAGACATGGATTCATTTTAGACTTTGGGCTTACAAGGAATTTAATTCTTGAAGTAATTTCTCCCCGGGGAAATTGGTAATATGACAGTGCTTATGGTAGGAAGTTTGGGGCATCTCTAGGACTTTTTCATTTATCATTGGAAATTGCTGTGCTGGACCGCATGGATGATCATCATTTGTTATAAGACATAAATAAAGAATAAACTTTGGCTCAGAGTACAACATTATCTTGGGTTCAATTAAATTACTGTCCAGCGGTGACTCATTTCAGAGTCTTCCCAGGAAAACTGTCCACTGCTCACTAGAAAGAACCAGATAAGGGCAACAGTTAGATGCGGGGGAATGACTTTATGAAGATAGAAATGTAATGAGAAGAAATATCCTTTTCTTCTACGCTTCTGAGTTCTTGGACTATAATGAAAGACAAATGAACAAGAGAAAAGCACACGCATTTATTTAATGTAAGTTTTATGTAACACAGGAGAAATGAAAAGCAGAAGAAATCTGAGCTTCTTGATGCTAGGTTTGAGGTAGAGTGGAGAGATGTGGAAAATGTGAGAGGGATGTGAACTAAGAGCAGTGAACTTGGGGAAACAAAGTCTGTTCCTTCAGCTTTCTTTCAGTATTGTCTTATTTTTGCAGTTAAGAATATTTCTTTCCTCTTGGTACAGTTAGTGCACTTCTTACGTGAGATATAATGACTTAATTCAGGAGAAGGTAAACACAAAATCCTTTCTGCACTTTATTTCTGACATCCTTTGAAATTGAAGTATTCAATATGTCCAGGTGTCATATTTTGGGGTCACCTGTATAAGACACAAGAGAGCCTGATAAGCTTCTTACTTTCCTCTCCAAGGGACATAGCCACACCCTGCAAGCCACAGGCTTAATAGTTAAGTCCAGGGCCTCCCTGGTGGTACAAGGGGTTAAACCTCAGCACTATGAAGCTGTTGGCAGCCACTAAAGCACAAGTTCCATCCCCAGCTAGGAAGCTGACACATGTGGCGAAACAGACCTCTCCTTGTCTCATCTGCTGCTCCCCTCGGCAGTGTATTTCAGTCAGTCTGCCTGTTCTGCTCCCCAGTGTCTCTGGTGAATCCTCTCACCCTCCCATATCTCTGGCCTGCACCCCAGTTCTTACATGCATAAATAAACCTTTAAAAAATAGTTAAGTCCAGTGTATTAAGAACATAAAATGTGTGTGTGAGTAGCTTTCACTTCTCATATTCTAGTTTCCAGGTAAAATGATCATCCTTAATACTAGTAACCTCTTGCTTCACCTCCTTCTTGTTCCTCCTCTATAGAGATGAAACTGAGTTAGCTAGTGTTTTATCGCAAATCCGAACTTCCATTATCTCACACTGTAAACTGCCAGCATTAGGTCTAGTTCCCTCTACCTCTTGTCCCTCTCCAGGAAAAGCAACCTGGGTATTAATGTCCTGCTCTGGAGACTCAAAAATTCTCTCTGGTGAACTTCTTCAAAGACTAAACTGAGAAGAAGTAATCAGGTGGTTGGTTCTCTAGAAGCTTTCTCAGTATGTTTCAGTAGTAACCGATGGTAACAGTCACGGTAATAATGCAGGCGACCACCACTGCCCTGAGTAGGAGCTGCAGTGACGGCCACCCAGCTTCATCCTGGTAGGTCAGCAGATGGGCTGGGGAAGGTGCACTCCTCCATGGGTTGAATTCTGGAGTCCAGACAGGATGTGCGGCAAAGAATTGGAGTGTAATCTTCTCGTCTTGAAAACAAGAATTTCCCCCAAAAGATCAGTAGGAGAGGTGCTGTCTCTTCGGTACTAGGTATGGAACTAGTGGACCCTCACCCCCCACCTACTGGACAGAACACATGAAATGGACTGGTCAACATCTGGGGTTAAGAAAGTGTCTCCTTAATACTAGGGGATGGAGTGACTATTTATTGAATCACAGTATATACCACCAGGAAATACTGGGAGATGGTAGTACTTCTGATGAAGTTAGTGTGAGGAATAGTTCAACATGAGACTTGACTTTTGTAGTTCCTATTCTGTCTACAACAGAAAGAGAAATATATCTATTTTTTAAAAGACCCTTAATTTAACTGAAATATGCTAGAAAGAACTAAAGCAAATTGTGCATAAATTAAGTGATTGAACTGAGAAAATATTGTATAACAGTTTTAGCTACCTGAGTTCCCCTAATTCTGCCCCTCCTTTCTGGAGGTCATTTTGTCAGTTTATCTTTTAAGATAGTGATAAAAAAACCAATTAATTAAGGCTTTATATTAAGTATTTTGGTAGTTTCAAATGGTGTAATCTACTTGATTCTTATATCAATCCTGTGATATATTATGCATATATATCACATATGTCATAATGTACACATGTTATTAAGTTTATGTATGTTTTTTTAAAAAAAGGAATAACAAGAAATGATGAAAATTTAAATGACTGACTAAAGTCATACAGCTAGGCTTAAAATCATCTTTTTGTTCTAATCCTGTATTGTTTTTCTGTCAGAAATATTTAGGACAGGTGAGTAGGTCCAAAAGTAGGCAGAGATTATGTGAGGATAATTCACCATCATATTGGTCTTCCTTCATTGTAAAGCTTCTAAAGTACTGAAAATATATTCTGTACTTGCAGTTATGTGTTTATTGAGTCTTGGGTGCTTTGTTTATTGACAATGAATTAACTTTCTATGGCAAGTTTTATATGAGAAATAAGGAAATAGAAGTTTGTATACCTATGCTCATTCTTCTGCTGATCTCTAACTTATTTCCTACCCCTGTTCTTACCTATAGTCTCATGCATAGTTATATAGTCTATGCTCTTATTTACTAAATAGATTGTGGATAGCTGGAGTGTAATTATCTATTTAAAATTTACTAGTTAAGAAATAGGGCTAGAAATAGAAAGCTTGCAACTCCACTTAGGGGCCTCCCTGATGGCACAAGGGGTTAAGTCACATTACTATGAAGCTGTCCACAGCCTCTGCAGCATGAGTTCGATCCCTGACCAGGGAGCTAACCCACATAGTGCAGCACACCTCGCCTGTCTCACCCACTGCTCCCCTCAGCAGTGTATTTCAATCAGTCCACCTTTTCTGTTCCTCACTCTGTCTCTGGTGAATCTTCTCATCCCCTGCACCTCTGGCCTGTGCTCCAGCTCTTGTATACATACCTATATACATCTTTTTTTAAAAAAGGAAGATGATCAAGAAATGGCAGTAGTTTGGCAACAAACTCAGGAAACTCAGACAGTAACTGAGTCATTTTTGTAAAATTTGAGAAATGGCAAATCCTTGGAAGTGTAGTTTCCTGTAACACAGACATCTCAGTGACAAATATTGTAAGATGAGGTGGCAGGATGAATACCAACAAGTGGTGAGTAGCTCTGGAAGTTAACTCTTCCAAAGCCATCACCAGCTCCTTTTCAAATGAAGGACAAATAAGGTGATGCTTTTGTTTGTTCACAGATAGAAGTATGTGCAGTTTTGTTGTTGTTTTTTCTTTGTTTGTTTTGTTGTTATTGTTAACCGCATCCAAAATACATTCTTCACTACTGCTTTCCCTAAGCCTGGGACTTTAGAAGATCATAGGTTTGAGAATGTGGCATTTAAGCTGTCCTAGATCAAAGCTTTGGTGCTAAACCAGATCTGTATTGAGGACAGAAAAAGAAACTACCAAATAATTCTTTCATTGTTCACCTTTGCAAAACATTGAGCAACAAAATAAGGACTCAGAAACAAGAAAAGGAGCAACATTTTGTCATATTAGTAGTTGTCATATTTTGGAAAGTGAATAAGAATGCTAACCATCTAAGTGCAGTAGCTATGGCTACCATATGTTGGTGATTGTGCTACCACCACCGCCATCATTAAAGGCAAGGAATGCAAGCGCTAATACGGTCTTTTTATTTTTTTTAAAGATTTATTTATTTATGCATACAAGCACTGGGGTATAGGCCAGAGGTGTGGGGGGGGGGGTTAGAGGATTCACCACAGAGAGCGGGGAGCAGAACAGGCAGATCAACTGAAGTACACTGCTGAGCAGGCACAGCAGGAGAGGTCTGCTACAACGTGTGGGGCCCCTCCCTGGCCGGCAGCAGGGATCAAATAAGGTCTTTTTAAAGTATTGGTTTATTATGTGTTTTCTTCAGCTGGCACTGTTTTCGTAAAGCTTATAATAAAAATGGTCTCTGACTCAGTTTGTTCTCTAGTTTTCTTAGCGAACAACCCTTTCTAAGCAAGGCGCTTTTCATCACAGATGCCTCTATCCTATAAAGAACATCCTACGTTTTTGATGTAAAAATTTCATCATACCTCTTGGTGATTTCTGACATCCCAGTTATTTTCAAGCAGAAGTAACTATATATCATCGGACAGATCAGAGCCTGGAAAATCGTGAGAGCTAGATCATAAAAGTCAGTTTAATAGGAATTTAATAGGTATTCTGCGTGCCAATCCTTTCTTCTCCTCTTCTTGAATCTGGCTTGGAATGGAGGAGAGGTAGTTGAAGTTGACAAACAAAGTTGGCAGAACAACCTTCTGTTTCCCCTGAACTATTGCAGTAGTCTTCCAGCTGGCTCCGTAGCTTTTATTCACGACCCTATGTTATTTATTTTTCACAGAGTAGCCTGAGTAGTTTTAATGATATATAGTTGTAATGCCACATCGCTGCTCCTATTTTTCTTTTGATAAGATCTAGAGTCCCCACCCCAACCAATGAGGCTGTCCTTTATCTGTCCCCAGATAAACCCTTTATCTTTACCCCCATGCCCAGGTCAAGTTCCACTCTGACACCATTTCCAAACTGTGGTCATTCTGCTTCAGAAACTGAGACTTCCACTGTTCTTTGATTGCATCAAGGTTCTCCCAATTCAGGACCTTTTTATTTTCTGTTCCCTTTGCCTAAAACATTCTTCCCATAGAAAACTGCATGGCTTGGTTCATCATTATATTCAAGCTTTATGCCAATGGATACTTTCCGATGTCCTCTCTAATCACTGTATGTCAAAAGGCACTAGCTACTCCACTGCTTTGCCTGAACAACCACCTTTACTTTGATTTAACAGTCCTTTGTTTGATAGTCCTTATCAACAGTAATCCTGGTTTATATTTATATTTTGTTTCATTGTCTCAGTTAACACCCTACTTATTCCCTACTGTGTATAAGTTCTATTATGGCAGGCTTAAAAGCCAGGTGTTAAATTCTAAGCGCTCTCTGGTAAATAACTGCAGTAAGGTTTGCAGGAAAAATAATTTGTCAAATATCACAATCAGTGTATAGCATGAACATAATTAAACACTAGTTTTGTGACTCCAGTCCCCATTTACTCTTTTAACCTTAAATCTTTTTCTTGAAAAGGAAAAGTATTGGTTAAACACTGGAAGATGGAGAATGTGATTGGGGGGTGTTTAGGGATGTTCTTCATATCTCTACATTGAATCTGCCTGATTAATATTTACTCACACACTTCTCTTTGCCTGTTGCTGTGGTTTCCCTTCTTGCCATCTGTTTAAATCCCTGTGTTTTTCAAGGCCTATCTCTGTCTCTTCCCCCATCATGAAAACTTCTGCAACTCTTCTCTTCCTTATGAAACACTGATGGGGGCCTCCCTGGTGGCACAGTGGGTTAAGCAACGCACTATGAGGCAAACCGCAGCCACTGAAGCACGAGTTCGATCCCTGCTGCCGGCCAGGGAGAGGACCCACATGGCACAGCAGACCTCTCCTGCTGTGCCCGCTGCTCCCCTCAGCAGTGTGCTTCCATTGATCTGCCTGTTCTGCTCCCCGCTCTGTCTGTGGTGAATCCTCTCACCACCCCCCCACCTCTGGCCTGTACCCCAGTGCTTGTATGCATAAATAAATAAATCTTTAAAAAAAAAAAATGAAACACTGATGGTTATTATTAGCAGTAGAGCCTTTTAGTCAAGCTAAGTCAGAGCCCTTTATTCAAGCCAAGTCAGTAAGCACACACACGGAACTACTCTGGCAAAGCAGGTTTTCAGGATCCACTCTGTTCTTGAGCTCTGCTACAAATTGGGAACCACTTAGTATTGGGAAGGAAAAAAAAGCGTTCAACCTTTCTATAGAGCTTGAGTTCCAGAGCAAGAAAGATCCTCTAAGCTTGTAGTTATGCACCTGGGTCATCTGAGAAGGGTACCAGATCCCACAGAGAAGACGAACACATTTCATAGGATATCAGAGAGCTGGGACTACAGTTACTGTTTCTTCTAGGAATTATATATTTTTAAATCCAGAAATACAATGTCAGCAATCTTGCATTCATAATGTTTTATTGCTTTCTTATTTCTAAAATATATAATTATAATTATAGAAACTTTTATAGCTAGATCCATTTCACAATTTCACTACAATTCTCTATTTCCAACAAAATTGGTAGTTGTATAAGCAATTTTGAGGCTATTTTATTTTGTTTTCCTTGTTGACCATTTATGTTACTTAATTGCAAGCATGGTTTTTCTCACTTTTACTAAGTTATTCCTTAAAACAATGTATTTTCTAATTTCACATGGAACAAAGATTAATATCTTCATAAATAGATAACTTCTTGAGCTCTTTGTCCTACTGACATTTTGTCTTACTAACTCTGAGTGGAATATCCCCAGAAGCTGCGTCTTTTCTCCTTGCACTATAAATCTTCACCATAAATGATCATTCCGTTGGCTGGCACCAGACCCAAGCCAGGCAAATTAAATCCTCCAGGAATCTGAAATTTAGAAAGGGAAGATACAGAGCCTGAGAGTTCTTGTATTTAAGTGGCATGATTTAAATAAATTACTGGAGATGTCTCAGTATCCTGTCAGAAGATTTCTTGCACATCCTCCTTTTATTTTTTTCAAAAGTGACAACTTGTTCATTGCAACTGAATGAAATTCTCTCACTCTCCCTCTCGTCACATTAAGCTCTGTCTATCCACCCATCCATCATCTTTCTCGGATGATGAAATGAATATCTGTGTTTTCACCTAATAAAGTTGTACTCCAATCTTGATATTTTGGGCTATACTATTCTTGGAAAAAGTATGTATTTTATTTTTAATTTTAAGAATGTTTATTTGTGCATACAAGAGCTGGGGTGTAGGCAGTGAGAAGTTCACCAGAGGCAGTGTGGGGAGAACAGGCAGATCTACTGAAATACACTGCTGAGGGGACCAGGGGGTGAGGCAGGAGAGGTATGGTGTGCCATGTGGGTCCCCTCCTTGGCTAGATCGAACTTGTGCTGCAGTGGCTGCAGATAGCTTCACAGTGCTGCAACTTAACCCCTTGCGCCACCAGGGAGGCCCCTAAAGAAGTATTTAAATTTTACTTAAAATGTAGATCATTCCATGTCAACTACTTAAATTGTCCAGTTGGCAATAAGATTCTTTTTGTTCCGCTGTGTTCTGGACCAACCCATGATGTTCATAATAGATTGCTACAGACTCCATCCTTTGAACCTCTTCTGTAGCATTGACTCAGATAATAAATTGCCCAACATCCCTGATTAGCAAATAGTTTCTGGTTGAAACACTATGCAGCTTTGAAACATTTCCTGGCATCTGGGTCTCAGTTTCTCTCCCTATGAAATAAGGTGCATTTTTTAATTTAAACTTAATTATTTACTGAATTTAAACTGACCACCATAATAAATTTTACTTAAATTTATTTGCTGAATGTAAGGACCATATTTTGTACTTTTTATCTACTTAATTACCAACAGAGAGAAGGTGTCAGTTAATATTTTCTGAATGAATCTGCACTTTCATTGTGTATTTAGTTAGAACTTGCAGGCTAGATCAGAATGTTAATTTTATGCTGGTGAGGTTTTCAAATTTTGTATAGCAAAATTTTTATATTATTAAATGCAAGTATATTCTGAAGAAACATATTTTTACATTTAAAAGTCAATGTAGTAAGAAATATTAAAAACAAGTTACTGACAGGAAGGAGACTAATGGATGATGGAGCAGGAGGTGGAAGGAGAGGCAGTAACTACTTAATGAATAAAGGGCTTTCTTCTGAGGTGATCAAGGTATTTTGGAACTTGATAGAGTGTCCCTTGCACAACACTGTAAATGTACTAGATGCCACTGAACTATATAAATTGATCAATTTTATGTTATGTGAATTTTACTTAAAAAGACTTGCTATCAGGAAATAATGTGAAAGAAAGATGGGAGAAAAGGTCTCAGCCTTCTTAAATTTTCATTATTTAGAGATTAATGTAGAAAAGTTGCAGATATATGGCACTCATTGAATAAAATTCCCCCTTTACGCTTCAAAAGATAATGATAGCTTATAAAATGAGCAAACAGATTAGGTTGGAGGCAAACAGAATTAGTGTTCATCAATCATAATTATTAGCTAGTAAAAAGATTTTCATGAAAAAAGTGTATTGACGAACATGTCTTCATGAGAAAAATTAGCAAGATTAACTTGCTGAACATATAAAATAAGCATGTAAGCATTAAAAAGAGATTTTGTTTATAGACCATGTATCTAGTTTAAATGCGGAAGAGGCTATCTAAAAGAAAAATAAATCCAACATAAAGTAAAACAGGAAATATAATGTGACCTTCTATCTTCATTTGCCTCTACAAGTCATGAACTGTGACCAGATCAACATTTTTTTAAAGATTTATTTATGCATATATAAATAACTGGGGCATAGGCCAGAGGTATGGGGGTATGAGTATTCACTAGAGACAGAGAGACAAGTGGATTGACTGAAATACACTGCTGAGGGAAGCAGTGGGAGAAAAAAAGAGAGGTCTGCTGCACCATGTGAGTCACCTCCCTGGTCATGGATCAGTCTTGTTCTGCAGTGGCTGTAGATAGCTTCATAGTGGTGCAACTTAACACCTCGCACCACCAGGGAGGCCCCTCAACGTATCGTTTTAGAAAGAAATATGATTCTAGTGAAATTTTATTGCCCTATCCTGGTTGTATACACCAGGGGTCTCCAGTTACTTCAAGCCTTTATGTAACTGCCACCATGTTGATTCCACTTATCTATCTATCCATCTGCCCTGTAATTATGAATTGGTCACTTCTCAGCGTCCCCACCATCAGCACTCCACTCCAGTCTTCCATAGTTCCTGGCACTATGATAATCTTGGACACACAAGAAAACCTGTCCTGTTCTCTGTTTGCCCTAAACCTCCCAAACAAGTTGTATACCTTGGAGCCAGGGAGCAGTTCTTTAACACATGAGCATCTGATCATGACTTTCCTGTTGGGACTCCATCAGTGACTTTCCATTGTGCTTAACATGACTTATAATGATCTTGTAGCCTGGCCTCTACCTTCTCTTCTTTAGTCAGGCACCTCTGTCCTTCTTTCAGTTCTTCAAATGCAAACTGTTACCAGAGGCTTTTACATGCCTGTCCCACTCCTAGCCCTATCTTCTTTTTCTAGTCTTCATTAGATTAAACTTAAATGACTCAAGTACAGAGTTTTATCTGTTAACACAAATGAGGTCAGAACCTTCACAGGAGTATTCAGGTATAACATCAATGATAGTTTTGAGTCATGGACCTTGCGTAAATATTTTAATTTTCTCTTTTACTAGACGACAAAGTTCATGAAGAACAGAACTACTATCTGATCTGTTGACCATTGTGTCCCAATTACAAAGAATGGATGTGTTTACAGTTGGCAGTAATTAAACTAGAAAACAATCTAGGAAGTGATCATGAGTTATTATTTGGCAATTGACATTCATACTAATCATCCTCTCAATTCTTATTGGCAAGTGATCAAACTTAGCACTTAAATGTACTATGATTAATTTATGACTTTAGTAATATTCCTACTGGCTAGTATCTTCTTAGAGAAAGAAATATGTCTAACATTTTTTTGTGTTCCTCTGACACTTTACATGGTGAAGAGCACATAGAAGATAAATAAATGCTTCTTATTTCATCGGTAGCTTTCATTTTTTTTTAGATTCTGTGACCACATTATAGCCATGATCTTTCCCTAGAATTCCAGGCCCATTTAATTTCTATATACAGATATGTTATATACACATCAAATAAAGAGGACCAGAGCAAAATTCTTGATTTCTTCCCTTAAATAAGTTCTCCCTCTTGTCTTTCCCATCTCTTTAAAGAACACTAAAAATTGCCTAAAGTGATCCATGGAAAATACTGCTTCAAATGTTACATCTTCCCATCAGTACAAGAAAACCTGAACTCTTTATGGTAAACCAAAATTCTTTTTTTTTGTCCTTTTGTTCTTGTCATTTTTAATTATATTTATTTAATTATATTTGATATCATTTGTAGTTCCCGGGAAATTCCCACCACCATTTCACCTGTGCACCATCACCTCAGTCCCTGTGCTCTTACTACCCTCGCCCTCGTCCCTACCCCACCCTCCCCCCAAATAATCCCTTTGGTTTGTCTTTGAGCTTTTGTTATTGTTGTGTTTTTTGTTTGGGAGACCAAAATTCTTGCTTGATCTGGTCTTTGTCTATTTCTAACCTCATCGAAAATCCGTCTTCTCCTTACATTCCTTGCCCATCCAGATTGACAATTTTGTGACTGAACCTGTCCAGTTAGTCTTACGTTAAATCTCTGTATCGATTTCCATTTGCCCAGAAATCATTTCATTTGCCTCTCACCTGACTGAATGAACCTTTGTGATTTGTGATTCTAAGTGGAGAGATCCTCCTTGACCCATCCAATTTAAGGATGTAAATCTCAGCTTCTATTTCCAAATAAAATTGAGACTCAGTAACAGAAGAAATTGATGAGGGGCAGATTTTCTAGTCAGGAGGTTCAAGAAAGGCTTCCCTGAAATGTCATTGTTGAAAGAAAAAACCTAAGAAAACAGCCCATTTACTTACCAGAAGGATGAACCTTCAATGCAAAGGGGCCAGTCATGCAAAATGTAGCAAGATCTGAGGTCAGAGGAGCAGCAAAGAGGCCAAGGCTGCTGGAGCTGAGAGCAAGGAGAATGGTGGGGGAGGAAGCCAGATGCAGCAGATGGCATCATAGAACTGTGGGCCATGCATGGTAAGGGTTTGAGTTTAATACTGAGAAGCATAGTAATCCATTAAAGGGTTGTAAGGAGAGAGACTATACCATCAAATGTATACATATATTTTAAAAGCTGAATGGTTAAAGAACAAAAAAAAAAAAAAAAGAAAAGAAAAAGAAATATAGAACACTACCTATCTCTTAGTTTGTCAGCATCCATACAATAAGAAAGAGAGGAACTCTGAAATTCAGATAGTTTTGAACTGATTCTTAAATCATGACCGACTACTTTTCTTTTTTTGGTTTTTTTTTTTTTTTAAAGGTCATATTTATGCATACAAAAGCTGGGGTACAGGCCAGAGGCATGGAGGGTGGTGGTAAGAGGATTCACCAAGACAGAGTGGGGAGCAGAACAGGCAGATCGACTGAACTACATTGCTGAGGGGAGCAGCAGGTGAGGCAGGAGAGGTCTGCTGCGCCATGTGGGTCACCCTCCCTGGCCAGGGGTTGAACTCTGTGCTGCAGTGTCTGCAGAAGCCCCACAGTGCTGCACTCAATCCCTTGGGCCACTAGGGAGGCTCTGACCACCTTTCTTAAGAATCCTCTCCTGTTAATTGCCAGTGCCCCTTTTCTACTTTACATTTTTTCTATAACACTACCTAATGTTCTATGTATTTTTGGGCCTCCCAGATGGCCTCAGGGTTGAGTCTCAGCTCCTTGGCCTGAGTTAGATCCCAGTGTATCCACCTGTTTTGCTTCCCACTCTGTCTCTGGTGAATCCTCTCATGGCCCCACCCTGCACTTCTGGTCTACATCAGATAAAAATTAAAAAAAAATTCTACGTATTTTATCTTTTGTCAATTTCTGTTTGTTCTTTTCTTTTTTTAAAATTTATTTATTTATGCATACAAGCGCTGGGGTACATGCCAGAGGTGTGGGGGTTGGTGAGAGGATTCACCACAGAGAGCAGAGAGCAGAACAGGCAGATCAACAGAAGCACACTGCTAAGGGGAGCAGCGGGCACAGCAGGAGAGGCCTACGGTGCCATGTGGGTCCCCTCCCTGACCAGCAGCAAGGATCGAACTCATGCTGTAATGGCTGCGGTTTGCCTCATAGTGCGTTGCTTAACCCACTGCACCACCAGGGAGGCCCTGTTTGTTCTTTTCTACTAGTATGACAGCTTCTTGAGAATGATTTTAAATTTCTTGTTCAGTGTTTTGTCTTGAGTTCGTAAAACAGTACTTGGAACAATGCAGGTGTTCAGTATATAATTGCTAAAAGAAAGAATGAATTACAGAGAGTCTAACTGTGAGGCCCACTGTCCCCGGAGCTCCAAAGCATTGACTACCTTGTGTGTGATGTCATTTCCTCCTCTGGACTCCCCAAGGTCTCCACAGTGTGGCTCAGAAATCTTCCTCACTAGTTCCTATCCTCTTTCCATAAATGCCTCCTCTCCAGGAATTTGTCAGTCTGAACAAAAAAGATGCTTCCATTTTTCATACTCTTAAGAAACATATCAGGAAAACTCTCAGTGGTTGAAAGAGAGACGTGTTACTTTTATTAGGAAATAAAAATCACTGGGTACTTTGAGACCCAGAAGAATATCATGCATGTCTCATATTTATCTATCAAACCCTAAAATAAGAACAGTTTGGACAATTTTGTGAGTACCTTATTTTCACAATATGTTTTCAATTTATGATATTTCTCAGGCTATCAACATATGGACAAGATTTATTTTATTGAGTAGATTAACAACTATTAAATAAAGTACAATTTCCTGCTGTGACAATAATAGGAAGATTAGAAAACACTTATCTCTCAAAAACATACCCATAATTATTGGCTGAGTCTACTTTGACTGAAGGGTTAAATGAAATGAAAAAAAAAAAAGTGTTTTCTGGGGGTACATAAGGGAAATGTATATGTTTTTAAGTAGCCAGCAAATTTAGGGGCATATTCTTAGAGTTTGGGACATATCATTCAAATTTGTATTGCTTTCAAGGTTGTTCATAAACTGTGAAATCAGGAGTTGCCAACAGAAATTAGAGACAGAGTAGCACATTGACACACCGAAACAAATTGCTCTAATGTTTTCAGGTTTGCTCAAAATGTTTCATAGTAAAATTAAAAAAGAAAAGTAACATTGGCAATAAAGGAAAATAGTTCAGAGCTAACAATGGAATACAGCATGGAATTATTAAAAGCAAAACATAGTCTCTTCTAGAAAGAAGGAAAGTGTATTACTTTCTGTGACGTTAGGAGTTGAATTTGGGTCTATTGTAGTTGATACTTGATAAAGCTCGATATGATAGAAAAATGGGGGGAAATTTTTCCACCCGTTCTCATCTCTGTGCTGTCTATTAAATCTACACTTGACAAAGCAGTTAAGTTTCCCTTGTGACTTTGTCATGGAAAGAAAATTTCAAGTTGCAGATAGAGCTGGTTTTATCCCAGAAGATAATCTTAAATTAACCTAAAAATTAACTTTTAATTATTAAATATTAACGTTCTTAAGAATGTCAAGGGGACACTGAAAATTGAGATTTTGAGTCAGTAGGTCTTGGCTTTTGGTTGGGGTTCTGCACTCCACACAAGTCTGAAGAAAGAGGGAGACGACTCCCCGGAGGACCAGACTTTGTGAGGTCTACTCCCTTCCCAGGAAATGCAAGCATTTCAGTGTGAACCTATGTAGAATGTGATTATTCATTACAAAGAAACCTCCTCCTTCCATAAACATCCTATAAGTAAATACTTCAGTTTCATCTACTGTTATATATGCATACCAAAATTATTTTCTAATTTTGAAATAAGATAATAATCAAAGGGTGATTACATTTGAACAACGAAGTCTTTCTATATCACATTTCAAGTTTACATTCTAGGGCTGGAACCATTTAATAGGGGAAATATTGTCCAAATATGTTCATATATATATCCATAAGCAAAACATGAAATTACTAATGTGTCTTAGAAAACGTTTCTGATGATTTCTACTCAGATTTTTTAATCGGAGTTTCTAACTGTTAAACTCTGAATAGTTCATTTGGATGTTTGCTAAAATATAAAATAATACAGAAAACTGGAATTGGGTGAGAGTTACGAGAAGACTGTTTTAATAGTTCTGGTCTCTTGCCACAATACCAAGTAACATATCATATATTAAAGATAAAGAAATTTTGAACATTCTTGTCAAAGGTGGTCAAATGTTCTTATTGTTGTCTTCTTATTTTTAATCAGTGAGTTTTTATTTTTGTTTGTCACAGTTTAGAGGCAATTAGATGATATTCATTTGCTTAGAAGTTAGAAGTATAGGGCTCTGTGTGTGTGTGTGTGTGTTTGTACATGCATACATGTTTTTTCATACATCATGGATAGAGAAGAAGACCTCTAAAATATGGTGTGGATAGTAATGACCTATTTCTTCCTTCAAACAGGGTTTTTTTTGTTGTTGTTGCTTGTCAAATAACAAGACTTAGACACATCCTGAAGGATAAAATTCAACCCATAGATTCCTCTATAGAGTTCGGGAAATTTAACTGTTCTTTATCTGATGAAAACAGTAGAACAATGCTTTAGAATTTCCCTGAAGTAAAAACTAAAACCACCGAAGACAGGCTTAACAAACATTTTTGCTAAATCATTTCATAGAAAATATTTGGCTAAAAGTTCTAAATATAACTTTAATTATTTTTTACTTCTAATTTCAGAAACAACTGCTGTTACATTAGCAATTCCAATAGATAATTTGCTTCAGGGATATAAATTTGCTTTAGAAATGTGATTCAAAATACATTGAATTAATATTTAAAATCAAAACCTACCCTAGAGGGTTTCTATTACAACAACTAAAGGCGAGAGAAGAGAGGGAAGTCTAAAGTAATAAATACAATCTATTGATTGTTGAAAACCAGATAATAATATTGCAATTTGAATTTTCTTTCTATTTTAAAATATGTCAGAAGTAGGTCAAGTGGGGTGGGGGTGGGGAGAAGGACACACTTGATGGAAAGAAAAATGCAATTAGGATGATGGCAGCAGAACAAAAATATTTTTGCCAAGGAAATATTTCTTCACTGAGATAACACAGGTTTCAAAGAATACACCACAGATGCCAAATCCATGGTTCATTTGGGTGATCACATCTTTACTACCCAAAAGAATCTTGCAGGCGCAGCTCTGAAACTTACATCTGCTGCGAATGAAAGGATTAGGATTTGAAGTTGTCGCTCTTTTGTTACTACTCTCTACCTGGTTTCCCATCTCTTAGGTTTTCCAAGGCATTTCCAAGGCATAGGTCTACCATCCTAGACATCAGTTACATTTTCTGATAATGATGACTGACATCCATATGTTTCTTATCTAAGGGAAAGTAATTATTTGCCCAGAAGTTAGAAGCTGTAGTTTAATTTGAGCTCTTTCAGGTTATACTTCTTAATGGCAGCTTAGCAGTGGAATAAAGATAAAGGATACAAAAATCAACCTGAAGAGTGACAATTCCTGGAGAAGGGACATGGGTGTTTTATGTTTGTTTTAATGTAATATACAAAAACCAATCCTGGGGTATTTCTTAGCAGTTGTAGTCATATTTGCATCGGTTTCCAGAGGCTGTAGAGCATAAAGAAAAGTTAGAGACTCTAGGACAAAACAGACTAGAGGACTGTCCCTCATCTCTCACACTTGTTAGTTTTGTGAGTCTGGGGATATTACTTGGCCCGTTTGAGTCTCAGTATTTTCATCTGTGAGATGGAGACAGTAATTAACTTGCGAAGTTGTTATGAAGATCAATACTAATACACTTACAGATCCCAGCACCTAGTAGATTCTCAGGGGTAGGGGCTACTAATTTATTTTTGTAATTTCAGAGCTTTCCATAGACTTCCATCAAAAGTAGGATGCTTAGCCTTCTGATGTGGTTCTTGTCTTCACGTTCCTCTCTTTTCCTTTCTTTTTCTTTTCCTCACTTCTTATTATTTCACCCCATAATGAATCATCTTAACATGTTTTTGGGTCCATTTAGTCCCATTACAAGAAATAAAAAACACTGGATGTTGATATTTCCAAGGCAACTTAATCATATCATCTTTCTGCCTATTTTTGTAGCTTTATCTTTTTTGACATAAACAAGGAGAAAAACTATAGCTGTGAGATTTTTTAGAAAACATACCATTTGTTTTACTCAGAGATTTATCCCTGGAACAAATTGAGCTTGCAAGCAATAAAACTGCCACACACCAGTCTTCTTTAAAAGAAATTCTATTTGAAGATGTATTGGGAACTAGAATAATAGAAGAAAGTGGCAAACTTCTGATCACAAACAACAACTATTCCCTTCAAAAGAGACAAATACAATAAAAGCCAAAGCAAATGTCAGTGGCAATACTGAACTATACCTATATGGGGTTTTCAATGAGTGTAATCAAGTACTTGGTCATGGAATCATATTTTGTAACCTAAAGCACTGGGAAAAGATGTAGGGGGCTTCCGGGGTTTCTAAGCAACACGGATTGCTCAGAAGATAACACTCAGCAAGTCACTTATCCTCCTTGAATTTTCATTTATACATTAATGAGTAGTTGTGTTTAGTATTTCCTTTCCTTTTAGGAACAGGAGGTCTTTTTGCTCTTTTAGCTCCATCAGAATGAATTCAAGAAGTGAAGGGACTTTATATGATGTTTGACAGGTACTTGGATTAGATCCAGATTCTTTAAGATGGTTACCAGGATCCTGCCTCCCTCTACCCAGCCTGCCCCAAACTTCATCACAAGTGTTCCCTCACCCTTCACTTACCTCTAGCCCCGAGATTTTCCCCTCGTTAATTTTTCCATAAATTCCTGTTTTTGAAGAATTGTCCCTCACTATAAACCCAGGCACTCAATTATTCATTACATTTCCAATGTTCCTGCTCTGATTCTAGATTGATAGATAAGGAAGACAAAGTCCCTACCTTCATTTATTTTACATTATATAGGGAGAATGTAAATAGAAAACACACTAACAGATAAAACAAGAAAGCACAAATGATAGTAAATTATGTGAAGAAAATAAACATTCCTCACATCTCCACAGAAAGGTTACCACCCCATCCCCTACTCAAATAAATTAGGACAGGGGACTCTTTATGAAGCTATTCAGCGTGAGTTCAATCCGCAGCCAGGGGGGTGACCCACCCAGTGCAGCAGACCTCTCCTGCCTTGCCCGCTGCTCCCCTCAGCAGTGTGCTTTAGTCAATCCACCTGTTCTGTTCCCCACTCTGTCTCTGGTGAATCCTCTCACCCACTCACCCCCAGCACTTGCCCTTTGGCCTATACCTCAGTTCTTGTATAAATAAATAAATAAATCTAAAAAAAATTAGGACATTTTCTTGTAATATTTGATTACATCTTTATTGTTCTAGATTTTACTCACTTATCCCCTCTCATGGTCCCTGGCATATAGTAGACATTCAGTGATATATTTTTTTCCAGTAGAAAAACTGTAGCTGTGATATTTTTTTAGAAAACATACCATTTGTTTTATTCAGAGATTTATCCCTAGAACAAATTGAGTATCCAAACAATAAAACTGCCACACACAAATTTCCTTTATAAGAAACTTAAGTGGTCTTTAAAAGAAATAGAATTGATAAATTATGATTTGAGGGTCTAGGACAAATCAAAATTGTCATGTGTTTGTTACCAGATATTTATAGGAAGTCATAAACATCTTTTTATAGTGTTAAGTACCTGACCCATTTATTCTTTCATTAATATTATTCCAAGGAAGTCATATTTAAGCGGTCTTGATGAATGAAGGAGAATTTAAAGCTGAAAAGGGGGTAACCCAAAGTAGAGAATTCAGATAGAGAAAAACCATGTGTAAATGTACAAAAAGAAAACTGAGAAATTCTGATTGGCCTGACAATCTAGTAAATGAGGTGTAAGAGAGTAGTTTTTGAGTATGCTCCTCAAGCTTTGAGTAGCTCATTCAGCTGTGTTAATAACAAGAAAAATAGTGGAGGGAATTATTCTTTTGATCTTCATTGCACATTTCACCAGGAATACTTTAGATCCTAACCCATTTAGTCATCAAAATAATATTACTGCCATTATTTCCATATTTTCACTGGGGAAATTGGGCTTCTAAGAGAAATTTCCTCAAGGTCAGTAATATCTAGGTACTTCAATTGATCTTAGAACCAAAGTCCCTAAAATCTATGTTGTCATCCAGTTATATAGTTTGCGTGAAACTTTCCAAATTATAATAACAGTCCTAATAAAACTATTTATTAAAAATTTATATATTTAGAAGGATGAATCTCTTTCTGTATTTGAGAATCTGAGGTCTGTGGTTATCTGAGACATATAATCACTGTCTTGGGATTATTCATTCTTTTTTCTGGATTGTCTCTTTCCTATCACTGAATTCAGTAACAGCCTTTGAAGACCTGACAAAGATAATGAGGTTGAAATAGGAAAACATGACAAGAGCAAAAGAGGTGGATTTAGAGGAAAAGGGAGGTTTGAGGACCAGTTTGGCAGTTGCAGTGCTGATGTGTTTCATTCATACTCTGGCTGGGATCCTTTTCTATCAGACTTTACCTCTTCATTCTCTGGTTTGCCTCTCAAGTATATCTGGAGTGGAAAATTAGTTGAGTGAAAAGAGGTATGTCATACAAATATAAACTAGATACGTACCCAAAATGGACCCATAGTTAGATCAAGGAAGATGGAGAAGGGAGATGTAGCAAACCTAGTCATTGAAGAAAACTTCTACCTATTTGATAAGATAAAAATCAAGAGGCATTAGGTGTAGTTACAGTGGTTTCTCAGTCCAATTGGGCTGCTGTCACAAAATACCGTAAATTTGGTGACATAAAAAGCAAACATTTGTTTTTAACAGTTCAGGAGGCTGACAAGTGTAGCCCACACCACTGGCTGACTTGGTGTCTGGTGAGAGTTCATTTCCAGTTTGTCCACTGTCTTCGCACTGTAGCCCATGGTGGCTGAAGGGGCTACAGGATCTCTCTTGGGCCTCTGTCACAAGAGCACTAATTTCATGACTTAATCATTGCCCAGAGACCCCATCTCAGAATATCATCACACCAGGTATTAGGTTTCAACACATGAATGTGGGGGAAACCGATATTCAGTGACTATGGCAAGTAACATTCAACTTCTTTTTCGTTTCAGAACTCTGGTCAGATAAGACCTTTCATAAACTTCAAAATATAACACATATAAAGGGAAGGTTCTCTGCAATTTACTAAAACCCAAATAATACTGGCCCAGGAAATTGTCACATCCTTCCCCCCAAACTGGCAGCACCTGAGGCATTTCCTCATTACACTGTGGCACCAAGGAAGCTGCTGGGAAATTGCCAGTGAAGTCAGGCAGACGTGGGTTCCAGTTCCGGTTCTGCATCTATTTGCTTTAGGATCTTGAGTAACCTAATTATTCTGATTGATGATGTCTCCTCATTATGAAGGATATAAGTGGTAATGGCCATAAAACATTAGCACATTACCCAACTAGTATAGGAGCTCAATAAACAGGGAAAAAATCAAGTAGAAGTTAGCATTGAGCTTTTCCTAATAAATTAAAATTGATATACTTAAATAGTAGACTGATTTCTTTTAAGTAATTAATTTAATTGAAGTAACATTGGTTTATAGCACTGTATGTGCTATAAACACAGGGGGTAGGTTTACATCTCCTCAGATGTACCCACACCCCTTTACATATACCATTGGGTGTCTTTCCCCCTTTGTTCCCACCACCACACTCCACCTCTAGTGAGTAGGCTCATTCCATTGCTGATGTCTATTTTCATTGGGAAGGGTTTGTAAGTTCTTCATATCATCTTTATTTTCAGAGTGGAGATGGTACCACCCTGAAAATGTACAGGGCTGGGACTAATCATTAAGATTCAGAAACATGATTTAGACATCGCAGCTGTCTCCTTGCTTTGAGAACAGATAAAAGCATTACTTTTGTAAATGAAAGTAGAGATAAAGTCACTGTAATACCTATCTCTGCAGTGATAAACCACAGAATGTTAGAGATAAATAAATAAATACTTGTTGCCAGGGGAATATTTTCTCAAGTAAAGGCATATATTAACTCTCATAATAGAACCATCTATTAAATGATTTATTTAGACACTAATATTTAATCAGTTCATACCTTTAATTGCTTTAATAACCTTTAAACACTGTTGCATATTTAAACATATTCAGGGTTATTCGTTGTTCAAGATTAATTCTTTAGTGAAACTTGTTTTAAAATGAATAAATGACTCTAAATGACATTATCACTTCATACTAAATGCTAATGTTGCAATTATTTTCTTTCGATGAGTAGATTTTTACCTGCAGTGTTTTACCTTAGAATTTTTATGACAATTTAAAAGGTTAATGGGGGCCTCCCTGGTAGCGCAGTGGGTTAGGCAATGCACTATGAAGCAAACTGCAGCATGAGTTCGATCCCTGCCCCTGCCTGGGAGGGGACCCACATGGCACAGGAGACCTCCCCTGCCTTGCCCGCTGCTCCCCTCAGCAGTGTGTAGATCTGCCTGTTCTTTTCCCCACTCTGTCTCTGATGGATCCTCACCACCTGCACCTCTGACCTGTACCCCAGCTCTTGTATGCATAAATAAATAAATCTTTGTTAAAAATAAATAAAAGGTTAAATGGGAACTCCTTGTGAAATCCTGGAAGTTTGCTCTACTGTGGTTTATTACATAAATAGATTTAAGTTTTTCTGTGGAGCTGCTTTTTCATTTTTTAGAGAACTGCAATGTTTTACCTGTTTAGTTTCACGATATGTGTCACCAACACTGAACTATATTAGCTACATTCAATGACACGAAATGTGATGCCAAGTGAAGAAATATGAATAGCTTTCCTTTACACTTAAAAATTCTATGTCTTTGACAGTCCTTAGATAAATAAAAGTGCTACCCTGAATTGTCAAACTTTTCCACAAGGGGGCTCTTGAAAAACAAAAATACTGTTCATGATTAGGGATCTGCCTACATCTATTGGTAAAGATAGAGAAACCAGATTTAAATATTTTTCACAGAATTAGCTAAATTCAACAATTCTTTGAATTCAATTAGTGTCATTAACTAGAGTGAGCTTGTAGTAACAGAAGCTAAAATTGTTTAATGCATGCTACCTGCTGGACAGTGTGTGCAGGGTAGGTATGTAGCTGTTATGATTGTTTATCCTCTACACGGTCATGATAAGCATGGAATGCTGGAGCCAAATTCCTTGTTGCTCCCATTTGAAATCCCTGCTTTGCCATTTTTATTTTTTCTGTGACCTTGGGTAAGATATTTGTTACTTAACTTTATCTTCACTTCTGCTTCTGTAAAATACGGTCGTTGTAAGTATTCAGGGAATTAAGTAAAACATTTGGAAGGATGTTTTGGCACATGGTAAATACTTTGTGAATTCTCGCTACTATTGTTATTAGAGAGGACTAAAGAGGTCCAGAGAGATTAAATGACATACCCTAAATCACAAAGCTCAAAGAGTGTGCTAGAACACGTTTCTAAAAGAATATTGGCAACTCGGCCCACACCCGATACTGAACCCCACTGCCAGCCTTTAGGGGACTCACCCCATGTCTTCCCACCTTGCCGGTCCTGTTTATGTTCCCAAATTGTCCCTGCATCTCACTGTAACTACTGGTGTACGACTGCTAGCCTTCACCGTTGCCACTGATTGACGCAGTGAACTCTGCCAGGGGGTCACTTGAGTTCCAGACAGTATCTTATTTACTTTTGCTTTCTTAGCAAATACCTTATTAGTAGGTACTTACCTTGGTTAGCAAAGGTTAACAACGATAATGAATATTTCAGGGCATACTGATTTCTGCCAATGTCTAGTGAAACAGTTACTGTGCATCCCATTTTACAGATGAGCAGAGAGAGATTCTAGGAAGCTGTATCACCAAGACCTCATAGTTTGGAAATGGCCAAGCTATTTCAAGCCAGAATTAATCCTGTGTTCTTTTTTTTTTTAATTTTATTTATTTATGCATACAAGAGCTGGGGTACAAGCCAGAGTCCAGGGAGATGAGAGGATCCATCAGATCTGAACAGGCAGACTGACTGAAGTACACTGCTGAGGGGAGCAGCGGGCAAGGCAGGAGAGGTCTGCTGTGCCATGTGGGTCCCCTCTCTGGCTGGCAGCAGGGATCAAACTCTTGCTGCAGTGGCTGTGGTTTGCGTCATAGTGCATTGCTTAACCCACAGCACCATCAGGGAGGCCCTAATCCTGTGTTCTTAGTTGCTCTAATACTCCTACCCCCAACACACACTCATCATTGTATATGCATTTATTGACTGAGGGAGCCCTCAGTGAAAATCCCACCACAAGAGATGCTTGTGTCCATAAAAACTCTTTCATTTTTCCCAATCTTCTATTTGTTAAATAAACCCTATTGTTGTTGGATCCTGAACTTGAGTGCAATTGAGGGTCTTGCTATTATACACACATGAGAGCTCACTGACTGTGACCTGTCCTCTGCCTGAGGCAATCTGACAGCACCCTTTTTTGTGACCGAACACTCTTTTAAGAGTCTTTTAATACTGTTTCAAAATCACAAAAATGGCAAAGCATGCTCTTTCTGGAAGAAGATACCCGCCCCCCTCCCCACAAGGTATCATGTAATGTAGTTAATATTGTACTAGTGGTAAAAACAAAGTGTTGTGAAAGGTGAAAATCTACCCAAAGGACACAAAAAGACTAACCCAAAAGGAAACCTGCACTCCAATGTTTATTGCAGCACCATTTACAATAGCCAAGACATGGAAATAACCCAAATGTCCCCAAACTGATGAGTAGATTAAAAATGTGGTCTATATGCATAATGGAATATTATTCAGCGATCAAAAATGATAAACTCATGCCATTTTGGGCACCATGGACAGAACTGGAAGAACTATGCTGAATTAAATAAGTCAGAAGGAAAAAGATAAGTATCAAATGGTTTTACTTATATCAGGTATAGAGAAACCAAACAAATGGTCAGGAAAAAGATATAACTAGTAAGCTAACCATACGCCGGAAGCATATAGCAGGGGAGGGTTTGGGAGAGGGGTCAAAAGAGAGGAGGGGAGAGCAGAGGAAACTATGGTGATGGATCTGAGTGCTGTGGTGGTGGAAGAACTATGACTACTACACTTGAGGGAGAAATCAAATACTGTACAAAAATTAGCAATGATATATGATAGTAAATTTAATTTTTTTAAAATAACGAATTCTATGAAATACAAAACAAGACAAAAAAAACTGACGTGCTTTGGAAGGAGTAATTTTAACTGAGGAAGGGTGGGAGAAGGGAATTGGTAAAGGTTTCGTTGAGTAGTTGACATTTGAGCTGAGCCTTAAAGGTGGGGATTTCTGGCAACAGCATTGGGAGAAGCAGGAGAAAAATAGTGGTTATAAATCTATTAAATTATAATTCATTTGAAGGAACTATAAAGATAGTTACTGTTTTTTCTTTCTTCTTCCAGTATGGAAAAGGTGAAACTGTTTACCAAATGGTTCAATAAATTTCTCATCTGTTGCCACTAGGTGGCAGACGTTTCCAAATTATGGCAGGAACCTGAGCTGAATATGAGAGGCGGTTTGGACACCTTTTTTTGGGTTATCCTGAAATCACAAACAGAATATTGTCAAACGTTCTCATTGTTGTCGTTTGGGCCAACAATGCTGTTTTTATGAAATAAAAGATATCAACAGGAAGAAAATTGCGTTTAAAAATGTGCCACGCGTTTTATGGGTAGAATGTAAAATTCTGTTCTTTTAACAATGGAACCTTCCACTTCAGGCTCAGAACAAGGCCACAGATGTGGAGCAGCACCGCCACAGATTCATATCTCCATGACAACCTTTTCAGTTCTATGCACAATTAAAGGCAGTATCATTTTGTCAGGAAGAAAAAAAAAAATAGGGCCCTGGCTTTTATTCATTTTTTAGATGTGGTTAGAGAAATTAAATTGATTCTAATTAGGGGGACTGTATTATTGGGGGGGGGATCGATTTGAAAAGNATTCATTTTTTAGATGTGGTTAGAGAAATTAAATTGATTCTAATTAGGGGGACTGAATTATTGGGGGGGGGATCGATTTGAAAAGCTTCACATAAGCAGCCTTATCTATCTCCTCCATTAGTGAAAAAAAATATGTATTTTGTGCAGATTCATACACTAACATTATCACATCCACGTTAGCTTTGAGAACAGCTTTTGTGTCAGGCATTCTGAAAATCCTGGTTTAATTCTCTTAAAGGCTACATTTGTGAGTTAAAAAAAATCAGTTCATTCCATTAGCAATTAAATTTTGACCAGATGGTCTGGGAACTGTTGGGACTCCCATAAAATCCTGGAATAACCTTACCTCCAGGGCTATTGGTTTTGCTTCTGCTGAAGGCATTTCTGGAGTTTTTTTTCATTGCCAGTGAGAAAATCTGTAGGACCCAGGTTCCCTCCACCTTGAAGGGGAGTGTTCAGAATTTCTGAAGGGTTCAAAGGAAAATTCTAAAGGCTTAAAAAGTGAAATTTATGAAGAAAGTTTAGAGAAGCAAGAGTTTGATAAATAAGAACTTATGTTAGATGGAATTTATAACTTAATACTTTTCCAAGAGTATTTAATGATTTTTGAAATTGAGAGGAGAACAGCTCCTTTTTGCCTTTAAAATTTGTTAATATTGAATAATGATACCTAAGGAGACCTGATTTTTTTGTGGTAGTATAACGGGATGGTCCCCTGGAAAGGGGGAAGTTCCAGGTTCCCTGCCACACCCAAAGGAGGATAGAGCTGAGCAGGGAAGAGGAGAAGCTAGAGTGGAGGCTGGAATAGAAAGGAAGCAGGATGGAGAGCAAGTAGGAGACCTACAGGAGGCACATGGAGCAGAGACATGAAGAAACTGTAACAGGGTGGTCCCCAGGAAAGGGGGAAGTTCCAGAATCCTGGTTCCGTCCTAAGTGGGTGGAGCTGAGCAGGGATAAGAAGATTCTGCAGAGAAGAGGACAGAAGGAAGGGAGGAAGAAGGAAGCAGGATGGAGAGCAGCAAGGAGACATGGAGCAGAGGGACATGTGAAGAAACTGCGCTTGCTTTTTGATGTTGGACTGGTTAGAACAGATGTGGGTGAGAGACCCGTGGGTTGCTTAATAATGGCAGCTTTCATCTTGATTTTAATTTTGCTCTTTTCCTCCCAGATTTAGCTGACTCTTTCTCACCCTTTTCTATGGGTCTGCATTGAAAGGTTCTTTAGACTTGTGGCAGGCTTTCGGGCCTTGCTTTGGGCCAATCCTATTTGGCTGGACTTTTACCCTCAAGGAGATGGGTAACTTTGGATGTTTGACTTAGTAACTATATTCTTTGTGCTTTCTGTATTGTACCCTAATTGTATTAAAGCTCCTTTCCACTAAAGGTCTTATATGTTTGTCTTAATGTGGTGGATGGCAGAACCCATTCAGAGAGGGCAGGTTTGGGGGTTCTGGGGTGTCCCTCTCCCTACCCTGTAACAAAACTACTTTATGGTCCTGGCTGGTTGAAACTGATGTGGGCTAGAGACCATGGAGAGCTTAACAATGGCAGCTTTTATCTTGGCTTTCATTTTGCTCTTTTCCTCCCAAACTTGTCTGACTCTTTCTGAGCCTTTTCTATGGGTCTGCATTGAAAGGTTCTTTAGACTTGTGGCAGGCTTTCGGGCCTTGCTCTTGGCCAATCCTGATTGACTGGACTTTTACCCTCAAGGAGATGGGTAACTTTGGATGCTTAACTTAGTAACTATGTTCTTTGTTTTTTTCTAAATTGTTCAATAATTGTATTTAAAATTCCTTTCCATTAAAGGTCTTACATGTTTTGTCTTGATGTGGCAGATGGCAGAACCTATTTAGAGCAGGCAGGTTTGGGAGTTCTGGGGTGCCCCTCTCCCTACCCTTTAATAGTAATCTCATGAAAGTCATAAACATAGAAAGACTTAGTTGAATTTAAGACATTTCTGAGGTCCTGAGGATGGAGTCAAAGTAGAAATAATAATCCCAAGGGTTATGACAGAATGTTATTCCTTGAAAATCATGAACATAGCATTTATATATTTATGTTTGTATTCCTTCTAGAAATATACATGTGTGACCCTTCCTGAAATCAGGATCAGATGCACCTCATGGACCTGTAGTTCCAGCACCAGACATTTTTACAGGTTTGAAATGCAAGAAGGACAGTTGCTTTATTCATTTAACCATTGTTAACTCTTGGGGGTATCATTAAATAAGGTTAAATTTAAGCCCCCACCCCTTGCCCAGAAGGAAGGTTTGGGAGACTTGAACAGATAAAGGGAACTGATAATGTTGCTATGGGAACCAGACAATGAGGAAGCAGGGCCAGACACACTCTGTTCCTTCCCACAGGAACTGACCCAAACAGACACCCCAGGCATGAAAAGCCTACAAAAACAGGTTATGAAGGGAGCCACAAAACCTTGGCTTGCAGACCCCTCTGTTTCGCCCGCTTCTGCTTTTAGCAGTGTATTTCAATAAATCCACCTGTTCTCTTCTCTGGTGAAGTCTTTCACCTCCAGGCCTCCTGTTGCACCCTGATTTTCTCTCTACAACATTAACATCCAATAAAATAACTTGGAGAAATAACCAGCCAGTCCATGACCCAGTAACTCGTAGGTAGATGTTTGTCATTGCTTGAAGAATCTCCTAATTTTAGTACCTTTTAGTATGGGCAAACTGAGACAAAGAAGAATTAAATGTCTTTCCAGATAGTTCTGGAAGAGGAGGTAGGCTTCTCGTTTTCCAGCATCCTTTGGCTAACTACACTTAATTCTTGTCTGGAGGGAAAGGTGCTGTTCGCGTCCTGTCCCCAACAGCATATGTGGAACTGAAGCCTGAACAAAGAGAGAGCGCCATCTCCTGGCCAAAATGATGCATTCAGGAAAGGACATTAGACCTAAGTGTTTCCTCCTTGGAAACCTTGAGTCTAAAGGGGAAGACGTGGGTTTTTTATTTGTTTGTGAAGCAAAGGTAATCCTGGAACTATTAGCGGTGATTTTTTCCTCCTGTAGGAAAAGCTTGCCTAATGAACAAACCAACACAATTAAGCAAAGAAAATATATCCTTTTACATGCAAATATTTCACATATGCATTTACATATGCAGCATGGAGCCTAGTTAGCTTTCAGTTGTGAGTTGTAGAAAGAGAAAATGTGTCTAATGATATTGTCTAATGAGCTCTTACAGCTAGATCCTGACAAGCTCACTTGGATCCTTGTAACTTGTAGGCATGAGAAGAATTTTTAAAATTATTTTTACTTTTTCAGTGATCATACAGTGAAATTGACTTTTTTTCACATATATATGGAAAGAATTTTTCCAGTATGTCAAGCGACTCCTTCACACCATTTCTATATACTCATACTCTGCACACTTCTAACACTTGGTAACCATTTAGCCATTTTCCATGTCTTTAGATTTATTTTTTGAGAATGCCATATAGATACAATCATGGTTTTGTAATATTCTGAGACTTCTTTCCCTCAGCATAATATATTTTAGCTTCTTCCAAATGGTGCCATGAATTGATAATTTGCCCCTTTTTATTGCTGTGTAGTATTCATTTGAACAAATGATCACAGTTTATCCTCATAAACTTTGGGCTACTTCCAGTTTGGGAAAGCCTTTATGATGACAGATGTAATATAAACACTTTACTATCTGCAATATGTGAGAGTCCTAGTTGTTCTGAATCCTCATCAGCCTTTGAAATTGTCAGTTTAAAAAAAATTTAGTCATTCTATTAAATGTGTAGTGGTGTCTCACTATGAGTTTAAATGTGCATTTTACTTATGGCTAATGGTGCTGAACATTTAAAAAATATGCTGATTTGTCATCCGTATTGCTTCTTTGGCGAGTGTTCAAGTTTTTGCCCATTAAAAACATTAGTTTGTTTGTTTTCTTACTGTTGAATATTTAGATTTCTTTATATATTCTGAATGTGTGACTTGCAAGTATTTTATCTCAGTGTATAGCTTGTTTTTTCATTCTTTTGTGAGTCTTTGGCAAAGCAAAATTTTCGATTCTGATGAAGTTCTAGTCATCTTTTTTTTTTTCTTTTGGCTTCTGGTCTTTCTGTAGGAACATTTTGCCTAACCCCAGGCCATAATATTTTCTCTTATATTGTCTTCTAAGCTTCTTAGATGATGCTAATACAAATAAAATTTGTGATCCTCTGAAAAGCAGTACGACCTTCACCTGGAAATATATATCTATATAAGTTGCTAGAAAGTCCTAGTTTAATCTACATCCATTGGTGGATTAGATTTGTCATACAGATCTTTGGAAAACTAGCTTTATAAAGGAGTGAAGAACTAAACTGATTCAAAAAATTTAAAGCATCAAAACTTCTTGCGCCCCATGGCTCATGGTCACTGACTCCATTTTATCAAGCTTTGCATCTAAGTGTCTTGTTTCTCTTTAAGTAATTTAAGAATTACAATAAACCAATTGGAACTGATCCTGCCTCTCAAAAGAACTGTACCATTTATATGCTTTTTAAAAATGCCACTTCCCAGTCTCCACTCAAGATATTGCCAACAAAATCTACAAAGTATTCTGATCCAGGATAACCCTTGAAGAGCTCTTCTCTAAAATTCAATGAAGATTAAACAGTTTAGGATGGGATGATAGGATAGCGTAGGATAGTGTAGAATGCAAAAAGGATGCAGTTCTGGTAAATAATTTTGGGTTAGTCTAAGGTAACTTTACAGGTACATTCACAAGCTCTCTTCCTGCACCAGGTTCTGCCCAACGTCTCATCCAGTGCCTTTGATCTTTTCTCAGTGGACCCAGAATCTTGAGCTGATGAAAATTGAACTACTGGAATGCTGAAACGGATCCCTGCAGAAAGGGAGGACTTGCTCCCGTAGCTACTGGAAATGCTTCTGCCCCCACTTTAGCCATCTCTTCAAGACTGCCTCCCCTTAAGTCACATACCCTTTTCCAGGGTGACTTGTCTTCAGTCACTTATGAATATGAGGTAGGAAGATGGGAAATTCCCTGCCCAATTTAAGTCATCTCTGAGAGGATCTCCAATGACAGAACTCTCTTTAGGTCAGATGTCCTTCTGTCTGATCCTGCTTCCTTCCACCTTCTCTCTTGAATGGGTGTTGATCCCAAGAACATGGCATAATTAAGATGCCATTCCCCATCTCAGAGTATGCCTCTTAAGGAACTTAACCTATATCAGCTCATTAGATTGAAAGTGGTCAAAAGTAAATTAACTTAAGCAGGTAATCTCAAGTTGAATTACAAGTAGTGAAAAGAACAAAGTTGGACCACAGATCAGAAAAAAACTGATATTACAGAGTGAAAAATCACCAGATCACTCAGCCTCTCTCAATTTCTTCTCTTTTTCTTTATGTCACCACTCCATCTATAGTCTCTGTTTCTCTTTGTTGACCAGATTTATTATCTTATGGCCTTCTGCAGCTTTTACCAATAGGGATTAGGGCTATTATATTTTCCTTTTTTTTTCACTTCTACACCAAAGAAGGACTAAGTGTTTTTCTTTCTCCAGTTACTAAATTTCTAATGTTTAGAAATAGTGTTTTTCCACATTTCTCATTTCCTAAGCCTGGAACAATAACCTATTGTTAAGAGGCAGAGGAAGGTAAAAAGATGCTAGCTCTACCTGAAATCACATTAGAAGAGAAAGAAGAATCTTTCCCAAGGATTATGTCATTGCAGGAGGATCTAGGGAAATGGTATATATAGCAGTGAGCACATAAAAATGCTGGTGTTCTCTGAGTTCAAGTTTCTACATATATCATCATAAAAAAAAATCATTTTCTTACAATATCCAGGCAGTGCTTGTTATCTTTATCTTCCTTAATTTGTCACATTTTCATCTTTACCAAATATTTAAGTGTATCAGAAATTAGGGATGAAGCATCTTCTTGAAAATCACATGCCAACTGTGGATTAGATCTGAGACTCAAACCAGATCTTTTTACTCCAAACCCAAGTAAAAAAATCATTCACTTACTAGGTCTTGTATCCAAGTATATATATATTTGCCTTTTCCTGAGGTGAATGTACAGTACATCCAAATGTATGCTTTTTGATGGCTAAATTTAAGTCTTGTCAGAATAGCAAAGTGCATATGCTTCCCATTAATTAGCACACCAGTGGGTCTCCCACCTCCTTTCAGAGTAAAACAAAGACCAAAAAGCTTCTTGCCTGCAATCCCCATATTGCTTCTGAATTGTCAGAGCATTATTATTCCCAAAACACCATTCTCAAAATATACATATATTGAAGAGACTTTTTCGGAGTGATAACTACTTCTAATTTTCTAGCACTTTCCCCTATACACCAGGAGTTATACAATGATAAAGTTTTGGACTTTGAATCTTATTTAATTTAAAAATTAATGAACATTCTTTGTACTTATATTTTAATAAAGGCATAACATAAATTAAAAAATACATAGTCTTATAAGAAAGACTTGAAATTTTTTTGGTGATATATAGAGCCACACTTTAGATCAACACAAAGCAAAAGGTTTTGTTTTGCCTTTGCCCAGTCTGTCCCCAACTTCAGAAGTAAATAATCTGATCTTTATCATCAGTGTGCTTTTCCTGTTTGATATTTTCACTTATCTTAAGGTCTACAAGATCCCTCGTATTGTTGCATGTACTGTTAGATCATCCTTTTTATGACTGGGTACAATTCTGTTATGTGAACATACCACAATTTATCCATTCTTCTATTACTGGGTATTTGGGTAGTTTTGAATTTTTCGGTATTCTCAATAAAGTTGCTTGAAGCACTCTTATGCTTATTCCGTGTGTGGATGTATGTATGTGTTTGCATGTATCTAAATGAATGGATTTATGTTTCCTAGTATATGTGTAAGAGTTGAATTACTATGTCATAGGAGAGGTGTTAAGTTTAGATTTAGCAAAAAATGGCTAATATTATTTCAAAGGTATTACATAGTTTTATTGTCATGTAACAAAATATGAGCAAAGTATGAAAATTCTAGTTGCTTATCTTCAGCATAGTTAGTAATTTGGTGGTGATGGGAACTAGCATCATATTATTTTAATTTGCATTTCCATGATCAACCAATAATGTTGATTTCCTTTTCATATACTTATTTGAATAGTCTCCTTTCCAAAATGCCTATTTAAGTTATATTTAATAACTAGATATATGCTGCTTTTTGCTTATTGATTTGAGTGGGTTCCTTATATATTCTGGACATTTGTCAAATATATGTATTACAAATTTCTTCTTCCATTTTGTGGCATGTTTTCTTTTAATGGTGATTTTTGGTGAAGAGAAATTTTACCTTTCATATTTGGGTACACAATTCACTCAAAATTGATTTTTAAGTGTGGTATTGAACTAGAAATCATATTTAAGTTTTTTGCCCATATAATAGCCATCTGGTTTGCCATTGTTTATCAAAAAAAATCCTATTCTTCATTGAATGTATTTATGCTTTTGTTTTAAATTAAGTGACCAGATATATGTGAATCTACAACTAGATGCTGAATGTTATTTCATCAGTCTCTGTCTGTCTTTCTCCTATATGATACTTACTGTCCTATTAGCTACATGTTTAATTTCTGTTAGTCCCTAAACTTTATTTTATTCCTTATGGATGTTAATTGAATCTTATATAACCATGACTGTTTTGTATAAATTTCAAAATCAACTTGTCAGTTTACACAAAAAAGCTAGAAACTTTATTGGGGTTGAATTAGCATGTATATTTTTCATGAACATAGTACATCTCTCTACTTATTTGGTCTTTATAATTTCTCTAAGTAGTATATCATGATTTTTAGTTTATAGGTCTTGTTTTGTGCAGGCCTTCTGCAGATAGAGAGCATACTAATGAGCTAAGTTGGAGAAGATCCTCAGGGAAGAAAGGACAACAGACGTTAGTGAGGTACCAGTGAACTCCAGGAAGATTAATATCACCTAGGAATTCAGTATCCTTCTCAAACTCTGTTTACATTAAAAGTATTTTTCCTAGTTTTTCCTAGTTTAATATTATACTGACTAGTATACTACATGTATACTAGTATACTACATGTAAACTACATCTGTAAAACACATTCATAGCAACAGTTAACGTGGTAAACTAACCATCATACCAAGAAATTAAAAGTGACCAGGAGCAGCAAGAGACTAGGAATGGATTCTTCCTTTCGTCCTTGGAGGCAGTAGCTTTGATGATACCTTAATTTCAGACTTGTAGCCTCCAGAGTTGTGAAAGAATAAATGCCAGTTGTTTTAACTCTCCAAGTTTGTCATTTTAACCTACCATGGTTCTGAAGTTTTAACCCCACCACGTGGCTATAAGAAATGAATACAGGTGATTTGTAGCTATAGATTTGGGCTCTACAGGCATCAAAGGAGGAAGAACAGTGTGGGAGACATTAATATGACAAAAATTCAAGAGAAAAAAAAGTATTTAAATAGGTGGGCTATACTATCAAATGCTACAGAATGATCAAGCAAAATAGAGACTAAAAGATTTTCATTAGATTTAGCAACAAGAATGGCAATGAGAATCTTTGTAATAAAGAGTTTCATTTTAAAGATACAAAAGCAAACTTTAATATGCAGAATGGTTAATGTTTAAGCAGAGATTTGCAAATGGCAGATCTAAATTTCTCTTCAAAATGCTGGATCTTGGAAGTAGTCCCATAGTTAAAGAGATATAATGTTAATTGAAAGACTCCTTTGTTTCCTTCCTTAAAGTGGAAAAGCTATCAATTGTTTAAATCCTCTTCAACATAAGAAGAATAAGGAGAAACAAGTAATATAAATAAGAGTGGCAACTGGCGAAGTACAATCCTTGAGGAACCAGGCAGGTTTAGGATCTAAAACTTTAGGGAGAGAAATTGTATCTCTTCCATTGTAAACACAAACATCAGGGGAAATAAGTCCAGGCAAATTGTCTATGAGATATTATGCTGAGGAAGAAAGTTTCAATTTTCCATTTTCTCTGCAAATTCAAAGATAAAGCTATTTACTAAGAAGAGGGAAGGGTGAAGCATGGAGATAGAAAATTTTGAAATGAATACAATTACTTGAAATAGTCAATCTGGGCAATGGGAGAGAAAGTTAGAAAAAAATAAGTCTATTTCTGCATAAGCCTGAATAAGCATTTGTTGTTGAAAACTATCAATTTAGAGTGGTAGCAAGCTGCATGATATAAAAATTCCTGCTAGAATGCTCAAAAATCCCAGAAAAAAAGAGGACATTTGGATTATCCACTGTGCATTTGATTAGTCAGGGACAATGAAAGAACAAATTAATAAAGATGAGGACAATAACAAGAGAACTGTAGGAATAATACACATTTTGTTACTCAGAGGCAAAAGGCTTACAAAGCAAACTTGTATTATCAGGGAAAGCCCACAACGTTATTTAGTTTATTTAATTAAGGGCTAAGCATTCACTCCAGCCCAAATTATTAAATCCAATAGCAATATGTGCAGAGAATACCTTTCATGACCTAAAATTACCTTCATTTTTATAATAAAATCCCCAATAAGAGAGCTCTTGGCCTCATTTTCTGAACATATGGTTCATGCAGAAGCATAATTTGATCACAAAACTATGCTGTGTTTAAGCAACCAAGATTCTGGACATCCCACCATGCTCCCATCCTGTCCAAATAACAATAGTTTTATAAAAAAATTCTAACTAACTTTAGAAAGTTGAGACTGTGACTTGAGAGTAACCTTCATGTCTCCCTGTTGGGTTTATGTAAGTAAAATTTTCTTTACCACAAATTTTATTGGTCCATTAATGGGTGTAGGACAAATGATAAATGTTGAGTTTCAATAGGACTTTTTAAAACATTTATTTAGATTTTTTAACTGCTGTCAAGCACTGAAATGTGTGTTCCCAAAATATCAGAAAACATTAACATTAAAAGATATTTAATCTGAACAAATGAGAAGCAGTGATGCTGTATGAAGAAAAGCAATTAGTAAAAGAAAGCCAAAGGCCAAAAGGAAGAAGGAAATACGGTAGGTATGAAATTAAGTCCAGAGAGAAAGGACAGACATGATAGCATTGGCTTATGGGTGTGGTTATACTATTTACTTAGGTAAATTTAAATGTTCAAAGCAATGATTATATATAAATTCTTTTACAGGGATATTTCTGGAGTTAGAGTGGGAGGGATATGAGGAATGTAAGGACAAAAGAATAGGAGAAAGCACTCCTAAGAACAGATATGGGATTTTTCTTCCATAGGGTAAAACACATGATGCTTGTGTAGATTTTAATTTCAGATAAACAGTAAGTCTTTTCATATAAGTATGTCCCAAATATCATATAGAATATGCTTATCCTAAAAAAGTACTTATTCTTTATCTGAAATTCAAAGGTACCTGGCTGTCCTGTATTTTTATTTGCCAAATCTGGAAATCCTAATATTCCTCCACCAGAAGAGATGGTTTACCCTAATTTTGCTAAGGACTAGAATTACACAGAAATACTATCTCTGGGAGAGAAGGAAGCACTAAATTTTTTAAAAAAATTTGAATTCACCATAAAAGTATTAAAATAATATTTGGATCAGAAGGATGTGTGAATAATATGCACGTGTGTATGTGTGCTTTATTCTGAAATCTTTTTTCATTTTTATTTTCTTCTTACAAAGGAAATTGCATTTGATAGTATATCAGAAATAAATCCAGTGTTTATTAAAGTGTAATGGGATTAAAGCTGTTTTCAAATTATCATTGCTTCCCTTCATCCTGGAGATATCTAAATGAAATCTGTCTAAATCAGGAATGGCTGAATACAACTGACAGATTTCACATCACTCCATGAAAGTCCATTTTAAAAAGAAGGGCTGGGTATCTGGAATTGAAGACAAAGAGTAAATGATGAGATTTAAATGGAAACCACTAAAAATGACATAATAGCAATTAATACATTTAGACTAATGAATCCTTGTCATACATTGGCCCAAGACTTTCATATGTTTGATGGTCAGAAAGTATTAATATCCACATTTTGTACATGATGAAACAGAAGAAATTCAAGATGACTCCATTAGGGAAGAGCAAAAAAGGAAATGAACCACGACAGCACCAGAAACTCTGCTGTCAAACACTGAAATGTGTATTCCCAGAATGCTCATATTAAAAGAGAATTAAAATGCTAATATTAAAAGATATCTAGGTAAATACTTTATTGTCATGAAAGTAGAAAGAACTGTTTAATAAACAAGACTCATATCTAGCACTGTTAATTGTTTAGACTGTCTAAAACATCTTTCCATTCTGGTGCAACTATACCATTGTTCACCCTTCCATTGCAGCATTTTTATCAGTGCATTGAATTTATTTGTTACTTAGGTGTGTTCACATAGGAAATTAGGACCACATTTGGATAAGGAATTAGGAAATTATGTTCTCATATTAGCTCTAGCAAAGTACCCTGTTAGTGTTGTTAATGTTAAATTAAGGTGTAAATGAAGAATACAAGGGGGGTTTTATAGTATTGGTTAGAATTCAAGTTTTTCTTTTTTCTGCTTGGAGGTACTAATCATCTATACATTCTTCTAAATATGTCACTTTTTAGTTTTACTGATAACAAAGAAATATACAAAGAAACCAAATCCAATATTCAAAGAAAGAACATTTATTGTGAAATTAAAAAAAATAGGATAAGTGGCAGCAAGTGCTTTGAGCATATACTCCAGGTATGAGAGAAGGAGGGTTAATAGTTTTTAGGAGTTTGTTATCAGGACAAGAACAGAGAACCCAGATATTTAGTGGCCAGGTTTATGTGGATTTCAGAACCAAGGACAGCAGTAGTGATGCTAGCTCAAAAAAGGACCAAGAGGGCTCAATAACATGACCGAAGGACATTTTTGAAGATGAGGACAAGGTGGGTCAGTAACAATAGCTGGAAGGGAAGTAGTAAACGATGAGAGAGTGGACTCAGAAGCATATTGGGCAGGGCAGCTGAGCAAACAAGATCTAGGTGAACCCAATGACAAGAACACAATTGCATATTATCAAACAAGGAGAGGGGACTCAAAAACAATGAAAAGAAGGGCATTCAACAAACAAGGAGAGGTGAGCTCAAAAACAATAACTGGAAGGTCAGCAAATAAGTACTGGGTTGACTCAGCAATAAGAACTCCAAGACCAATTTAGGAAAGAAGGAGAGGTGAACTCAAAAACAATAACTGAAGGGCAGTTTTGCAAACAGGAGAGAGTGGGCTAAAACACAATGTTAGAAGGTCATTTCAGTAAACAAGGGTAGACTAAAAAACAACAGGAAGAGCAATTTAGCCAATAGGGAGAAGGTGGACACAATAACAAGAACACAATTGAATTCTAGAAAACAAGGAATGGATGCACTCAAAAGTATAACAGGAAGGACAAGATAGCTCCTAGAGAGGCTCCACAATAACTAGAATGGTACTTTAGCAAACAAGGTGAGAATAGGGGGAAAAAAATAGTAGAAGGTCATTTTAGCAAGCAAGTAATGATAGACAAAAAAAAAGAACCAACCAACAAACAAAAACTATAAAGGTTAGAAGGCCGGTGTAGCTAACAAGGAAAGGGTGTGCTCAGAAATGATAACTGGAAGAGTATTTGAGGAAACGAGGAGAGAGTGGGCTAAACAACACAATTGAATTTTAGCAAAAGAGAAATGAATGAACTCAAACTATACCAGTCAGGGCAAATAGCTAACAGGAGGGGGTATACAACAATTACTGGAGTGGTACTTTAGCAAACAAGGAGAGGGTGGGTTCGTAACAATCACTGGAGGGCAGTTTAGCAAACAAGGATTGGGTGGGTTCAATAACTAGAACACAACTACATTTTATCAAACAAGGAATGAATGGACTGAAAACTACAACTCAAGGGCAGTAGAGCTAACAAAGAGAGGGTGGATTCAATAGCAGTAATGGCAGGAAGTGTTCAGTAAACAAGGAAAAAGGTTGACTGAAAAACTAAGAAGTACATTTACCCAACAAGGAGAGTATGGTCTCAATAACTGGAAGGGAAGTTAGCAAACAAGGAAAGGGTGGGCTCAATTGAAACACAACTGTATTTTAACACGCAAGGAGAGGTGGAGTCAAAACCAGTGAAAAGAAGAGCATTTTAGCAAACAGTGACAGTGCTCAAAAACTAACTACGGGGGATGTTAGCAAAGAAGGAGAGGGTTAGCTTATGAAATAGTACACAGTGGCATGTGAGAAAACGAGAGGATAGACTCAAAAACAATCACTAGAAGGACTGTTTAGCAAATAAGGAATAGAGCTAATGAACACAATTGAATTTTAGCAAAAAAGGAATGGATGGACTCAAACTGTACTTGTAAGGACAGTACCACTAACAGGAGAGGGTACTCAACAACTGCAATGGTACTTTAGCAAGCAAGAGAGAGTGGGCTCAATGATAGACATAGTTGCATTTCAGCAAACAGGGAATGGATGGGCTCATTCAGCAAGGGAAAGGCCATTCAGCAAAGGAGGTTTGGCTGAAAAACTAAGAAGTTCATTTACCAAACAAGGAGAGGGTGAGCCCAATAACAATAGCTGAAAGGGCAGTTTAGCAAACAAGCAGTAGGTGGGCTCAATGATAAGAACATAAGTGCATTTTTATCAAACACGGAGAGGTGGTCTCAAAACCAGGAAGGAAGGGACAAGTTAGCAAACAAGGAGAGGCTGGGCTCAATCAGTAGAGCATGATTATATTTTATTAAACAAGGACTAGATGGGCTCAAAGCTATAACTCAAATGACAGTATAGCTAACAAGGAGAGGGTTGGGCAAATAACAATATCCAGAAGGAGTGTTTAGTAAACTGGAAAGGGTTGGCTAAAATGCAATAAGAAGTTCATTTACCAAAGAGGAGAGCATAGTCTCCATAACAATAACTGGAAAGTCAGTTAGAAAACAAGTAAGGGGATGACTCAGGGACAGGTACCAAAAAGGTAGTTTAGCAAAGAGGGAGGAAATGGAGTAAAAAACAGTAAGTGGAAGGGCAGTTTAGATAACAAGTACTTGGTTGACTCAGGAACAAGAACACAGTGGCATTTTAGCAAACAAGGAATGGATAGATTCAAAACTATAACATGAATAAGCACCATAGCTTACAGGAGCGGGTCTCTACAATATAAGAATGGTGCTTTAGCAAACAAGAAGAGACTGGAAACTAAAAGAAGGGAACTTTAGCAAACAAGGAGAGGATGGCTCAATAACAATAATGAGAAGGACAATTTATCAAACAAGGAATGGATGGGTTCACTAGAACATAACTGCATTTTATAAAAGGAGAAGAGGGTTGGCTAAGGATAAGGTCATTTCAGCAAATGAGGAGAGGGTGGGCTGAATCACAATAAGTGGAAGGGCAGTTGGAAAAAAGTACTGGCTTTATTCAAGAACAAGAAGCAGTTTGCTTAGGAAAGCAGAGGCAGTTGAGAAAGAAGGAGATGGTAGACTCAAAACTTCACTGCAAAGACAGTTTAGCAAATAAGGAAGGGTGAGCTAGGTAACTAGACACAATTGCATTTGAGCTAATGAAGAGTGGGTGGGTCAAAACAGGGAAAGGCAGTTTGCAAACAAGGAAAGATGGACTCAACACTATATTCAAATGTCAGTGTAACTAACAAGGAGAGACTGTGCTCAATAATAATAAGTGGAAGGACATTTAGCACACAAGGAATGGGTGGGCTCAATAACAAGAAAACAATTACATTTTAATACGCAGGAGACTGGACTCAGACTTACTGTTGGGAAGAGCAGTTTAAGAAGCAGGGAGAGTGTGTGCTCCAAAACAATAACTGGATTGACTCAGGCATAAGAATCCCAGTGCTGTTTAGCAAAGGAGATGATGGATACAAAAGCAATATCTGTAAGGACAGATTAGAAGTGAGGATAGACTCAAAAACAATACCTGTAAGGGCGTTTAGCAAGTAAGAGGAGGGTGGGCTCTATAAGTGAATACAATTGCATTTGTGCAAACAAGGAATGGATGAGTGAAAAACAGGGACGGGAAGGGAAGTTTAGCAAGCAAGAAATAGGTCGAATAAAAATATGAGAAGTTCATTTACCAAACAAGGAGAGGGTGGGCCCCAAAGTGATAACTGGAGGGGCAGGTTAGCAAATAAGGAATAGTTGGGCTCAATAATAAAACACAATTGAATTTTAAGAAACAAGGAAGGGATGGACTCAATATTATAACAAGAAGGGCAGTATAGCTAATAGAGGTAATCAACAATAACTAGAATGGTGGTACTTTAATAAACAAGGTGAGGAGTGAATAAAAACAGGATTAGAAGGTCATTTTAGCAAGCAACGAGAGGGTCAGTTCAATAGCAAGAGCACAATAAAATTGTAGCAAACAAGGATGATAGACAAAAATCTATAAAGAGAAGGCCAGTATAGCTAATATGGGGGGCTCAAAAACATAACTGGAAGGGCAGTTAGCAAACAAGGTATGGGAGGACTCAGTAACTAGAACACAATTGCATTTTAGCAAACAAGGAGAGGCGGACTCACTACTGTACCTAAAGGACGGTATGGCTAACAAGGAGAGGGTGGAACAGATAACAATAATAAGATGGAGATGGAGTGTTTGGTCAACAGGAAAGGGTTGGCTGAAAATCAGTAAGAAGTTCATTTACACAACAAGGAGAGCATGGTCTCAATAACAACACTAGAAGGCAGTAAGAAGACAAGGAATGGGTGGGTTCAATAACAAGAACACCATTGTCTTTTAGCAAACAAGGAGTGGATGCAGCCACAACTATAATGGGAAGGCCAGGGGAGTTACCAAGAAGAGAGTATGCTCAATACCAATAGCTGGACGAACAAACAGTTCAGAGAACAAGTACTGGGCTGACTCAGGAGCAAGAACCCCAAGTGCAGTTTGGCGAAGAGGTAGACTGTGGACAAAGAATGAATAACTGGAAAGGCAGTTTAGCAAACAAGCACTGGGTAGACTCAGGAATATGAACACAATTCCCTTTTACCAACAAGAAATGGATAGACTCAAGAGTATATTTGAAGTACAGCTAACAAGGAGAAGGTGCACTCAAAAGTGGGAACAAGGGGGCTCAAAATTATAAAGGCAGGGCAGGATAGTTACAGGAGCAGGTACTCAACAGTCACGAGAATGGGACTTTAGCAAACCAGGGCAGGGTGGAAAATATCACTGAAAAGAGGAAATTTTAGTAAACAAGGAGAGGGTGGGCTCAATAATACCTGGAAGGGCAGTTTATCAAACGGGGAATGGGTGGTCTCAATAGGTTACAACTGAATTTTATAAAACAAGGAGACAGTTGTCAAAAAAACAATAGGGATGAGGTTGTTTTAGCAATAAAGAGAGGGTGGCACAATGGTGGGCTCAATATGCAGAGCGTGATTGCAGTTTAGCAAACAATGAAGGGATGAACTCTGAACTCACAGCACCATCTAGTTAAAAAGGAGGGGGGCTCAGTAACAATATCTTGGAGGGCAGCTTAGCAACAAGGAGAAGGATGACTAAAAACAATAAAAGTTCATTTACCAAATAGGAGAAGGGAGACTCAATAAAATAAACATTAGGGCAGTTTAGCAAAAAAGGAATAGGTGGGATCAATAGGAAGACAATTCCATTTTATCACACAAGGAGAGAGTGGGCTCAGAAACAAGAACTGCAAGGGTAGTTTAGCAAACAGAATGTATTAGGTGGGCTAAATAAAACAAACATTTGAATTTTAAAAAATAAAGAATGGATGGACTCAGAATTACAAGATTCACAACAGCTAATAAGGAGAGACTGTGTCAATAACGCTAAGTGGAAGCACATTCAGCAAACAAGGAATGGGTGGGTCCAATAACAAGAGCACAACTGCTTTTTAATACGAGGACACCTGACTCAGACTGAATGTTGGGAAGAGCATTTCAGCAAACAAGGACAGCGGAGAGCGTATGCTCCAGAACAGTATCTGTGTGTACTCAAAACACGAAGCCCAAGTGCAGTTTGCCAAAGGAGAGGGTGGACACAAAAGCAATGTCTAGAAGGGCAGCTTAGAAGCCAGGAGAGGTTGCAGTCAAAACCACTACCTGCCAGGTATTTTAGCAAATAAGGAAAGGGTGGGCTCAATAATTGGACCAATTGCATTTGAGCTAACAAGGCGTGGATGGGCCAAAACAGGACTAGCAGTTTGCAAACAAGGAAGGATGGATTCAACGCTAGATTCAAAGGCCAGTATACCTAATGAGGAGAGACTGTGCTCAATAACAATAACTAAAAGGGCAGTTTAGCAAACAAGGACTGGGTGGGCTCAATAACGAGAACACAGTTGCATTGGAGCTAACAAGGAGTGGATGAGTGTAAAGCAGTGAAGGGAGAGAAGCTTAGCAAACAAGGAATGGGGTGGATGAAAAACAAGAGTAACTCATGAACCAGACAAGAAGAGTGTGTGCTCAATAACAATGACTAAAGGGGCAGTTTAGCAAACAAGGACTGGGTGGGCTCAATAACGAGAACACAACTGCACTTTAGAAAACAAGCAATAGATGAACTCAAAACTGTAACTCAAGGGCATTATCGCCAACAAGGAGAGGGTGGGCTTAAAACAATAATGGGGAGGGCAGATTAGTAAACAAGGAAGGGTTGGCTATCCAGTAATCAGTGCATTTACCAAACTAGGACAGGGTGGGCTCGATAGCAAGAGCACAACTGCTTTTTAACACTCAAGGACTTGAGATGGACTCAAAAACAGGAAAGGAAGAGATCTGGACACACGGGGAGAGTGTTTGCTCAACAACAATAAGTGCAAGCACCATTAGAAATAAGTTCTGGGTTGACTCAGGCACAGGAACCCCAAGTGCAGTTTAGCAGAGGAGAGGGCGGATGCAAAGCATTCTCGGAAGGGTAGTTTAGCAACATGGACAAGGTAGACTCAAAAAAAAAAAAAAAATCCTGCAAGGGCAGTGTAGCAAATAAGGGATCGGTGGGCTCAGTAACTAGAAACAGCTGCATTTGGGCAACTAAGGCATAGTTGGGTGGGAAACAGGGATGGAGAACGGCAGTTTGGCAAACAAGGGTTGGGTAGAAACAGGTTGTTCATTTACCAAACAAGGAGATTGTGGGCTCAATTACAATAACTGGGGGGCAGTTTGGCAAACAAGGAATGGGTGGGCTCAATAATGAGAAAACAACTGCATTTTAGAAAACAAGGAGAGGGTTACCTAAAAACAGTGAGGATAAGGTCATTTCATCAAACGAGGAGAGGGTGGGCTCTATAACATAACTAGAAGAGCATTTAAGGAACAACGAATGGGAGGGATCAATAAGAAGACACAATTATATGGTAGCAAATAAGAAATGGATGCGTCAAAGCTATACTCAAAAGCAGGATAGCTAACAAGGAGAAGCTGGGCTATGACTGGAAGCATAGTTAGCAAACAAGTACTATGTCGACTCAGGAAT
>JAGFMF010011857.1:315860-348472 GCA_019455555.1 Galemys pyrenaicus | reverse complement strand
GATCCGTAGATGTTGTCAAAGGCATAGATTCCCCTCCATGGCAGGAACAGACCTTTCTGTCAATTCCTAATGATAAACAGTATCACATGCTGCTCAGAAACCTAACACGTGCAGCAAGCTCTGCCTCATTATTTCGTCCAACTTTCCTCTGCTGATCAAGGAAACAAATTCTGCAAACCAGGCTGTGTCCATCATGGTTAAAGGCTTTTTCTACATCCTCATATCAGCTTAAGTTTCTAGCTAGTAAGTTCGTTTTAGCTATATCATAGTTCACTGATTCTTTACTGTTCTTCCCAATGATTCCCAAGAGAAGGTTAACCTGCACCGTTCAAACCCCTCTCCCAAGGTATGAGCACCCAACCTGAAACTCGTGCTTCCACGGCTTTAGAAATCACAACCTGAGGCTTCCACTGCCACGTCACTGATCATCCCTTCCCATGCTGAATGATTTCTGGGTCCTCCTCGGCCTAACAATTTCTCACGTGGGCGGGCCACAAGGCTTGCCCTGAAACACTATTCATGCTCTACATAAATCTCAGTCAAGTCCCCTCTGTCAGTTGCGAGTCAGTGACCCAGTGAATTATAGCTCCAACAGCAGCACACAACCACTAACGCAGATGCATAGAGAACTACATACACCACAGGTCAGTGCAAACTGCTCACCTCACCTAAGCGCTGAGAAAAGACTTCTCCATAACGATGCCTACTGAGCACACTCTCTACAGTAACATCCTCCTCTTTCTTTCTCTCGTCCTGGTTTAACATTCCCTGCGCTCTATCTCTCTACTTAATGTATGTATTTGTTACATTTTCCACTCTCGCAGAATTCCAATAAAGCAAGGCTGTTTCTGTGATTACTGTGTAATCCCCTCTCAGAAAATTTACCACTGTCTAATAGTCCCCATAACAAAATGAAAGAATAAACAAACTCCTGAACAAGTACCTGAAAGATAACAGTCCGTGAGAATAAGTTAATAGAGAGAACACAGAAACTGTGAGTAATGCAGAATAATTGCCTGCAGTATCAGGGACTGCATACTATTGAGTAAAAAGCACTGACAACCACTAGAAGACTGTGAGGAAATCACAAGAGAGCAGGATTTGGGAACTGAATGACTCACTTTGTATAAGCGGACACACTGTCCTAGGGTTGGACATGGGAAAAGTAGCTCAGTGTGGCCACTATCACTGGCCACACTCCCAGCCTCCTGCAGGCAACTCTGACTCACCTGAGCTTCTGGTGTGGGGGTTCTCCACAGTCTGTGGCTGTGCTCCCTGCTCCAACCTGACGCTCAACTCAGGATCGCTAACACGATGCCCTGAAGGTAAGCAGTGTTGGTCTCTGATCAGGTTAAGTAAACTTCAGTCTTTGACAACTAATCAAGAGCAGTGGTAAGAGCAGCACGAAGGCCAATATGATCCTTTCATAAAGGGTGAACGCCACAATCTACTCTGCCTGCCATGTTCAACCTCACCAGCTCCTATTTTGATAAGCAAGTGCACGTTTATCAGAGTCAAAAACAGCGCTGCACTCGAGTGTTACGTCAGAGTTTCCTCACCTAGTGACACCAGGTTTCTGTAGGTCTCCAGCATCACATCCCGGTACAGGGTCCTCTGAGCATCATTCAGGTCCTGCCACTCATCCCAGGTGAAGTTCACAGCCACGTCTTCAAGTGACACCATGTCCCGCGAGGGGACACTTCTCATTTCAGGGCCATCAGCCTGCGTGAGATAGCAGCAAGTGTAAATGCTCTGTCTCTTGTGACGGACTGATGTGGACTAGGATGAACCATCTATTTATTTATTCGTTTGTCCGTTTACTTATTTATTTATTAAAGTTTTTATTCATTTATGCATACAAGAGCTACGGTATAGGTCAGAAGCATGGGGAATGAGAGGATTTCAGCAGAGACAGAATGGAGAAGAGAACAGGCAGAGCACCTGAAGTACACTGCTGAGGGGTGCAGCGGGGGAGGCAGGAGAGGTCTGCTGCACCATGTGGGTCCCCTCCCTGGCGAGAATTGAAATCAATGCTACAGTGGCTGCGGAAGCACCAAAGTGCAGTGCTCAAACCCTTGTGCCACCATCTTTTTATTCTTCACTGTGACATGAACAGAAGTGTCAGAAGAAATAGCCTTACCTCTAGATTAACCCATTCCTTCCTAAATGTACTTTAACAGCTTACTTACAAGTTTAGAATGTCTTTGATGCTATAAGGGTGAGTGGCCTCCCTAGTTATGCAAGTCGTTGGGGTGCAGCACTGAAGCAATCTGCAGCCCTGCAATGCACCAGTTCAATGCTCAGCCAGGGAGATGACTTGGCTGGGCACAAGGCACAGCAGAAGACCTCTCCTGCCTCACCGCCTGCTCCCCTCAGCAGTGTACTTCAGTCGACCTGCTTCTTCTGCTCTCCATCTGTCTCTGGTGAATCCTCTCACCCCCTGCAACTCTAGTCAGTCCCTCAGTTCTTGTCTCCAAAAATAAATAAATCTTTAAAAAAATAAAGAACAAAGGATGAATAAAATGTGCTCTGTGAAGAGCTTAGAACCTGATTGGCAGGTATAACAGACATTTAGCTCGAATAATGTGCTAAAGCAGCTATGTCAACAAGCTCGCTGGGAGCAGTCAGGAGTCAAGAGAAGAAAAACCAATGGTTGTACTGTCAGGTTACACTTCACTAAAGACCAGAGCACTTTGTAAGCACTGTCAGCAGTGTGAGACAAGAGCAGATGTCATCATGGGAGAAAACAAAAGCACTGGTCAAGGTAACTGAACTGCAGAGAGGATGCTTCCCAGCAGCAGGAGTCCTGGGCAGTGCGGTGAGCTAGACATTAAGAGTATTCTGGAGTCGGAGTCAGTCAGCTTTCATGAACTGCAGGACATGTGAGCTGAATCCACCAGAACAGAATGTTACGTGGTCACGCTCCTCGTAACAAATGAAAAGTATATACGCTTTTGTGCCAGTATTTTATTCTCGTGAATGCAGACCCAGTTTCAGCTTCAGACTCTGCTCCGCAAGTGCTTAGATCCCACAACGTGCATCACCCTGTCCCCACATTTCAGTTTATGAGCGCTCAGAAAGTATGTAAGGCTGATGGATCACAAGCTCAAGAAAAACAAATCACTCACCACAGATTTATTCATTGTCTGCTTCTCTCACAAATGGGAAAGGACTCTGGAAGTGGCGCTGGGAGCGGTGAGTGGAGCCCAGCAGGAAAGGACTGAGGTAGCTCACACCTGGCTCTCACTCTCCTGTACAGAGCGCTCCACACACTGTGGCCTATGAAAGACAGAGAGTTACTCTGTGTGACAGCCGTGCTTTACACTTGGAAAAGAGACAGGAAAGAATCTTTTCTTAGCTGGAATTTACGTTTGTTCTTGACCTTTAAGTAAATGAAAAATGGTACCTACTGACTGATGGTAAATGCTAAGACACATAAACATTTCAAAGATGCGTACTCACATACAAGATTGCTGCCTACCGTTTTAAGGGAAAAGAGGCACCTGATGTACTTTTTGGGTAATGAACCAGGAGTAAGGGACTGAAAACCTTGCTTCCCTGGATGCAATTCTGAGTAAACACACCTTTGACAGTGACTTTGGTTTGCCCATGGACGTTTGCCTGAAGGGAAATCAGAGCACACGGACACAGGACGAAAAGCACTTTTCCCGGGGTCTTGCCTTCTGGGACATTGTCCTCTTGAGAAGACACCAGGGTTAGCCTGCAGGGGCACATGGCTGAGCGAGAGCCACGATAAATCCACCAAAAAGGAAGTGAAATTCTTACCCAACCAGCCTCACTCAAGGCACCAGGGAAGCACCGCCTCCTATGTCATCCTGGCAACACCCGCCAACTGGAGGAGCCCGCAGCCCCAAGCACAGAACCACCCAAATTCCCGCAATAAAGTGACTGGACATGTCTTGCTCTGAATCATTACATGCCGGTGCATTTTAACAAAGAAAATGTTCAGATAGCCATCAAACCCCCACAACCCTATGCTTGCAACAATTCTTCATTTACAACAAAACCACCACCAGATGTCACAAGCACACTTAGAACTATTGAAAAAATATAAGGAACGTCAGCTGGCGGGACAATGCAGGGTCCCTGCAACCCCCAGCCCTCACGCCCACGCAACACCCACCTGTCAGACCCCTTCGTACTCCTGGTCAAGGGCAAAGTAGCGCCCTCCCACCACACCTGTCCTCAGGTCCTCACCCTTCCTACTCTACCAGTACACAGCACACGTCAGCTGGCGGGACAATGCAGGGTCCCTGCAACCCCCAGCCCTCACGCCCACGCAACACCCACCTGTCAGACCCCTTCGTACTCCTGGTCAAGGGCAAAGTAGCGCCCTCCCACCACACCTGTCCTCAGGTCCTCACCCTTCCTACTCTACCAGTACACAGCACACAGCGCCTGGGCTCCCCCTCCCCCACCACCCGCACTCAAATCCTCAGCTTCACCCCACACCTTCTCTCATGGACAAAGCCCAGGCACCAAGGCTCGGGATAATCCGGGAACAATGCCAGGCGGTTGGGCCGCACCTGCTCAGAAGCAGAAGCCTCTGCCCTCAGCCTTGGCGGGAACCGTGTGTCCTGGCCGACTACATTTCCTACAATCCTGTGTGCTGCCCACTAGGCCCCATTGAGACTCTGGTCTTTTCAGTGACCGGTCGGGGATGGTGGCAGAGGGTGGATGGATCCCCTAGCAGCCATGCTGGGGTTCGCGAACCTGAATGAGGGCGGTGAGGAGAACGTGAGGCTCTTGTTTTGTTCCCAGAGAGTCGAGCGCCTCATGCACCTGTCTGCTCTTGTGCTTAGCAAGCTGCATCTTCAGAATACCGAGGGGCAGACTCCCTGGGTCGCCATCTTGAATTAACCCCATGGAAAGGCATTTCTCCCGTTTCAGACTTGGCCTTTGTGCCCGCCGGTTAAAGACCAGTTTGGCTGTCCACTGCAGCGGTCATGTGCTTAGACCCGTTCTGCCCTGCACCGTGGTGCTCGCCCAGAGCCTGCTGGAGCACAGCTGAGCTTAATGTCCCCTCAGCCTATTTCTTAAAAACTGCTGCGGGTGGGGGGGCGCCCTGGTGGCACAAGGGGTTAAGTCCCAAACAGCACTATGAAGCTATCCATAGCCACCACAGCGTGAGTTTGATCCCCAGCCAGGCAATGGACCCACATGGCAGAGCAGACCTCTCCTGTCTCACCTGCTGCTCCCCTCAGCAGTGTATCTCAGTGGATCTACCTGTTCTGCTCCTCACTCTGTCTACAGAGGGTCCTCTCACACACCCCACCCCCGCACCTCTGGCCTGTACCCCAGTTCTTGTATGCATAAATAATCTTTTTTTAAAAACCCACCACCACCACAAATTGTTCTTAGGGGCCTCCCTGGTGACGCAAACAGTTGAGCACAACACTGTGAGGCATCTGCAGCTAGTGCAGCATGGACGGTTGGATCCCCGTCCAGAGAGGTGACGACACTGCGCAGCAGCCCTCTCCTGCCTGGCCCCACTGCCCACCTCACCAGAGCGCTTTAGTTGATCTGCCTGTTCTGTTCCCCACTCTGTCTTTGGTGAGTAAGCTCGCCCCCTCCCTCGTGCCTCTGGCCTGTACCTCGGTTCTTGTATGTATAAATAAATAATTTTTTTAAAAAGCTGCTCAGTCGCCTGATTTCTAAATGGACGTTTGACGACACTGCCCACCCTGCCAGACACATTATACAAACACCTTCACTTTAAGAGTCATTGCCTCATACAAAAACAAACCGTTGATGCCTGAGTTGAAATAGAAAAATTTAGGACTCACAGGCCCTGAGACTATACACTCGTACCTTGTGCAAACACCTGGGTGACTGTAACTGCTGCTGGACCCGGTACCTCGGCGGTTGGACCAGCAGGAGCCTGGGTGCCTCTCACCTGCTGCTCCAGTAGGAGCGGGGGTGCCTCTCACCTGCTGCTCCAGTAGGAGCGGGGGTGCCTCTCACCTGCTGCTCCAGTAGGAGCGGGGGTGCCTCTCACCTGCTGCTCCAGTAGAGCGGGGGTGCCTCTCACCTGCTGCTCCAGTAGGAGCGGGGGTGCCTCTCACCTGCTGCTCCACCAGGAGTCAGTTGTGGCAGTTGCTCCTCGGAGCCCTTTTACTTCCTGGATTGTGGAACAAACCACTCAGGTGGGAGCGACGAGCTGACTGGTGTTCAATGTTCCGATCAGCCACAGCCTTGAGGAATGGCCCACTGAGACTCCTGGGGGGCACCCTGAAGGTGGATATAAGCCATTGTTGGAAGGAGCCAAGGGAGCCCCTAAACAAGACAAGAGCCCCGAGTAGGAAGAGGAGAGCCCTGAAGTGTAGACCGCTCCAGCCACAGGAGGAAGCAAGAAGGGGAAGACACAGCTCCTGACCGCTGAAGAAAGATGAGAAGAAGCATCCAGCAGCCACCCCGAGGAGGGAAGAGAAGCCGAAGGCCTGTCCCAGACAGCCGCGGTCTCTATTCCTGCAGCAGAGGTCTAAGTACACCATGTGGAATAAGCTACAGAATGGATTTTGTGGAAAGTGGCCATCAAAATGGAGCTGTGCTGAGCATGCTGAGCTCAGAATATAAAGTGAGCCATTGGCATCAAAGAGTGCAGAGAATGTCCCCAAGGAACTAACAGAAAATCTACACATACTGGGAAATCATTAAAAATATTACATAGGCACTAACGTGAGGTCTCTGAATGTGTGCAACACACAGAACTGAATACAGAAGAGAAAAGCAATATACTTTTAGGAGAGGTTCAAACCCAATTCAACTGGAAGGAAAATAGTATGTCTAATTAATCAAGTTGAACAGGAGTCAAAGTAAACATACAAATAAGATGTGTAGGATACGGACACAATGGAAGACTACCGAGCTATAAAAAAAAGGAAGAACTCTGGCCACTTGCAGCTGCAAGGATGGAACTTGGGGGAGGATTATGATGAGTGAGATAAAGCAGAAGAAAGACTTACTGGATGAACTCCATCCTATTTAGAGTATGGTGAAACAAGCAAGGGGCACCAAGAGAACGAAACCAAGACAAGCTCTATGGATACGACTGCAGGACTGAGAGTATTACAGGAAGGTGGCAGGGGCTCCAAAGATCGATGGAAAAGGACCGGGATGCACTGGTGATGGGTGTGATGCAGTGACAGACATCTGAGGAGATGACAATCTGTTCCCTCATTCACATACAGCACAGTAAAACAATGTTATCTGGATTCAAAAATAACAAAGAATGTCATGAAAACAATGAAATGAAACTAACCTCCCAAAACATGTGGATTTCAGAAAACAACAATAAGAGGTAAATTTAAAGCATTAAACACTTGTAGTAGCAATCACCAGGATCTTAGCTGAGCAACAAAACTTCACCACTCAAGAAATGAGAAAAGGAAAAACGGAAGCTCCAAATTAGCAGAAAGAAGGACATTTCAAAATAAAAGAAGTCTGGATTCTGAAAGAGCAACAGAATTGACAAGTCTTAGTAATAATAGAGTGAAAGAAATTTACTTTTTGAAGATTTATGCAGGGGGCCTCCCTGGTGGTGCAAGGGGTTAAGTCTCAGCACTATGAAGCATCCACTCCACTGTAGCACAAGTTTGACCCCCCAGCCAGGGAGGGGACCCACATGGCACAGCAGACCTCTCCTGCCTCGCCCGCTGCTCCCCTCAGCAGTGTGTTTAGTGGATCTACCTGTTCTGGATCGCACTCTTTCTGGTGAATCCTCTCACCCTCTGCACCTCTGGCCTATACCCCAATTCTTAAAGGCATAAGTAAATAAATATTTAAAAAAACAGAACATTGAGAAACAAGGACTACTACCAAATACATTTTACTAAGCCAACATTATAGTAATAGCAAAACCGAACAAGGACAACACAAAAAAGGAAAACTATAGGTCAGTCTGTCTAGTGATCACTGATGCAAAAATCCTCAGTAAAATTCTAGCAAACAGAATCCGGCAAAGCATCAAAAAGATAATTCACCATGACCAATAGGATTCATTCCAGGGATGAGTGAACACAGAAAAATCAATTCATGTAATCCAATACATCAACAAAAAGAGAAGGAAAAATCATATGATCATATTCACAGATGCCGAAAAATCTGACAAAGCTCAACATCCATTTATGATGAAGGCCCTCAAAATTCTCAAGATAGAAGGAACATATCTTAACATGATAAAGACTATATGTGACAAACCAGTAGCCAATATTAATTCAATGGTGAAATGCTGAAAACCTTTCCCTTAAGATCGGGAACAAAAAAAGAATGTTCGCTCTCACCACTGCTTTTCAATATAGTGTTGGAAGGCTTAGCCAGAGCAGTAACACAACAGAAAGACACACAAGACATATAAATAGGAGAAGAAGAAGTCAAATCATTACTCTTTGAAGATGAGCATCTAGAGAACCCCAAACTCTACAGAAAAATTAATCAAAATAATCAATTATTTTAGTACAGTAACAGGGTACAAAATCAATGCGCAAAAATCAGTAGTCTTCCTATATGCAAACCATCAACCTGAAGAAGAAATGAAGAAAACTATCTCTTTTTGTAACTGAAACAAAGTACCTGGGGATAACCTAACAAAAGAGGTGAAGGACCTAAACAAAGACAACTACAAAACATTGGTAAAACAAACAGAAGAAGAGAGAAAGAACTGGAAAGACATCCCCTGCTCATGGACCAGAAGATCTTGGTGACATCATCAAAATGGCTATCCTACCAAAAGCAATTTACAGATTCAACACTATTACAATAAAATTACATGAAGGGCCTCTCTGTGGCGCAAGGCCACTCCAACATGAGTTTCATGCCCAGACAGGGAGCTAAACCACATGGCACAGCAAATGTCTCCTGACTCACATGGTGCTCCCCTCAGCAGTGTATTTCAGTCACTCTGCCTGTTCTCCTGCCCACTCTATCTCTGCGGAATGCTGTCACCCCTGAACCTCTGGCCTTGTGTGCATAAATAAATCTTAATGTTTCTTTTTCCAAAGGCATTCTCCAAAGAGATAGAACAAATTCTGATGAAATTCATATGGAACCACAAAAAATAACCTTGAATAGCCAAACCTCTGCTGACAGAAAGCAGGAGAATGGAGATAACACACTCCCAGACTTCAAATTATAATACAAAGCCATGCATGGTACTGGAACAAGGACAGACACAAAGAACAACGGCACTTCCAATATAAAACCCAGAAATAAACCCACATACTTATGGACAACTAATACGCAGTGGAACAAGGACCAATTGTTCAACAAATGGTGCTGGCAAAACGGGACTCCTATAAGCCAGGGAGGGGACGCACATGGTGTAGCAGACCTCTCCTGCCTCCTCCACTACTGCCCTTGCTCACCCTCCATGACTCTGGCCTGTACCCCAGCTCTTGTGTGCATGAATAAGTAAATCTTTAAAAAGAACAGCTTGGGGTCTTGCCACCTTCAGCCAGGATAGGTGACATAGGCAATTACAAAATCAAGACAGCATTTTCCACCTAGTGTTATGACTGACTAGTCTATATTAAGGCAGGTATACTAGTTTTATGCAATCACAACTAATTATTCCATTTTCACTCTGAGTATAACATTGATTATTAGTTTAAGGTCGAACTGGTGTCAGCATCCTAAGAAACTGCAGACCTGCAGGAAGAAGAAGGTACCCAAATTAACACCTGAATCTTAGCTATAAGATAGTCTTTGGCTTTCAAAAGGAATCATGAATATCGTTGTCTTTTAGATTTGATCAGTATAGTATTTTACTAAGGAATCTTTTGTGATAGATTAAATTTTAATTAACACAAAAGCAAAAAGGGGAAGGGAGGAGGAGGGTTCCAGCACCTATTATCACCTGAGGAAGGCAGAACCTTTGTAGCAAAAGCAGAAATGCAAAGCCTTTCACAGTGGCCCAAGCCCTGAAGGTCAGGCTTAGGTTCTGGAGGCTTGTAGCCCACAGTAAATGTTTGGGTCTGAAAATTTCCCTAATCTCTAGTTTTAAAATTTGTAGAATAACCACATTCCAAATGCTTCTATTTTCACCTGGTTTAACCGTATTGATTTTCTAGAATTTGTATTATAATACTATTAGCCAATTGGTAGTGTTATACAGTAGGGAGAGGAGTATTTTAGATTTTTTTTTAAAGATTTATTTATTTATGCACACAAGCACTGGGGTACAGGCCAGAGGTGGGGTGGGGGGTGAGAGGATTCACCACAGAGAGCGGGGAGCAGAACAGGCATATCAACAGAAGTACACTGCTGAGGGAAGCTGCAGGTACAGCAGGAGAGCTCTGCAGAGCCATGTAGGTCACTCCCTTGCTGGTGGCAGGGCTACAGTTTGCTTCATAATGTGTTGCTTTACCCAATGTGCCACCAGGGAGGCCCTATTTTAGGATTTTTAATCTTGCCTTTTTTAAAGGGGTTTTGCTATTTGTTGTATGTACGAATTTTACTTGAAAGGAACTTAAATATAATTAGGGTATAATATAGAAAGGATAAAGAATACAGTTACTAAGTATTTAAAGTTATTTAATTTTTTGAGTGTAAAATTTAGTTAAATAAGATTGGCCTAAAGTAAAGCTTAAAAACTTGCTATAAAAGTTTAAAGGATTTTTTAGTACAGATTTATAGAAAAGGGTGAGAAAGAGTTAGACAAATCGGGAAAGAAAAGAGTAAAATTAGGATGAAAGCCGCTATATTAAGCTCCCCAAGGTCTCTTATCCACATCTGTTTCAACTAGTTTAAGACTAAAAAGCAAGCATAGTTTCTTCACATATCCCTTTGCTCCACATGCCTCCTCCAGGTCTCCTTGCTGCTCTCCAATCTGCTCCCTTCTTCCTCCTTTCATTCTGTCTGATCATCTCTTCCCTCCAATGTTTTTTTATTCCTGTTTAGCTTTACTCACTTAGGGTTGAACTAGGATTCCAGAACTTCCCCCTTTCCTGGGGATCACCCAGATTCAGTAGTATGTCATCAAAATGTGTAGCAACCAATTACTTTGTTTAGCAAAACAGCCAATTATATAACCACCCCCATGGATGATTTTACAGCAAGTACATTTTTAATAAATTATAAAACTTTAACTATTAAATCAGCCAAAACAAAAAGGAGTCCGACCAGGGCAAGCTATGGAGCCTCTCATTTTTCAGGGAAGTTCCCCTATGACAGGCTTTTGCCTCAAGGCACAAGGAGGTGGCACCCATCACCACAAGGTGCAGCAGACCTCTCCTGCCTCATCTGCTGCTCCCCTCAGCAGTGTATTTCAGTAGATCTGCCAGTTCTGTTCCCCACGCTGTCTGTGGTGAATCCTCTCGCCCCCCTCACACCTCTGGCCTGCGCCCCAGTTCTTGTAGACATAAATAAATACATCTCTTTTTTAAGAAGTCCATTCTAGATAAATCTAATCCTCATAAAAAATTAATTTAGAAAGCACAAAATTGGGATACTACATTAAGGAGTACTGCTTCAAGAATATAACACAGGAGCAAAGTCAAAGGAAAACTACACAGGTGCTTACAGATAGATTCATTATGAAAAGTAACATTTCAGGCAAGTGTGTCTGCTGGGCTTCGACAACTGCTTAAGCCACCATTCTGGCCATCCAGCTCAGCCTCTCCAGGACAGACACCAACTGATCCCATCAATGAACTACCTAAACAAAGAATGCAAACCAGAGACCCTCCACAGGATCTTCTCGTGTTAGACAAGAGCAGGAAGCTTAACGCCCTCTGACATCAAGTACGTGTCAGGGGCATGACCAGGAATGCCCGGGAGTCATCCACTATCATGTATCTCTGGGTCCCAGAGACTGATCAGAGGCCTTGCTGACAAGACCGGAACCAGGAGTGGGAGGCGAAGCTGGATTTCAATCTTCAAACACAGGCCATCAAACAAATCCAGATCTGCAGATTCACCTGCCCCAAAAGCCTAGATAATCTGAGCAGACACACACTTCCTTCTATCTTTTCTCTCTTGGTTCTCCTGCCCATAACTGACTCTGTAAAACCATTCAACGAATAAAATGGCCACGTACTGTTTTCTTGGCAGCATCTGCCTCAACAGCTCACTCCACCACTCCCATTTCTTTCACAGTATAGTGTATGTAGCCTGTGGCAACAAGGCAGCTGTGCTTAAGAAATGAAGAATTATAAGCAACCATCTGGGAAATATCAGTTAAGAATGAAGATCAGGGCCCTCCCTGGTGGTGCAAAGGGTTAAGCAAAGCACTATGAAGCAAACCTCAGCCACTGCACCATGACTTCCACCTCAGCAGCTGGCAGGGAAGATGACCCACAGGGCATAGAGGACCTCTCTGGCCTCGCCCTCTGCCCCCCTCAGCAGTGTGTTTCACTTAATCTGCCTTTTCTGTCCTGACTCTGTCTCTGGTGGATCCTCTCGCTGCCCCCTAAACATCTGACCTGTACCCCAGTTCTTGTATGCATAAATACTTAAATATTTTTTTAAAAATGATGATCAAGTGCCACCTCCCTGGTGGCGGCTGGTTAAGCCTCACAGTGAAGCATCCGTGGCACACAAGTGCCAGTTCCATCCCCCGCCAAGGAGGTGACCCAAGCAGTGTATTTCAGTGGATCTGTCTGTTCTGCTTCCTGCTGTCTCTGGTGAACCCTCTTATGTCCTGTGACTCTGCCCTGTACACTAGCTCTTGTGTGAATAAATCAGTAATTCTTTAAACAATCAAAAAAAAAAAGAATGATGATCACCTGCAGTCTTGCAAAATTCAACTCTCTCAAGCTAGGAAATGCTTCTAAAATTTATTAAGTTTAGGATATTCCAAATATTATACTTCACCACAACAGAAAAAAACTCCAAATAATATTTCACCACAATAGAAGAAAAAATTTTGGGCCTCCCTGGTGGTGCAGTGGGTTAAGCAATGCACTATGAAGCAAACCACAGGCACTGCAGTAAGAGTTCAATCCCTGCTGCCGGCCAGGGAGGGGACCCACATGGTGAGGCAGACCTTTCCTGCTGTGCCCGCTGCTCCCCTCAGCAGTGTACTTCTGTTGATCTGCCTGTTCTGCTCCCCGCTCTGTCTGTGGTGAATCCTCTTCCCCCCACACCTCTGGCCTGTACCCCAGTTCTTGTGTGCATAAATAAATCTTTTAAAATAAATTTAAAAAAAGAAAAAAAATTTCAACTAAGTTTTTAAAAAGTGTTAAAATACTTGTTTTGGTGACACATTGGCCAAAGACTGCTGTGCTGTTGCACTACTTCAAAATTTACTCATCGATCAGACCAGTTCTTAGCATCTCCTCTGTTCCTACCCATTTACCATCAATTATAAAAGGCCATCCAACTTACCGCAATAATTTCTTTCAGGGTCCCCTACTTCAAAACATTCCCGGGAAGTGCCTCCCTGGCCGTGCAGCGGATGGAGCTCCATACTACCATACTATGCTCAGCACAGCAACCCACAATCCCCCGCCAGGGAGGGGGCCCACACTGTGCAGCAGACCTCTCCTCATTAACCCACTGCTGCCCCCAGAGGTGCATTTCAGTAGCGCTGCCTGTTCTGCTCCCCGCTCGGTATCTGGTGAATTCTCTCACCTCCCGCGACTCTGACCGGTACCCTAAGTCTTGTATGCATAAATAAATCTTAAAGAAAAAACTTCCCCCAGAAAGGACTCTGGCAATCAACAAACCAGCTACACAGATCGGGAGTGACAAGATTAACACCCCGAGGGCTCTCAGCATGCACAAGCCCTTTTCCCTTCAGGACACTTGCCAGACGTTGCAAACTGCAGGGTGAGGTGCTAAGTCCAGTTATAGAAAAGCTCGAACAGATGGCCCCGCCACCCCCCCCCCCCGGCTCAGGCCTTAAGTCACAGCACTTGGCGAGGCATTCTTTATTTTAAAGATTTATTTATTTATGCATACAAGCACTGGAGTACAGGCCAGAGGTGTGGGGTGGTGAGAAAATCCACCAGACAGAGCAGGACGCAGAATAGGCAGATCGACAGAAACACACTGCTGAGGGGAGCAGTGGGCGAGGCAGAAGAGGTCTGCTGCGCCCTGTGGGTCCCCTCCCTGGCCGGCGGCAGGGATCGAACTCGTGCTACAGTGGCTGCGGTTTTGCTTCTTAGTACGTTGCTTAACCCACTGCGCCACCAGGGCGGGCCTGGCGAGGCATTCTTAATGCTCCACGAGAAAAACAATCAACACAACTTTAAACCACGCTTAGAACTCTTGAAATTATTAAGTGGTCAGAGGGTCCCCACTACAGCCAACCTCTTCCCTAGCCTCATCCGCCAGCCTGACGCCTTCCGGCGCGCCAGGTCTAGGGCCACGCGCTCCCTCAGCCTTCCTCGCCCCGAGCTCCGCTCGCTACCGTGTCCGCAGCGCCGGCTCCCCGTTCTGTGCACACCGGTACTCAACTCCTCAGCTTCACCCCACACCAAACTTCGGAGACAGAGGACACCAGGAACACATGGGTAGCCGCAGGTGGAGCAGAGGCTGCCCAACTTCAGCGGGGGGGGGGGGGGGGGGGGAAGAGGCGGGTCCGCGCGTGCGCAGAACCGGGACGTCGCTTCTAGAACCTTTAGGTATCCTCCGAAAACTACCTTTCCCACAATCCTAGTGCCTCCCGCCAGGGGCCACTTGTGCACGCGTCTTTCCGGGATGGGATGTAACAAGATGTGGGGGTGCGTGGACAGGTGGCCCGAGCCCCTGCAACGGTTCGGGCGCTGAGAAACTGGGTCTGATCGGGGTGGAGCGCTTGTTTTTGTCCCAGAGACGTGGATTCCTCATACTCTCCCCTCCTGCCAAGGTGTGGGAGTTGCGTCCCCAGGAGGGTGTTCAGGGCAGGCTCCCTAGGCGGCATCTTCAATAAACTCCATGTAACGCCATTTCTCGTGTTTTCACTTGGACTTTCTGGGCGTTCCCAGCATGGATTCTATATCCTTGAACCCCATTCTATCCTTGGATCCTTTTCTATCCATTCTATCAGGGCTGAGTCCATGTCCCCTCTCATACTTCTTAAAAGGTTTGAGTCTTGGGCCTCCCTGGTGGTGCAGTGGGTTAGGCAAGGCACTATGAAGCAAACCGCAGCCACTGCAGCAAGAGTTCGATCCCTGCTGCCAGCCAGGGAGGGGACGCACATGACTCAGCAGACCTCTCCTGCCTCAACTGCTGCTGCCCTCAGCAGTGTGTTTCAGTTAGTCCGCCTGTTCTGCTCCCCATGCTTTCTGGTGAATTCTCTCACATCCTGCAGCTCTGGCCTGTACCCAGCTCTTGTATGCATAAATAAATAAAATCTTTAAAAAAAAGTATGGGCATTGCTTTTAACTGTACTTGTGACTAGTTGAAGCAGAATTTCTTAAAGACTGCCTCTGTGACTGTTATGATGAATCATAGTTCAACAGAAGACCAGAGAAGAAATGGAAATAGAGAAATTTATGATTCACAGATCCTGGAAAATGTATACTCATAGCTTCTCGAACTACATGGATGGGTCAGAGTACACGAAGGAGAGGTTCAGGAAAAGGGGCATGTGAATCCATTAGGGTCTCTAACTGGAGTGCCACAAAGTTATTGTACTGAGATTTACTATTTGAGGTAAACTTAAAATGGCTGGACTATGGGACCTCCCTGGTGGCACAGTGGGTTAAGCAATGCACTATGAAGCAGACTGCAGCCACTGCAGCATGAGTTCGATCCCTGCCGCCCAGGGAGGGGACCCACATGGCATGGCAGAACTCTCCTGCTGTGCCCGCTGCTCCCTCAGCAGTGTACTTCTGTTGATCTGCCTGTTCTTCTCCCTGCTCTCTGTGCTGAATCCTCTCAACCCCCCTCACCTCTGGCCTGTATGCATAAATAAATAAATCTTTTAAAAAAAAATGGCTGGACTAGCATCAGCCCTGGGAAAGTTTCTCACTTGGGAGAAACCCGTCAGGAGGGACTGCTATGGACAACAGCTGCAAGAGAAGTCACATAAAGAATTTACATTTATAACAGGGTCTTCCCAGGAAAGGGGAAAGTTTCAAAATCCCGGTTCTGCCCTAAATAAGTAAAGCTAAGGAAGAAAAAAAAAATTCTGCAAAAAGAAGGAAGGAAAAAAGCAAGATGGAGAGCAGCAAAAAAACCTGGAAAAGACACGGGGAGCAGAGCCACATATAAAAAAGCTGTGCTTGCTTTTTAGTCTTGAACTGGTTAAAACAGATGTTGGTAAGAGACCCATGGGGAGGTTACCAATAGCAACTTTCATCTTAATGTTGATTTTGCTCTTTTCCTCCCAGATTTGTTTCTTTCTAACCCTTTTCTTTGGGTCTCTACTGAAAGGTCCTCAAAGAAATGGGTCTCTACTGAAAGGTCCTCAAAGAAATGGGTAACTTTAAATGCTTAACTTAGTCATAATGTTCTTTGTCCTTTCTGTATTGTACCCTAATTGTATTAAACTTTTCATTAAAGGCCTTCCATATTTATCTTAATCTGGCAAATGGCAAAACCCATTAAAAAAGGGCAGGTTTGAGGGGCCTTCCTCCTGGCACAGTGGGTTAAGCAAAGCACTAAGAAGCAGAATGCTTTCACTACAGAATGAGTTTGATCCCTGCTGCCGGTTGAGGAAGTGACCCACATGCTGCAGCAACCTCTCCTGTCTTGCCAGCTGCTGCTGTGTTTCTGTTGATCTGCCTGTTCGGTTCAGGCTCTGTCTCTGGTGAATCCTCTCACACAACCTCCCCCGCCATGCCTCTGGCCTGTACCCCAATTCTTGTATGCATATATAAATCTTTAAAAAAAAGGTCAGGTTTGGGGGTTTTGGGGTACTCCTCTCCCTGCCCTGTAACACATTTACAGCCCCCCCCCCCCAGTAGCAGAGTGGTTTAAGCAACGCTATGAAGCAGTAATTGTGCACTAATTGCATTAAAGTTCCTTTCTATTAAAGGACTTACACGTTTTGTCTTTATAGGGCAGATGGCAGAAGAAAGGGCAGGATGGGGGATTCTGGGGTGTCTCTTCCTGTCCTGTAAGAGAAACACAGGAAGTACCTTTATATGGAGTTTATTAAAGATGCCATATAGGGAGTCTGCACTTCACACATTCCTGGGGATGGAGCGCCCCAACCACAAGGGACTATGAACCCACTTTTCTCAGGAGACAAACAAAGCCCCCTGCTTGACCTAGCAAACCAGTCCCAGCTCCTGTGCTCTGAATCAGAGTATCAGGGGCTCCGCCCACCCGTCAGGCCGCCCCCACATTTCCTCCCGCCCCACTGCAGAAAAGAACCTAACTGCCCCCGACGGTTGCGCACAGAATTGTGGGAAATGTAGTGTTCCAGGTCTCTCATTTCTCGCCCAGCACTCTGGGAAGGGGCTTCCGGGTTGGTCTGCGCAGTTGCAGCGCCTCCCGGCCTCTCTTGCCTGGTTCCTGCGCCTCGGGCTGCCTGATGCGACTCGCGAGTTGTGAGTGGACTTTGTGTGCAAACGTTGGGGTTGGGGTGCTGCGGTGGGTCAGAGCGCGGATGTGGGGAGAAAGAGGAGGCCGGACGTTGCGTGGCCGCCATGGTAGAGAGCGGATCTGGGTGAGGACCTGAGGGCAGATGTGGGGGAGGCACCACGTGGTGCTGAAGGGCTCACAAGAGGGCTCAGGCGGGTGGGGAGACTCGGGAGTGAAGTGGGTGCTGTGCGGACCCTGCCCTGAACTCAGGGTGGGTCCCTCTGTTACAGGGCAACCCTAATATAAAACGGGTTCCCCTCACTGGGTCCTCCACCCCCGCGCTCAGAAGACTTTTATAATAAGTCCCAGCTTCAGGTACACGTGACAAGAGTTATGAAAGAAGGGGAATAAAGTAGTAATAATACCAAGGGAAAGAGAGGGATACAAGCCCGCAAATATCCTACCAGATTTTCTAAGCAATGGCGCGTTGAGAGCTGGCTCCGAGTCGAGAAAGATGGCTCCCAAAGGAAGGGTGGAGCCCAAGGCTCGCCTCTGGTTTTATACCCAGCCTGGCTGCTTAACTCCACCCTCAGGTCCCAGTGATCCACTCTTTGATAATCATCAGATTTGTGGTTCTGGAACACTGATGGTCTGGAGTGAGGGTTGGAGTCCACACCACACACCCATAATCCATTCACCTTTTCCCCTAACACCTCCAACTGATGTCCCTAAATATTTTCATGAGTTCAAAGTGCGTTTGTGAAGTTCTGCTGTTTGCTTTTGTCACGGAATTTAAGAATTTCTTGCCCACGTGGTGAGTTGTTAGGAACAGGGAGTTTGGGGATATTCACATGACTACTGAGCAATTTCTGTGTAAAGATTCACCCACATTTACTGCCTGTCCTTTTTATCTCTGGTGGTTCTTCATTTTGGGCGTTTTCCCAGTTGCTTATGCTGGTGTTACAGGATAACACAGGAGGCTGTGGATATCTGGTGTGGTGACTGAGGCTGGTTGGGTTAGGATTGCACTTTGATTTTGGTGGATTTATCATGGCTCTTGCTCAGCCATGTGCCCCTGTCAGGCTAACCCTGGGTGCCTTCTCAAGATGACAGTGTTCCAGAAGGCAAGACCCCTGGAAAAGAACTTTTCATCCCATGTGCATCAGAACTGATTCCGTTTGGCCAAACATCCAAGGACAAACCCACGTCATTGTTGGGGGTGGGAGGAGGACGGGGAGGGGTGCACAAAAATGAATCCAGGGAGAAAGGGTCGTGGAAGCATTTCTGGGCTTGTTCTGCCAAAAAAAGCACATTACATGCATCATTTCCTTTGAAATTGTGTCCAGAATTTTTTATTTTATTTTTTTAAAAAGATTTATTTATGCATACAAACACTGGGGTACAGCCAGAGGTGTGGGGGGGGGTGAGAGGATTCACCACAGAGAGCAGGGAGCAGAACAGGCAGATCAACGGAAGTACACTGCTGAGGGGAGCAGCGGGCACAACAGGAGAGGTCTGCTGCACCATGTGGGTCTCCTCCTTGGCCGGCAGCAGGGATCGAACTCGTGCTGCAGTGGCTGCAGTTTGCTTCATAGTGTGTTGCTTAACCCACTGCGCCACCAGGGAGGCCCCAGAATTTTTTAAAAGTGGTTCATCATTTTTGAAATTTTTCTTTAGTTCTTACCATAAACTATTAGTTAATCAGTAGGCAGTATCAGTTTTGATTAACTTATGGTGAATAGTAAACCTCAATTCTACCAGCAGCAGACTTTCCTGCCCTTCTCAAAGGGTAAACACAGCTGTCACAAGAAGTGACTGTGGTTTTCCTAGGCATGGTGTGGAGCTCCCTGGAGAGGAGACTAGGACCTAGGTGTGAGCTACCGCATTCCTCTTATGCTGGACTCCATCACCTTTGCCAGAACCACCTCCAGAGTCCCTTGGTCAGTGATTTATCTTTCTTTACGTGGTCATACACTGACTTCATGCACTTTGTGAGCATTCATATACTGAAATGCAAATGTAGAAATGTGAAGTTTTCTTCAAGGAAACATACATCAGCATGACAAAGGTGTCATGTAAATACATGCAATTCTGTTTATTTCCCCCTCCTTGTTTGAACATTCTGGGCTAGGGTTGAGGTTTTGTTTGCTGTGAGCTGGAGACACCATCATTAAGTTCACAGGAATAAAATATTGGCTCACATGTCCTACTGTTCATGAAAGCTGACTGACTCTGACTCCAGAATACTCTTACTGTCTAGCTCACCTTACTGCCCAGGATGCTGCTGGGAAGCATCCCCTCTGCAGTTCAGTTACCTTGACCAGTGCTTTTTGTTTTCTCCCATGATGACATCTGCTCTTGTCTCACACTGCTGACAGCATTTACAAAGTGCTCTGGTCTTTAGTGAAGTGTAACCTGACAGTACAACTACTGGTTTTTCTTCTCTTGACCCCTGGTGCGGGCCGGCTGCTCGTGCCGCCTGACAAAAGTCCGGGTATGAGGGACACTCCTGAAAGATCGGGATGCTCCAGAGGCTGACCCCTGCCGGACTCCTTTTCTCTTGGCTAAAACTGTAATTCTGTGATCTCTTTTTTTTTTTTTAAAGATTTATTCATTTATGCATACAAGCACTGGGGTACAGGCCAGAGGTGTGGAGGGGTGAGAGGATTCACCACAAAGAGCGGGGAGCAGTGGTCACAGCAAGGAGAGGCCTGCCATGCCATGTGGGTCCCCTCCCTGGCCAGCAGTAGGGATCGAACTCATGCTGCAGTGGGTGCGGTTTGCTTCATAGTGTGTTGCTTAACCTACTGCACCACCAGGGAGGCCCAATTCTCTGATTTCATGATATGTGCTTACTGAAAAAACATTCACGGGGGTGTTATAAAATTGGCTGTTTTGTTAAACAAAATAATTGGATGCTATGCATTTTGATGATGAACTACTGATTGGCAAATATTGTAACACAAATTCTAAAAACCAATTCTGCCAAACCTGGCCATATAAAATGCAATTGGAATGTGGTTGCCTTTCATACTCAAAAGTTAGTTATTAGATCATTTCCCACACTTAAACATTTGCCGTGGGAAACTGGCCTTGGGACCAAAACAAGACCTCTGTGACTTGGCCCACTGTAACTAGGGCGGCTCTGTGTCTCCCAGGTGATAAATGAGTCACGTACACCCTGCCAACCGTCCTCCCTTCTTCTCTGCCTCTGTTTTACATAAACCATAATCATATATAAAAAGTCTCCCTAATAACAAAAAATATTGACACTAGTTTGACTCTAGAATTGGCAGCTAGTAGTCTGTCTTATGCTTAGAGTAATAACAAAACGGTTAGTTGTGACTGCGTGAAGTGGCCATGCCTGCCTTAATATTAAAAAACTAGTGTGCTAGTAAAAACATGCTATGCTTATAGAAACGATGTTAATAGACCCCTGACAGCATTCAGTGTGCTTGTTGGTATAGCTCCTTTTTCTACTAAGTGTCTGTTATACCTGCCAACCAGATTGTAAGCTCTTCACAGAGCACATTTTATTCATCCTTTTATTCTTTATTTTCAAAGATTTATTTATTCTTGGATACAAGAACGGAGCTTCCAAACAGGTGCAGGGGTGAGAGGATTCACCAGAGAGAGACTGGGGAGCAGAACAGTCAGACTGAATGAAATACACTGCTGAAGGGAGCAGTGGGCAAGGCGGGAGTGGTCTGCTGCGCCATGTGGGTCAGCTCCCTGGCTGGGTATTGAACTCGTGCTGCAGTAGCTGCAGATTGCTTCACAGTGCTGTGACCCAATGACTTGCACAACTAGGGAAACCACTCACCCTCACAACATCAGAGACACTTCCAAATTTATAAAATAAGTTCTTAAAGTATGTTGAGTAATCAATGAATGGGTTAATCTAGAAGTAATGCTATTTCTTCTGCTAATTCTGTTCCTATCACAATGCAGAATAAAAAGATGGTGGAATTCCCTGGTGGCACAGGGTTTGAGTACTGCACTGTGGTGCTTCCGCAGCCACCGTAGCGCTGAGTTAAGCTCTCGGCCAGTGAGTTGACCCACATGGCTCAGCAGACCTCTCATGCCTTGCCCGCTGCACCCTTCAGCAGTGTACTTCAGTTGATCTGCCTGTTCTGCTCTCCACTCTGTCTCTGGTGAAATCCTCTCACCTTCCACACCTCTGTCCTGTTGTACCCCAGCTCTTGTATGCATAAGAGAATAAAATCTCTTTATAAAAATAAATATAAAGATTTTGCATTCTAGACAAGATCTGTCACTCACAAGAGACGGAGCATTTACACTTGCTGCTGTCTGACCCAGGCTGATGGCCCTGAAATGTGGAGAGGTGTTCCCTCACAGGGGATGGTGTCATTTGAGCATGTGGCTGTGAACATCACCTGGGATGAGTGGCAGGACCTGAAAGATGGTCAGAGGACACTGTTCCGGGATGTGATGCTGGAGACCTACAGAAACCTGGTGTCACTAGGTGAGGAAACTCTGACGTAACACTCGAGTGCAGCGCTGTTTTTGACTCTGATAAACGTGCACTTGCTTATCAAAATAGGAGCTGGTGAGGTTGAACATGGCAGGCAGAGTAGATTGTGGCGTTCACCCTTTATGAAAGGATCATATTGGCCTTCGTGCTGCTCTTACCACTGCTCTTGATTAGTTGTCAAAGACTGAAGTTTACTTAACCTGATCAGAGACCAACACTGCTTACCTTCAGGGCATCGTGTTAGCGATCCTGAGTTGAGCGTCAGGTTGGAGCAGGGAGCACAGCCACAGACTGTGGAGAACCCCCACACCAGAAGCTCAGGTGAGTCAGAGTTGCCTGCAGGAGGCTGGGAGTGTGGCCAGTGATAGTGGCCACACTGAGCTACTTTTCCCATGTCCAACCCTAGGACAGTGTGTCCGCTTATACAAAGTGAGTCATTCAGTTCCCAAATCCTGCTCTCTTGTGATTTCCTCACAGTCTTCTAGTGGTTGTCAGTGTTTTTATACTCAACGAATATGCAGTCCCTGATACGGCAGGAAATTATTCTGCATTACCCATATTTTCTGTGTTAATCTTGTTATCTGTTCATTGATGGACTGCTTCCATTCAGGTACTTGTTCAGGAGTTCTTTCTGTCATTTTGTTTATAGGACATTTTCTACAGTGGTAAATTTTCTGAGAGGGGATTACACAGTAATCACAGAAACAGCCTTTGCTTTATTGGAATTTCATCTGTGACAAAGGAAAATGGAACATGTATATATTAAATGAAGAGATAGAACACAGATGATGTTTAACCAGGTTGAGAGAGAGAAGAGGAGGATGTTACTGTAGAGCGTGTGCTCAGAAGGCATCGTTATGGAGAAGTCTTTCTCATAGCACTTCAGTGAGGTGAGCAGTTTGCACTGATCTGTCGTGTTTTCGGTTCTCTATGCAGTCTGCGTTAGTGGTTGTGTGTTGCTCTTGGAGCTATAATTCACCAGGTGACGGACTCAAAACTGAGAGAGGGGGTTTGACTGAAGAGTTATTTAGAGCATGATTACTGTTTCAGCTTTGTGGCCTGCCCACGTGAGAAGTAGACTGAGGACCCAGAAATTGTTCAGCCTGGGAAGGGATGATCTGTGACATGGCAATGGAAGTCTAACGTTGTGATTTCTAAAGCCGTGGAAGAACGAGTACCAGGTTGGGTGCTTATAAACCCCTTGGGAGAGGAGTTTGAATGGTACAGTTTACCTTCTCTTGGGAATCATTGGGAAGAACGCTAAAGAATAAATAAAATATGATAGAGCTAAAACTAACTTCCCTACATAGAAACCTGAGCTGCAATGAATAAAGCCGAACTATAGATTCCAAGGAGTGCCATGAGAGTATGTCTTTGTTAATTACAGAAGGACGTAGAGGAAGCCGTTAACCATGATGGACACAGGCTGGTTTGCAGAATTTGTTTCCTTGATCAGCAGAGGAAAGTTGGACGAAATAATGAGGCAGAGCTTGCTGCACGTGTTAGGATTCTGAGCAGCATGTGATACTGTTTATCATTAGGAATTGACAGAAAGGTCTGTTCCTGCCATGGAGGGGAATCTATGCCTTTGACAACATCTACGGATCACCGTAGCCTGTGCCGAAGGAGAAATAAAAGCTAAGGAAATGTACATGCAGTGTCTTATCTCTAAGCAGTACTGTTTCTTAAAGTGACTGAAAAATGTCCCTGTGTCACTCTCAAAAATAGGTTTTCCTAGAAACCAAACCTACTTGATCACAGTGTACCCGCCAAAGTTGCACAGGGTCATTGTAGATCGGAAGTGTATAGGTTCTATGTTACTTACATGCTCCTGTTTGGGCCTCCCTCCTGGTGCAGGGGTGAAGGTGCAGCACTGTGAAGCTGCCCACAGCCACTGAGCACAAGTTCAATCTCTGGCCAGGGAGCTGACCCACGTGCGTGGCAGACCCCTCCTGTCTTGCCCACTGCACCTTCCAGCAGTGCACTTCCTAGATCTGCCTGTTCTCCCCACTCTGAATGGTGAGTCGTCTCACCCCCTGCACCTCTAGCTTCTAGTCCCCTTCTCGTATGCAGAAAGAAATCAGTCTTTTCTAAAAAATCCTTCTGGTTGAAATAGATGCCTGAGGCAGATGGACATTTTTACGACTATTTCTGATTTCATGAAGACAGTATGTAGCATGTTTTACCGCTCCCATCAGCCTGGTTCACGTGGGCAGCCTGTTACTCGGCAAGTCCACGGAGTCGGGTCTGTGGTGTGACTGCCCTGGCCTGAGCCTGAGCCTCAGTCAAGGGGCTGACCCGCGTGGGCACAGCAGAGCTCCTGTGTCCATCCAGTGTGTTTCAGTCTCCCCGCCTGTCTGCTCCCCACTCTGTCTTCTCAACCTCCCCCCACACACATCTGGCCTACACCCCAGCTCTTCAACTCCAAACTAAAAATTAAAAGTGAAATCTATTTTCCAGTATTTCTTAGGAGTTAAAAGGCTCAATCAGAAATTTAATACCTATGAAGTTGTGTTGTAGTTCAGGAACTTTTCTGCCTCTCAGTAGGATTCACTTGAAATTTTCAGGGCTCTCTGTAAAATGGTCATTTTTATCTCCTTCTAGATGCCCATACGGTGGATTACCTGCTTAAGGCCAACCCCACAAATCAGAGCAGAAATTTGTGGCAAGTTCTCACTCCCAACAACAAAATGCCAACCAACGAGAGAACTTTGGATAGAGGGGAAACCTTGAATGTGGACTCCAGTCATAGGTTGATGCAGAGTATCAGAACCGGAATCAATTCATCAGTGATGCCTGAGAACTCTGCTGTACATAGGAACGTTTGTACCCCCGCTGAGCCTCATGACGAGCACGATGGAGAGGCAGAGCAGGTCTTTAATAGTGCTAGGGAATCCATCAGGTATCCTGAGCACCTTGGTCATCAGGGGATTCAAAATTTGCAAGACCCTTTTGAATTTCGTGAGCAAGGGAAGGCCTTGAGCCAAGAAACAATATTTACATGTAGGGGAGTGAGTGCTGAAGGGAGTGCCTGTAAATACAGCGAGCGTGGGGACACCTATGATAAGCCACCTTTCTTTGTCCAAGCTAGAACCCAAGTAGCACAGACCCCCTCTACGTGCAGTGAAAGGGCGGCAGGACCTGCCGGTGTGAGGCCAGTACATTCAGATAGTCATAGATGTGTTCAAGCTGCACCTGAGAAGTGTGATGAAACTGGGGCCAATCTCAGCAACAAATTTGACAGCCATCGGCACGGGAGAGCTCAGTTAGGACAGAACACTTTTGAATATAGTAGCTACGGTGAAATGTCCCCTCAAACCTCTGTTCTTACTGAGCATAAGAAACTGCAAGCAGATGATCAACTTTATAAATGTGTGGGAACCTATGGAGGTTCCTTGCAGAGTGAACATCGGGGAACTCTCTCTACAGAGGAATCGCTTGGCTCTGTAAACTCTGTGAAAACTTTCTCCTGGAAGACTCCCCTCACTTTACATCCGCAATCTCAAACAGGAGTGAAGCAATTTCAGTGTAAAGTATGTAAGAACTCTTTCTGGGAGAAGTCAGCGTTTAGTGTACATCACTGTACTCATACAAGCAAGAAACCCTACGACTGTCAAGAGTGTAGCAGATCTTTCTCCTGTAAACCAGCACTCAGTAAACATCAGAAGGCTCACACAGGAGAGACTCCGTGTGAAAGTCGAGATTGTGGAAGGGCTTTCTACCACAAGTCAGACCTGGATAATCATCTGAAGGCTCACAAAGGAAAGAAGACCTGTAAGTGTCAAAAGTGTAGAAAATGTTTCTTCAGAAAATCAACCCTCAGTAATCATCAAATACACACTGGAGAGAAGCCATATAAACGTCAAGAGATTGGTAAAACATTTTCAGATAAGTCAACCTTCACTACACATCAGGTAAGTCACACTGGAGTGAAGTCCTTTGAATGTCAAGAGTGTAGAAAAGTGTTCTCCCAGAAGTCAGTTCTTGTTCTACATCAGAGGACTCACTCTGGAGAGGAACCCTATGAGTATCAAGAGTATGGGAAAACTTATTCCCATAAGGCAAATCTCACTGGACATCAGAGAAGTCACAGTCGAGAGAACCCCTTTGAGTGTGAAGAGTGCAGGAAAACTTTTCCCACTAAGTCAAAACTCACTATACATCAGAGAACTCACAGTGGTGAGAAGCCCTTTGAATGTCAAGAGTGTGGGAAAACTTTTTCAGATAAATCAAACCTCACTAGACATCAGAGATGGCACACTGGAATAAAGCCCTTTGAATGTCAAGAGTGTAGAAAAGTGTTCTTCCAGAAGTCACTTCTTGTTCTACATCAAAGAATTCACACTGGAGAGAAACCCTATGAATGTCAAGTGTGTGGGAAAACATTTTCTGGTAAGTCAAACCTCACTAAACATCAAAGAATTCACACTGGAGAGAAACCCTATGAATGTCTAGAATGTGGAAACACTTTTTCCAGTAAATCCACTCTCATTGTACATCAGCGAATTCACACTGGGGAGAAACCCTATGCATGTCAAGAATGTGGAAAAACTTTTTGTGGTAAGTCAGCCTTCACTATACATCAGAGAATTCACACTGGAGAGAAACCCTATGCATGTCAAGAATGTGGGAAAACTTTTCCTGCTAAATCAGCCTTCATTATACATCAGAGAATTCACACTGGAGAAAAACCCTATGTATGTGAAGAGTGTGGGAAAATGTTTTCCAGTAAGGCCAATCTCATTGTACATCAGCGAACTCACACTGGAGAGAAACCCTATGCATGTCAAGTGTGTGGGAAAACTTTTTCTGGTAGGTCAGACCTCACTAGACATCAGAGAATTCACACTGGGGAGAAACCCTACGCATGTCAAAAGTGTGGGAAAGCTTATGCCACTAAGTCCACTCTCAGTGCACATCAGAGAATTCACACTGGAGAGAAACCCTATGAATGTCAAATGTGTGGGAAAAGATTTTCAGATAAGTCGAACCTCATGAGACATCAGAGAATTCACACTGGAGAGAAACAGACTGAATTTTAAGAGTATAGGAGGAGTTTTTCAGCAGCCAACCCTCAATATGTCTGATAAAATCCCAACTGGATGGAAATGCTATGAATGTCAAGAGTGTGGCAAGGATTTCCACCACACGTCATACCTCTATTATCATCAAATCATTCACAGAGGTGAAGCCCTATGGATGTCAAAAAGTATATTTTAATCTGGAAATCATTCCTCATAAACATCAGAGTAGTCACAGCGTAGAGAAATCCTCTGAAAGTTAAGAATGTGGAAAATTTGGGCCTCCCTGGTGGCGCAGTGGGTTAAGCAACGCACTATGAAGCAGACCGCAGCCACTGTAGCACAAGTTCGATCCCTGCTGCCGGTCAGGGAGGGGACCCACATGGTGCCGCAGACCTCTCCTGCTGTGCCCGCTGCTCCCCTCAGCAGTGTACTTCAGTTGATCTGCCTGTTCTGCTCCCCGCTCTCTGTGGTGAATCCTCTCACCCCCCCACACACATCTGACCTGTACCCCAGTGCTTGTATGCATAAATAAATAAATCTTTAAAAAAAAAAAGAATGTGGAAAATTTTATCCAGTTGGTCAGCTGTCTCACTGGGGTGAAGCCCTCTCAATGATAAGACTGTGGTAAAACTTTTCCCTGGAAATACTAGCTATCATTCTAGGTAATACAGAGCCTTTGGGCAAAGGCCCCTCTACGTCTGGAACAGGAGAGGGGGTGAAGGGATTGACTTGGAACTGGGGAGATGGCTTCCGGGGTGGGTAGGAGTGCAACTGCAGCAGTGTGGGCTTCAGACTGTCTATGCTCTGGGCAGAGGTTACATCTGCCCCAGGAACATGAGCACATGGGCCCCCAAACTCTCAGCTATTCCTGTCCTGAGCACAATCCCCGTTTGTCTGCTCTGGCCTCGGGCCACCCTGTAGGACCCAGAGTTCAGCTGTGAACTTAATGTTGGGACCCTGAAGCAGCTCTGTCCCCTCGGCAGGCCCAGCCCTGAGGCCCATGCACATCTATCTAGCCAGCCTGAATGGCAGGCAGTGAAATGCAGTCGTAGTGCCAGGTCTCTGGACTCGAAATCCCAGATCTGTTGCTTACTGTGACGCCTCAGATGAGTTACTTGACCGCTCTCTGCATCAGTTTATTCTTATCCACAATGGAGACATGAATACCTACCTCAGGGCTTTTGTGAGGTAAAAATGACTTTGTTGCTTGCCCTTAAAACTCACATCCTGGTACTTCTAGTACCCAGTGGAGGCAGCGGCTATTTGATGGGGCCAGTTCTAGGGAAAGGATCACGTGGCAGGAGAAAGGGCAAGCACACTCACATTCCACGCCCCCCAGGGGACACCTGAACTGTGGTTAGTTCCAAGCCCTAAACACACTATGCTTTTCCTATACACACATCCCATGACAATGTCTCATGTTTACAGCACAGTTAGACATTAACCACAATGACTAAAAATAAAATAGATTGTGCCTCCCTGCTGGTACAACAGGTTAAGCGCTGTACTGTGGAGCTTCTGTGGCCACTGCAGAGAGGGTTCATCTCCGGCCAGGGAGGGTACCCACATGGTGCAGCAGACATCTGTCTCAGCCACTGCTCCCCTCAACAGTGTATTTTGATCTACCTGTTCTTCTCTCCACTTTGTCTCTGGTGAATCCTCTCACCCCCATGGCTCTGGCCTGTACCCCAGCTCTTGTATACATAAAATTTAAAATGAAAATAAAATAGATCAATTGAAACAAAGTACTGTGATAAAAGTTAAGTGAATGTGGTTTCTTTCTTAAAACAGACACTGCATATTGGAGAACTGGTGTATAAGTAAGTGAAGACAGAAGCAAAGGAATGGTGCTTTCTCAAGGATGATGGACCCTACATGCATCCATGCAGCTCGCCTCTTGGACTTGGGAGGGAGAGATCTTCCCCAAGTCCTCTTCCCTGTCTGGCACAGCGCGCCTCAGAAGGTCTCCCCTCCTGGCAGCTGGGATGCGTACCCTTGTCTGGGCTGGCCCACTTGTGAGCCTCACTGCCAGGCTAGTCTTCAGGCCTCACGCGAGGTGGTCTCCCAGCTAGAAACAGGTCACTTGTTCTATGCTTCCTGCCCAGCCCAGGTTCATGTGAGCGAGAAGCAAGTAGGCTTTTGTTAATACTTCACAGCTTGCTGACCGCATCTCCAGTCTCTACTCTGCAGGCCTAGTGAGGACACTCCCAGTACCTTAGAGCCTGAGAACAGGGAGCAAGAAACAACATCGCAGACCACTGGGGAGAAGAGATGATGAATGAAGCTCTTTACAGCAAATGCCCAAGTGGCTCTCACCCTCACTGTTCAGATGACCCTGACAGGCAATTCAAGATTCAAAGGGGAACCCAGATTTTGAGACACTCCCTCACCTCTACCCTAAGTGCTCTGAATTGCCTGACAAGTCTAGGTGATGTGAGACCCTCCCCCTAATCTCTGCTCTAGACCAACTCATACTTGACAAGGGATGAATCCCATCTCTGCTGCCAGCAGGGTTCCTGAGACTATGTTAACAGTCAGATAGATACCTCACTGCCTCTATTGGCTGCAGCCTATTTTTTTTAGATTTATTTATGCATACAAGAACTGGTGTTGAGGCCAGAGGTGTGGGTGCTCAGAAGATTCACAGGAGACAGAGTAGGGAACAGAACAAGCATATCTCCTGAAGTACACTACTCAGGAGCAGCGGGAAGGTCTAGAGAGGCAGGAGAGGTCTGCTGCGCCATGTGGGTCCCCCCACTGGCCAGGGACTGACCTCATGCTGCAGTGGCTGCAGATGCTTCATAGTGTGGTGTTTAACCCCCTGCACCTCCAGTGAGACCCTGGCAGCCATTTAAAACTATTGTTTGAACACTCACAGCTCATCAAAATTTAAGGATATGGGCTGCTTGACACTCCTGGCAATGATCGTGTTCAATCAGATGTGACTGCACCCAGCTGGCAGACCAGAACCTGTGGAGGAAAGTCCTAATATTTACTGACACCTCTGCTGATATCACCAGGAGATCCCTGATAAAGAAGGTTACAGTTAAGAGGCCTTCAGGTCCTGGCCAAGGGAGAACAGTGGCCATGGCGCTCGCTAAACCCTCTACTCTCTCTGAATGGTGGTCCCTATGTAAGGCCCCATCTGAAAGGGAGAAACAAGGAGAAGATCCTGCTGGATCCAGACACACTAGACAGACTTGGCGACACTCGTGATTCGCTCAGACCAACACTTGTGATTCACATACTGGGTCACAAGACAAGCATCAGCAGATACATCAAGAGCAAAATCACACCAACTATCTTCTCTGAGCACAAAGGCCACGAACGAGAAATAAAGACATGAAAAGAAAGCAAGGAACTCTCCTACCTCATGGAGCACAGCAGGCTGATCTACTGAAAGCCACTGCTGAGGGGAGCACGGACAGGCAGGAGAGTTCTGCTGCACTTGTGGGTCTGGCCGGGGGGGTCAAAGTCATGCTGAGGTGGCTGCAGAGCCCCAGAGTGTAAGGCAAAACCCTTTGCTCTACCAGGGAGAGCCCTTTCTGTCCATTCTTATTTAAATGGGTTATCCCATGCTGCTTAGAGTCCTAGAACACTCAGCAAACCCTTCCTCATCATTGTGTCTAACTTTTCACATGCTGATCCAAAAAGGTCTGTAAGCCAACCTGTGGCCATCATTGTTAAGGATTTTCCCACATCCGTCTTAGATCATCAACTGGATATTCTCAAAGTACTCCTTGGTAGCTGTGTTTTACTTTATTCATAGCACCTCTAGCTTTTATCTAGTATGTTAGTTTTAACTCTATCAACTTTCACTGGTTCTTTTTCTTTCACCCCAATGATTTCCATGAGATGGTATAATTGCAAAACTGTCTTCTCAGGGTAAGAGCACCTAACCCGAAACTCTGGTTCCATGGCTTTAGAAACCACTACCACAGGTTTCCACACCCAGGTCACAGAACATTCCTTCCCATGCTGAACAAGTTAATGCATTCAGCTCAGTCTCACAATTTCTCATGTGGGTGGGTCACAAGGCCTACCTCTGAAACACTCTCCATGGTGTAAGTAACTCTGGTCAAACCCCTCTAACATTTCTGAGTTATTCATCTCCCAACAGCAACACACAACCTCTAACCCAGACTGCACAGGGAAGTACATATACTACATGTCAATGCAAATCATTCCTCTCACCTAAGCACTACAGTAAAGACTTCAGGGTCTTCCTGTGGTGCAGCGTGCCACCCTGTGAAGCCTGCAGCACAGCAATGTGAGTTCGATCCCTAGGCATGGAGGGGAATGACATGGTGCAGCAGACCTCTCCAGCCTCGTCTACTGTCCCCTCAGCAATGTATTTCAGTCGATCTGCCTGTTCTTCCCCAATCTGTCTGGTGAATCTTCTCACCTTCCACAACTCTGGCCTGTACCCCTAGCTCTTGTACATACAAAGAAATAACTTAAAAAAAAAAACTTCATCTCCTTAATGATGCTTTCAGAGCACACACTCTAAAATAACACCCTCCAATTTTCCTCTTTCATACTGGTTAAACATTCTCAGTACTTTATTTCTCTATTAAATATGTAAATATATACATTTGTTATGTTTTCCTTTCTAACAATATAATTTCAGCAAAGTAAAAGCCATTTCTGTGATTACTGTTGTTATCCCCAATCATCTAAAATTTACCACTGACTAACTTCCCATGAACAAGGGAAAGAATAACCAAATGCCTAAATGACTATCTGAAAGAAAACAGTACATCAGAATAAACTGAGAATGCAGACTACATACTAACACAGAATAATTTCTTGCAGTATCGGGGACTGCATACTGGTTAAGTCTAAAAATATTGACAACCATTAAAAGACTAGGAGTAAATCTATGAGAGAATAATATTTGGGAACAGAATAATAAATCACTTTGACATATGCAGAAAAATCGTCCAAGCTTTGGACATAGGCAAAGTAGTTCAGAGGAGCCAACATCACAGGCCATACTCCCAGCCTCCTCACAGCCTCCTGTGGGCAAATACTGACTGACCTGAGAGCTTCTGGTCTGGGGGCTCTTCCACAGTCCGTGGCTGTGCTCCCTGCTCCAACCTGACGCTCACCTCAGGATTCTTAACACCATGCCCTGTAAGGAGAAGCAGTGTTGGTCTCCAATCAGTTAAACTTCAGTCTTTGAAAACTAAGAAAAGCAGCGTTAGGAGCTCTGCAACGAAGACCAATTTGAACCTTTCATAAAAAGGGTGACGCCCACATTCTACTTTGCTTGCAGTGTCAAACTCACCAGCTCTCACTTTCATAAGCAGGTGCACGTTTATCAGCGTCAAAAACTCCCTTGCACTCGAGTGTGACATCGGCATTTCCTCACCTAGTGACACCAGGTTACTGTAGGTCTCCAGCATCACATCCCGGAACAGGGTCCTCTGCGCATCATTCAGGTCTTGCCACTCCTCCCAGGTGAAGTTCACAGCCACGTCTTCAAATGACACCATGTCCTGCGAGGGAACCTTTCTCCTCACTTCACAGCCGTCAGCCTGGGTCAGACAGCAGCAAGTGTAAACGCACCTACTTTTGTGGGTCTTTGATCTTGTACAGGACACACCATTTTCTTACTCTACATTGTGATGTACACAGGGTTCTCAGTGGAAATCGCCTCAACTCTAGATTAACCC
>JAGFMF010011857.1:301031-312715 GCA_019455555.1 Galemys pyrenaicus | reverse complement strand
GCTCTCCGCTCTCTGTGGTGAATCCTCTCACCCCCCACACCTCTGGCCTGTACCCCAGTGCTTGTATGCATAAATAAATAAATCTTAAAAAAAAAAAAATAAATGGTGAGTCAAAGTTCAACAGAAGACCAGAAGAAAAATGGAAATAGAGAAATTTACAACACAGAGATCCTAGAAAATGTGCATTTATACATGTGGAGCTATATGGATGCATCAGAGTAAAGGAAGAAGAAGAGTGGAAAGAAATGGAGTGTGTGATTATATTAGGGTCCCTATAGGGAGTACTCCAATTACTGAACTGAGATGATATTATTTGAGCTAAACTTAAAATGGTGGGACTATGGCCATCTCTGTGGAGGTTTTCTTCAGAGAAAATCAAGGGGAGGGCCTGTTAGATAGGACGCAATTGACAGTACCTGAAAATGAAGTCAGGTAAAATTTACATTTACTGGTAATTCTTCAGGGTGTTATCTAGGGAATGTAGCAAGGCCCTCTAAGAGGATAACTTGGAGTGCTGTATGATGATTATTGAAACACTCCTACCTAGTCATCAATATATGCATCACAATGTCCAGTGTTACTAAATGGACCAAAAAAAGGGTGCCGTTGTTGCAAAATACAATCAAAACTACCTGAGATTTAGGCATCTGTGAATGGAGCCTGCTACTGATGACACAATGCTGTGTTGACAACCAGCTTATTGTTCCCAAGTGTTGCGTAAATCCTTAAAGAAGGAGGAGTTGCTTTAATGTTGATGAACGATAACCTGTTATCAGGGCCCCCCTGGTGGCTTAGGAATTAATACTATTACCACAAAGACCTGAGTTAGATCACATTCCAGGCACTTAAACCAAGATGGCATAGCAGACCTCTCCTGTATCGCTGGCTACTGCCCTTAGCAGTTTATTTAAGTAAAAACATGCTTAAAAGTGGCTCCCCACTTTTTCTCTGGTGAATCCTCTCATCCGCCACACCTACATGCCTGTCCTTCTATGCAAAACATCAAGAAATGGATGCATCAATACACATGAGGATTTCTATATTAAAAATCACTCAGCTTTATTAAAACATACATTAAGTTCACATATAGTCTATATATTCAGAAGTCACCGCATGCTCCATGGCCAAAATCAAGACGCAGGCACTTAAGAGGCATTCTTGTTCTTCTGATACCAGGACTCCAGAGTGGGTGGTGAACTCAGAGACTCATTACTTGGGTAGCGTGCGCATACAGGATTCTATGCCCTGTTACAGGAAAGTCCCCTGTCCTCTCATCATGTGCCTCTGAAGAGTTCTTTTGGCAACAACACCAAATAATATTCATGATCTCTATTACCACCAGAAAGAAACACCAGGCTTTTAATAAGCTGACAGTGTATTTCCTTAAGAAGGTATTGATGGGGCCTCCCCTGGTGGCGCAGTGGGTTAAGCAATGCACTACTAAGCAAATCGCAGCCACTGCAGCACAAGTTCGATCCCTGCTGCCGGCCAGGGGGGGACCCACATGGTGTGGCAGACCTCACTGCTGTGCCCGCTGCTCCCCTCAGCAGTGTACTTCTGTTGATCTGCCTGTTCTGCTCCCCGCTCTCTGTGGTGAATCCTCTCACCCCCCTACACCTCTGGCCTGTACCCCAGTGCTTGTATGCATAAATAAATAAATCTTTAAAAAAAAAAAAAGAAGGTATTGATGAAACAATTCCAAATTGAGGATGGTCTTCTGTATAATTCTTATGCCAACAATGAAGCCCATAACTCTTATTGCCCATAACTTAGATAAATGTTTTGAGTCAAGCAGAAACAGCATGTCCATTTAAATTTTCTCAATACATGGCACATCACTGCCTAAATATACCCTGCAAGTTACACATGAAGAAATTCATCTACTACGAGGGTCTCTCTGATAGTTGAGGCAGCAAAAAGCAAATACGTGACTCCATATACACAGGGCGAAAAGGCCAGAGAATGGTATTAGAGCTGAATTACAGTCATCACCTCTTCACAATACTCAAGTATTTTTGATGAAAAAATACGTGGAAAACAGTTATCCTTCTCCCAAAACCATTGTCTTGAACATTTCATGGAATTTATTCACTGTGGCGATCCAGGGAGTCTGCCCCTCACCACCATCCTGAAGATGCAGCAGGCTAAGCACAAGAGCTGGGAGGTGCATGGGGAACTCCACCTGTTATGGGGAAGGGTAGTCCTGAGTGGATTCCACAGGTGGGTGTGTGGACTCCAACCCCCAGTCCAGACCACCAGTGTTCCAGAACCACAAAGCTAGTAATATGTTTATTGAAGAGTGGATCGCTGGGCCCTGAGGGTGGAGCTAAGCAGCCAGGCTGGCTATAAAACAGAGATGTGAGCCTTGGGCTCGCTCTTCCTTTGGAGCCATCTCTCTTTACCTTGGGAGCCAGCTCTCAGGGCGCCCTTGGGTCCCAGCTCCCAGGAACTGGTAGGACATTTACGGATCCGTCTCCCTCTCTTCCCCTGGTGTTTCTTCTACTTTATTCCCCTTCTTTTGTAAAAGAAAACCCTTTAATAACTTTTGTTGCGTGTGCCTGAAGTCGAGGCTTATTATAAAGGTCTTCTGAGCGCCCTGCTACCGGGTTTCCCTGTAACACAGGCTCTGGGAGCAAAACAAAATCCCCTCTTTTTCCTCACCGCCCCAGCTATTCAGGAGCCCCGCGAGCCCCCAGGGTCTCAGCCTACCTGCCCGCGGGTCTGCCAGTCACTGGACCACGGGATTCGCGTCAACACACCTGAGCGCGGCGCACAGCACTGTGGGGAATGTAGTCTGGGGAGGACGCGCGCTTCCCGCCGCGGGCTCTGGGACGAGGCTCCGCGTTCTGCGCAGGTGCGGCCTCTGCTCCGCGCCTCTTCCGGAAGTGCCGGCGCCTCGGCTTGGGCGGCGGGAGTTCGGGGGTTGTGCGACGACGTTGTCCCTGAAGGTTGGTGTGGGGTGAGGCTGAGGATCTGAGTGATGGTGTGGGGTGAAGGAGCAGCCTGGGGGCTGCGGGCACGGTAGAACCATCTGGTGAGGACCTGAGGGCAGGGGTGGGGGAGGGAGCCACGTGGCCTTTGAACTGGAGCGGGGAACACCGGCTGGTCATTCTCCGGAGTGAGGTTGGGTGTTGTGGGGACCCTGCCTCGAACACAGGGTGAGTCCCTGCAATTGACGACATTCCTCATTTTTTTTTCCAAGAGTTTTTAAGAGCGATGGTGATGTTTTGTTGTTTTTCTTTAAAAAAGGATTTATTATGCCTCCAAGAACTGGGGTACAGGCCCGAGGTGTGGGGAGTGAGAGGACTCAGCAGAAACGGAGTGAGGAACAGAACAGGCAGATCGGCTGAAACACACTGATGAGGAGAGCAGTAGGCGAGTCGGAGAGGTCTGTTGCGCCATGTGGGTCAGCTCCCCAGCCGGTGGTGGGGTCTGAACTCTTGTTGGATGGCTCCGGTTTGCCTCGTAGTGCTGTGCTTAACGTTACCATTGCGCCACCAGGGAGGCCCCCTTGTCACTGTTTTTGTTGTAATTCAAGAATTGTTAGAAACACTGAGTTTGGGATTTAGATGTATCTGATCATTTTCTTTTTAAGTCATTGCATCCACTTGCAACGACTTAAAGCAAAACGAGCCCAAACCTTGTATTTGGGGAAGTTGGGTGCTTCTGCATTTAGGGCTGGTTTCCCAGCCAGTTGTTATGCTGGTGTTGCCAGGATGACACAGGAGGTTACCTGATGCCTTGACTGAAGCTGGATAAGAATTTCACTTCCTTTTTGGTGGCTTTATCTTGGCTCTTGCTCAGCCATGTGCCCCTGAGCAGCTAACCCCGGCGTCTTCCCCAGATGACAGTGTTCCTAGCAGGCAAGACCCCTGGAAAAGTGCTTTTCGTCCGGGCATATGCACTGATTCCCTTTGGGCGACTTCCACGGGCAAATCCAAGTCATTGTGAAAGTGGAGGGCACAAGGAAACGAATCCAGGGAAGCAAGGCTCTCAACCATCTCTGGGACAGTGTACTCCTAAACAAGTACATCAGGTGCATCTTTTCCCGTAAAATTGTAGCCAGCGATTTTGTATGTGAGTGAGCATCTTCAAAATATTTATCTTAGCCTTTATTAGTAATGAATCAATAGTAGATCTGCATTTTCATTGGTTTAAAGGCCAAGTGTAAAGTTAATTTCCATCAGGAAAAAGGACCAGTGTGTCCTTTCCTGTCCCTTTTCAAAATGTAAAGCACAGTTATCACGGGAAGTGACCCTCTGGTCTCTCCATGGCAGTGTGTGGTGCAGTCTGTACCGGAGACTCCAGGACTTAGGCGCGAGCTGCCTCTCAGGCTGGACCCCATCACCTCTCCCAGCACCACCTCCAGAGACCTTACACATTTGTGAGAGCAGCAGACAATGAAGAATTCTCTGGTGAGTGATTCGATTTTCGTTAGCTGGTAGTACATTGACTTTAAGCACTTTATGAGAGTTCATAACTGAAATGTAAATTAGAAACAGTTTTCTGCAATGTCACAAGACAAGGGTGTTCTATAGACACAGGCAAATCACATCCAGCATGAGTGGAAAGCGCACTCTGCCCTGATGCCACCTCAGAAAAATAGAAATTTCATATGAACCGACAATACCTCTACTCAGTTATTTATCCAAATAGAACAAAACCTGAAATATGAAAAGATTTCATAGGAAATTTCTATTTTTCTTTCTTTAACAAATTTCTATGTGAACTGTCCCAACTATCATGGCCATGGGTGAGAGCTCCTTTTTCTCTGCGGCCCTTCAAAATGTTAATTACATTAATTTTTATTTGGACCAGTCTCACAAGGGTGTGGTGTAGAGCAATGTGGTTTTAATTTGCATTTTCCCTATAGTAAGTGATGTTGACTATTTTTTCATACATCTGTAGGCCATCTGAATTTCTGTATATCAAGATTTCTTTATGCATACAAGAACTGGGGTACAGGCCAGAGGTGTGGGGGTGAGAGGATTTACTGGAGACAGAGTGGGGAACAGAATTGGCAGACTGACTGAAACACACTGCTGAGGGGAGCAGCGGGCACAGCAGGAGAGGTCTGCTGCGCCATGTGTGTCCCCTCCCTGGCCGTGGATTGAACTCAAGCTGCAGTGGTTGCTGCTTGCTTCATAGTGCGTTGCTTAACCCACTGCGCCACCAGGGAGCCCCCCAGCACCATTTATTATAGAGGCCTTCTTTTCCCCATTGCATGTCTGTAGCTCCTTTGTCAGAGATTATTTGTATTTATATAGATTTGTCTCTTTGTTTTCAGTTCTCTTCCTTTCTTCTGTGTTTCTGCCTTAGTTCCAGTACTATACAGTTTTGAGTATTGTGCTGATTAATATAGTTCATATCACAAAGTGTGGTACCTCCATTGTCTTCATGAAGAGTTTTTTAGCGATTTATCACCTTCTGTGGTTCCATATAAATTTGGAAATTGTTCTCTTTCCATAAAAATAGTTATTGATGGGCCTCCTTGGTGGTGCCGTGGGTTAAGCAAGGCACATGAAGCAAACCGCAGCTACTGAAGAACAAGTTCCATCCCTGCTGCCTGTCAGGGGGGAGACCCACATGGGGCAGCAGACCTTTCCTGCTGCACCCCTGGTGGTGCAGTGGGTTAAGCAACACACTGTGAAGCAAACCGCAGCCACTGCAGAAGTTCCATCCCTGCTGCCGCCCATGGTGTTGCAGACTTCTCCTGCATTGCCCTCTGCTCCCCTCAGCAGTGTGTTTCAGTGACTCTGCCTGTTATGTTCTCCACTCTGTCGCTGGTGAATCCTCTCAGCCCCTCTGCTCTGTACCCCAGTTCTTGTATGCATAAATAGAACTTTAAAAACAAATGAACAAACTAAAAGTTACTGTTATTTGCATAGTTACTGCATTAAATCTGTAAATTCCTCTGGGTATATGACTGCTTTAAGGATGTTAATTCTTTCAGCCTCTGGGCACAGGATACCTTTCTATTCCTTTGTGTCTATTATTTTCTTTAATAAAGCATTGTGTTTTTCAGTGTTCAGGTTCTCCACCTCCACCAAACTTATGTACACATATTCATTTTCTTTTACCTTTCGGTCATCATTCTTTTTAAAGATTTATTTATTTATGCACACAGAGCTAGGGTACAGGCCAGCATCGTGGGAGACGAGAGGATTCACCAGAGACAGCTGGGAGTATAACAGGCAGATCGACTGGAACACACTATGGAGGGGAGCAGTGGGCGAGGCAGGAGAGCCTGCTGCTCCATGTGGGTCCCCTCCCTGGTCAGGGATCGAACATGTGCAGCTGTGCTGTGGATGCTTCACAGTGTAGCAGTCAACCCGCTGCGCCCCCAGGGAGGCCACAGTCATCATTCTTGACCAAAGTCGATGGTCGTGTTTGCTCAGTGATGAGGTTGCTCCCTTTTCCTCCTGCTGCTGGCTTCTGTGTGGTGACAGCCTTAGAGTCCAATGGAGAAAGTACTCAGGAGTCCATGGATATGTTTGAACAAGGGTCATGGCAGAGACACTCACTGAGCCCAACCAGGTAGTACAGATTCATCATTTGAACTTTGGTTGTCTTAAGTTCATGTCAGTGATTCTAAATGTAGTTTCTAAGTGAGGTCTTTATATATTTTTTCCAAGATGTATTTCTTTATGCACACAAGAGCTGGGGTACAGGCCAGAGTGGCAGGAGGTGAGAGACTCACCAGAGAGAGAGCGGGGAGCAGAACAGGCAGAGGGACTGAAACACACAGCTGAGGGGGCAGCAGGCGAGACAGGAGAGGTCTGCTGCACCATGTGGGTCCCCTCCCTGGCCGGGGATCGAACTCACGCTGCTGTGGGGCAGATGCTTCGCAGTGCTGCACTCTATCCGCTGCACCACCAGGGAGTCCCCAAGAATTTTATAATTTTATTTTAAATGTTAGAGTAAAGTGATGTGTGTATTACTCAAAACTATGATTCTGGGCTAGGATTTGGATTAGTAGTTGTTTGATGTTTCTTTTGCTTTTTGTTCCAACCTTGATAACATGGACATAACTTAAAATCTCATCTTAGCAGCTCTCCTGGCTCCTCTGCCTATACAGTGTTCCTTTTCAAACCCTTTCCCTTTGCAAAGCTGCAGTGGCAGCTCTTCTGTCCTCCTGTGACTATTCAGGACCTCTCTGTTTTTCTCCTTTTCCTAAGAAACTTGACTTTTAAGATGTAAAACTGACTATGAAGTTCTTTCCCATCCAAATAATCCATGATGTCAATGTACACAAATCAGAGCAAGACTCAAAACTACAGGAAGGATCAAAAATGCAGAACCACTAAGGGAACACAAGAAATTTCCAGTCACTGCTGTACATAGAAATAGTGACTTACAATGTTGTGCCACTAAATTCCACGGAAGTGTTTGAAGGCCAGCCCAGCAAGCGTAAGGTAAACACAAATAGCCTACTCGGTGAAGTGAGGAGAGCACACGAAGAAAAGGAATTCACCCAGATGTACGGCCTTTCAAAATACACACCTGACCATTTTATAACTGTGAGTTGGGTGGTTCTGCATTTTGGGCTTTTTCCGTGTCACTTATGCTGAGTTGCCAGGATGACACAGGAGGCTGTAGTTAGCTGGTGGCTTGATTAAGGCTGGTTGGGTTGAGAATTTCACTTCCTTTTTGGTGGATTTATCATGGCAGAAGAAAGGGAGGGGGCATAAAAAACAAAAAGCAGGAAGGAGACCTGAAAAAAGTATGTAAAGCAAAAAATCATGTAAAAAAACTACGCTTGCTTTTTAATCCTAAACTAGTTAAAACAGATGTGGGTTAAAAAAAAACGTTAAAAAATTAACAGTAGCAGCTTTCATCTTAATTTTAATTTTACTCTTTTCCTTGCAAATTGATCTAATTCTAACCCTTTTCTCTGGGTCTCCTCTAAAAAGTCCTTTAAACTTTTAGCAAACTTTTAAGCCTTACTTTAGGCCAATGCTATTTAACTAAACTTTACTCTCAAAAAAATAAATAACTTTAAATACTTAACTTGATAACTATGTTCTTTATCTTTTCCATATTATTCCCTAGTTATGTTAAAGTTCTTTTCCATTAAAAACCATATATATATATACCTCTTAATACAGCAAATAGCAAAACCCATTTAAAAAGGGCAGAAGACTCCAAGACCCAGCTCCCTCTGTCCTCTCCTGCTGGAGTCATCACCGCTCCCAGCGCCACCTCCAGAGCCCTTATGCGTCTTGAGAGATAACATGCTTAGAGTGCCGTGGGGTTATTGCACGTGTGGCCCAGACCCTGGGGCATGTCCAGGTTTGCTGCTCTTAGTGCAGAGATCTGTGTCCCGGATGCAGGTTACCTGCCGTCTGCACACCTGACTTCCAAGGGCAGGGCATGGGCAGGGTGAACATTGCATTTTGAAAATGGTCCAGCGAGGAAGGGGCTTGTATTGTCTCACTTCGTCAGAGTCCATTCGTGGCATCCCTGAGCCCACTGATGCGTGAACATAGTGGATTTTATGGGCAGATGCCAATCATCCACCATCTCTCTATTCTTCATTGTTTTATTTGTCACAGTAACATTGTGATCCGCCAGCGTATGAAAGTGAGAATGCCTTTGTGTTCCCGTAGCATCCTGTTGTTGCTGGTTACCTGGGACGGGTTGCCGTCAGTGCAGCGCAGGCTTGTCTCACCCTGGATGCTGTTCTGTCCTGTCATTTGCTTCATTCCTTTTTGAACCCTCCAGCTTGTTCTTTTTCCCCGCTCAGACTCTGCGTGATCCTATGAAATGTGCGGCTTGGTGCTTTGTCCTTCCGCTGGTAACGTACGAGAGTTCCTGTGTGTGTGAAGAGGTGGATATGTTCTTTGATCGTCTGCTCATTGAATGTTCCTTTCCAGAGTAGCTTGAATGTGATTTTCATTCGTTTTCCAAGGATGAATTCTAATTGTTAGGACCGATTTTACTTACGTTTTCTTTTTTCTGTTGTGTAGAGTTTTCCTCACCCGTTGTGAAAAAGGGGCAACTGATCATGTTTGTTATTCTTGTGTCTCTGCTTTCACCTGTGGTTGTGTCAAGGCTGTTCATTGTGTTAAGGAAAACCCCTGGGGTCCTTTCTTGGAAGGTATTTGTTTTGGGTCCTACTCAATATGTATGTAGATGTACCTAGGGTTTTCTTACTTATTTTTTGTTACAATGTTTGTTTTCTTTTCTTTTTTTTTTTTAAGATTTATTTATTTATGCATACAAGCACTGGGGTACAGGCCAGAGGTGTGGGGGGTGAGAGGATTCACCACAGAGAGCAGGAAGCAGAACAGGCAGATCAACAGAAGTACACTGCTGAGGGGAGCAGTGGGCAAGGCAGGAGAGGTCTGCCGCGCCATGTGGGTCCCGCGCCTGGCCGGCAGCGATCGAACTCGTGCTGCAGTGGCTGCGGTTTGCTTCATAGTGCGTTGCTTAACCCACTGCGCCACCAGGGAGGCCCTGTTTTCTTTTCTAAGTGTGGTTTCCATAGAATTTCTACCACCAGTTCACCCGTGCATTGTCAACGTAGTCCCCTGTGCTCTTCTTGTCCCTGTCTTAATGAGCCGATCTCTCCCTCTTTCCTGCAGAACATCTGTTTTGTAGTTGTTGGTTTATTTTTGTTTTGTTTTGTTGTTGATGATGTTATTTTTCCTCTTGATCCCCTATATTCCTCCTGTAAGTGAGACCATCTGGTATTTTTCTTTCTCCTTCTGACTTACTGCACTGAGCATCATCCCTTCAAGCTCCATCCATGTTTCTGTGAATGGCTCTAGTTTCTCTTTCCTGATGACTGAATAATATTCCATTGTGTATGTAAACCACATCTTCTTGAGCCATTCTTCTGTTTTGGGCGTTTGGGTTGATTCCAAGTGTTACCTATTATCAGTAATGCTGTGCTGTACATAGCGGTGCGTGCATGCTTTGAACTAATATTTTTGTGTCCTTTGGGTAAATCCTAGAAGTGCGATCGCTGGGTCATCTGGTAGCTCCATTTTTAGTAAACTGAGGTACTGCCACACAGCTTTCATAGAGGGTGGGCCAGTTTGCATTTCCACCAGCAGTATAGGAGAGTCCTTTTTCGCCACATCCTCACCAACATTTATGGTTACTAGTTTTTATCGGTGCCATTCTTACCTCATGGTGGTACCTCATCGTGGCCTTGATTTGCATTTCCATGATTGCAAGTGACGTTGAGCATATTTTTACATGCCTGTAGGCAGTGTGCATTTCTTGGAAAGCGTCTTTTTTGCTCTCCTGCCCATTTTTTAGAAAAGATGGGTTGTTTACTTTGTTTTTGTTGCGCCTCCTTAGCTCTTTGTAGATCTCGGTGATCAGTCCCTTATCATTAGTATTCTGTGCAAAAATATTCTCACAATCAGTGGGGTGTCTCTTTGTTTTGGTTAATGTCTCTTTAGCTGTTCAGAGCTCTTTAATTTCATGTAGTCCCAGCCGTTTATCTTTTCCTTCACTTTTTTGCTTTAGATCATGTGTCTTTACAGATGTTCTGAGACGTATGTCAGGTAGTGTTTTGCCCATATTTTCCTCTCTATAATTGATGCTTTCAGGTCTTAGCAGGTAGGATGTTCTACACAGGCCTTGAGGTGCTGGAGTACGTTAACAAACTTCTTAAGATCGAAATTAAGAAATTTCTTAATTTCTCAGACCTAGTGTCATCCTTTCCAAGAGTCTTTCATTGCTATCATCTACTTTTTCTTTTGCCAATAGAAATATTAGTCTCTTCCACTTGTTTTTTCACTTCTTTCAGTAATTTTGGTTCTGCTCGAGCCGTGTTAGTCCCTGTGATATTGAAAACTACCAGCTATATTCCAGAGATCCCTGAATGTCTATCCTCAGCTTCGAGTTCCTGTGTATAAGACACGTGTGCAGTTGTGTGTGGATTCCAGTGGTCACGGGGCAGCATATTAGGAAACTCTCCTGTACCTTCTGCCACCAGCTTACTTCCGAGCTTCCTCCCCTTTCCCCTTCTGTTTTCGCGGAGATGCCCTGTACTCTATACTTGGGGCTCTATGAGGTGAACATCTCTTACCTGTTTATTTTCCCCTCATTGTCTGGTCATTCTGATTTAGGGTCTAGGTTTTGTCTACTCTGAGTTGGAGATACAGGCTTGAGATCACTGGAATAGAGTACTGGCTCAAATTTGACATTTTTCATTTCTTATGAAAGAGTACAGTCACATAGCATTGTAGCCTGGTGAATTCAGCTCACATGTGTCACAGTTCACAAAAGCTGACTGACTTCATTCCAGAATACTCTGTCTATCTCCCCTCACTGCCCAAGACCCACGCCAGGCAGCGTGCTCTCTGCAGTTCCTTTAACATGGCAAGTACTTTTTATTTTCTCGCCTGATAACATCTGCTGTTGTCTCATACTGATGACAGTGTTATTTACAGGAAGAGTTGACTGCTTTTGTCTTCATCAAGTGCAGCCTGCCAGTACAAACTGTTGTTTTTCTTCTCTTGTCCCCATGTCTGCATTCAGCGTGCTTTGACATAGCTCCTGTAGTACGTTATGCAGATATATTTCTGTTATATCTGCTGAGCAGATATAGGAACAAATTTTATCCATCCTTTTGTTCTTAGCATCAAAGGCACTTCCCCAACTCTAAGGTAAGCTGTAAAAGTATTTTTAGGAGCAAATGGGTTAATCTAGAGTTGAGGCGATTT
>JAGFMF010011857.1:279470-300573 GCA_019455555.1 Galemys pyrenaicus | reverse complement strand
AAGAATCCTGAGGTGAGCGTCAGGTTGGAGCAGGGAGCACAGCCACGGACTGTGGAAGAGCCCCCAGACCAGAAGCTCTCAGGTCAGTCAGTATTTGCCTGCAGGAGGCTGGGAGTGTGGCCAGTGATGCTGGCCCCTCTGAGCTACTTTGATATCTAAAACTTGGACAGACTGTCTGCTTTGTAAAACTTATTTATTATTCAATTCCCAAATAATTGCTCTCTTGTCTATTTGTCCTACTGTTTGTTTATATATTTATTTTTATTTCATATTATTTTTCATTTTTGTACAGCGTATATTTCTGGTCCCCGTGAAATTCCCATCCCAGTTCACCCGTGCACCATCACTGTAGTCCCTTGTGCTTTTCCCACCCATTTGGATCCTTCTCTGTCCTCCTTCCCTAGGAAATGTCTTAGATTTATAATTGTCTATTGATTTTGATTTTTAGTTTATTGTAGTTCATTTTTTTTCTTGATCCCTTATTGTTTCCTCTAAATTCCTCCTTTAAGTAAAACCATCCTATATTTTTCCTTTGCTTTCTGGCTTATTCCTGTCTATCTCCATCCATGTTGTTGTGAACAGCATGAGTTTATCTTTTTTGACTGCTGCATAATATTCCATCGCACATAATATATACCATATCTTCTTGTTCTGGTCATCTACTTTTTGGCATTTGGGTTGTTCCCATAGCTTGCATATTGTGTAAAGTGCCACCATAAACAGGTGTGCAGGTGTCCTTTTTTTTTTTTTTAAAAGATCTATTTATTTTGCATAGAAGAACTGGGATACAGGTTAGAATCATGGGAGGTGAAAGGCTCTACCAGAGACAGAGTGCAGAGCAGAACAGTCAGATCCTAGTGAAACATGCTGCTGAGGGGGAGCCGCGGGCGAGGCAGGAGAGGTCTGCCGCACCATGTTGGTCCCACATGCTGTATGATATGACCCATATGCTGTAGTGGCTGCGGTTTGCCTCATAGTGCACTGCTTAACCCACTGTGCCATCAGAGAGGCTCCAGGTGTACTTCTGAATTAGTGTTTTTATGTCCTTGGGTAAAGTCTTAGGAGTGGGATTGCTGGGTCATATCATATAGGAACTCCATTTTTGGTAGTTTGAGGAACCTCCAGAGAGCTTTCCATAGTGGTTGGACCAGTTTGCATTCTCCCCAGCAGTGTCGTAGAGTTCCTTTTTCTCCACATACTTGCCAACATTTGTGTTGTTAGTTTTCTTCATATGTGCCGTTCTTTTTTTTTTTTTAAGATTTATTTCTTTATACATACAAGAGCTGGGGTACAGGCCAGAGTCCAGGGTGGTGAGAGGATTCACCAGAGACAGAGCAGGGAGCAGAACAGGCTGATAGACTGAAACACACTGCTGAGGGGAGCAGCGGGCACAGCAGGAGAGGTCTGCTGTGCCATGTGGGTCCCCTCCCTGGCCGGCAACAGGGATCGAACTCGTGCTGCAGTGGCTGCGGCTTGCTTCATAGTGTGTTGCTTAACCCACTGCGCCACCAGGGAGGCCCCAATATATGTGCCGTTCTTGCTGGTCTGAGGTGGTTTCTCATTGTGGTTTTGGTTAGCATTTCTCTGATGACAAGAGTTGTTGAGCATTTGTCATATGCCTGTTGGCCTTTTGCATTTCCTCTTTGGAGAAATATCTTTATAACTCTTTGCCCATTTTTTTGACTGGATTGTTTACTTTGTTTTTGTAGATCTTTGTGTGTGATCAGTCCCTTATCAGTAGTGTGTGCAAACATTTTCTCCCAAACAGCGGGTTGCCTCTTTGTTTTGGTTAATGTGTCTTTTGCTGTGCAAAAGCTTTTTAATTTGATGTAGTCCCAGGTGTTAATTTTTTCCCTCACTATCTTTGCTTTAGGTGCTGTGTCTTTATAAAGATGTTACTGAGGTGTTTGTCATGTAGAGTTTTGCCTACTTTTTCTTGTATATATTTCATGGTTTCCGGTCTTATGTCTAATCCCTTAATCCATTTTGAGTTGGTTTTTGTGTATGGTGTGAGGCAATAGTCTAGTTTCCCTTCTTTTGCATGTAGCTATCCAATTTCCCCAGCACCATTTATTGAGTGGCCTGTGCTTATCCCATTTTATATTCTTTGCTCCTTTATCAAAAGTTAGTTGTTCATTTATGTGTGGCTTTGTTTCTGGGTTTTCTATTTGATTCCATTGGTTTTTAGTCAGAAGAGCTTTGGCTATTAGAAGTTTTTTTGTGGCTCCTTGTTGTTTTTTCTTAAAGATTTATTTATGCGTACAAGAGCTGGGGTACAGGCCAGCTTTGCGGGCGGTGAGATGATTCACCAGAGACAGAGTGGGGAGCAGAACAGGCAGATTGACTGAAATACACTGCTGAGGGGAGCAGCAGGCGAGGCAGGAGAGGTGTGCTCTGCCATGTGGGTCCCCTCCCTGGCTGGGGATCGAACTCACAATGCTGTACAGTGATGCTTCACAGTGCGGTGCTCAACCCTCTGTACCACCAGGGAGGCCCCTTTTTGTGGCTCCTTATGAATTTCATCAATGTTTGTTCTATTTCTTTTAAGAATGTCATTTAAAGTTTTATTGGGATGGCATTGAATCTGTAAATGCTTTGGTAGATTGGCCATTTTGATAATGTTAACTCTGCAATCCATGAGGAGGGGATGATGTATTTCTATTTATTGATTTGTTGATATTTTTTTTGTTTCAATTATAAAAAGGATGATTTTCTTGATTCTTCTTCAGATTTGTTTGTATTATAGGAATGCTACTGATTTTTGCATGTTGATTTTGTATCCTGCTATTTTACTAAACTGGCTGATTAACTTGATTAGATTTTCTGTAGCGTTTTTGGGATTCTCTATGTATTTTATCTTATTGTGTGCAAATAGTGATTGTTTTACTTCTTTCCCTATTTGGGTTCCTTGTATGCCTTTCTCTTGCCTTATTGCTATGGCTCGCACTTCTAGTATTATATTGAAGAATCGTGGTGAGAGTGGACATCCCTGTCTTGTTCCAGACCTCAAGGGGAAGGCCTTCACTGGCTTTGGGTTTTTCATATATGGTCTTTATTATGTTGAGGTATGTCCCCTCTGTCCCGAGAGTTTCAAGGGTCTTTATCATAAATGATGGTTTTTATTTTTCTTTCTGTTGATGTATTGGATTACATTAATTGACTTTCAGATGTTGGACCATACCAATAAATCCCACTTGGTCATGGTGAATTCTCTTTTTTTTTTTTTTAAACTTCGCTTAGGCCTACAAGAGCCGAGTACAAGCAAGAGGCATGGGAGGTGAGAATATTCACCAGAGTCAGAGTGGGGAGCAGAACAGGTAGATCGACTGAAACACACTGCTGAGGGAAGCAGCAGGCGAGGCAGGAGAGGTCTGCTGTGCTATATGGGTCCCCTCCCGGGCCGGTATTGAACTGGCACTGCTGTGCCGTGGATGCTTCATAGTGGGGTGCTTAACCCACTGCACCACCAGGGAGGCCCCTGAATTATCTTTTAGATGCATTGTTGGATGCTGTTGGCTTGGATTTTGTTGACGCTTTTTGCTTTCTTGCTGTTTCTTTTTATTGTGATTCTATTCCTTGCCTTCTTTGTATTCCTTACTCTGTTGGTTTTAGCCCTAGAATTCCTTGTACTATCTTTTGGAGTGGGGGCTTGGTAGTAATAAAACTCTGGAGGTGTTTTTTTTTAAGATTTTTTTCTCTATGGGTGCTCCCTGGTGGTGCAATGGTTTAAGCAATACACTGTGAGGCAAACCACAGCCAGAGCAGCATGACTTCAGTCCCTGCTACTGGCCAGGGAAGTGACCCACATGGCCTTGTACCTCTCCTGCCTTGCCCCCTGGTCCCCTCAGCAGTGTGTTTCAGTAGCTCTGCCTGTTCTGCTCCCTGCTCTGTCTCTGGTGGATCCTCTCACCTCCCACACCTCTGGCCTGTCCCCCCAGTGCATGTATGCATAAATATATAAATCTTTTTTAAAAAGGGGGGGGGTACCAAAGTGATAGAAAAAAGGTGGTTATGGAGTGAGAGGGAAGAGGAGCAGTAGGGGAGGAGAAGTGGCAGAAAGAGAAGAGAAAGTGGGAATGATAATGTTGAGGGGGAAAGAGGAGAACTGGAGGCAACTCTGATGGCCCCGGTGTGCTGGTTCTTGCTGTCTTATTCTGGGCCACTGGGAGCACCGTATGTCTAGGTAGAAGAGTCTTCCCGGGGTCCGCTATCTCCCTTACAGTCCTTTGAGCGACGATATAGAAAGTATTTCCCTTTGTGTGGTGTTAACTGTGGGGAGCACTGCCACTGTGGGTTCAGAAAGTTTTGGCGCTTTTTCTGTTCCCCTGCAGTAGGTGGGCAGGTATATGAGCTTCATGTGTCTCCTTCCGCCTTGGGGCTTATGGTACCAAGAGGCCCCCTGTGTAAGGACCTGCCCTTCATGTTTCCACCAGATGCCTCTCTACCAGCTGGTTAAGTTTATGGCCTTTTATGGAGTGACCTCCCCATGCCAGCCGAAATTAGCTGGTGATTTTGTTTTGATCACTAGGTGGCGCCAGCGATCTCTCCTAAAAAGCTTGCTGTACTGTGTTTATTCTCTCAAGACTGGTGGGGGAGGGAAGTTAGGGGAGGGCACCTCCACATTGGCACCCGGCGGGCTCTCCAGCCATCCCTACCTTTTCAGCCCCTCTGCCCCTGCCTGCCCACCTGATTTTCTGTGAAGGCTTCCTGTTATCTTCATTCATCCTCCTGGTATCCAAATATTCTCTCCTCCTCTTTTCCTCCCGAAAAGTGTGCCGGCTTTGTGGTTGCGGGTAAGGAGCAGGGATGCAGTTTCTTTTTTAAAGATTTATTTATTTAAATCTATTTATTTAAAAAAGGACTGGGGTACAGGCCACAGGTGTGGGGGGTGAGAGGATTCACCACAGAGAGCTAGGAGCAGAACAGGCAGATCAACGGAAGTACACTGCTGAGGGGAGCAGCAGGCACAGCAGGAGACATCTGCCGCGCCATGTGGGTCCCCTCCCTGGCCGGCAACAGGGATCGAACTCGTGCTGCAGTGGCTGAGGTTTGCTTCACAGTGCGTTGCTTAACCCACTGCGCCACCAGGGAGGCTCAGGGATGCAGTTTCAAGCCTCTCTTCTCCCTTACCCTAGTATTTTCCTCCTTCCCTCCACTTAGGTGGGTCACCGACTTATTCAACTCATCCTGTGCTGAACAGGGATTTCCCAGGTACCGTCCCAATAGATTCTTTTGTGGGAGAGTTCTATCCTAGCTTTCCTTCACTGCCTTGTTGGGTGATGTCACCCCCTCCTACTGTTTTAACGGTTGTCAGTAGTCTTAGAATGAACCAGTGTGCAGTCCCTGATACTGTTGGAAATGATTCTGCTTTAGTCTCATTTTCTGTATTCTCGCCATTTTCACAGCTGTTTTCAGATATTTATTCTGACATTTCTTTATTCTCACTGTGTTCATGGGAAATTTCAACCAGTTGTAAATTTTCTTTGAGTGGAGATAACAAGAGTAATTCCAGAAATGGCTTTTACTTTGCTGAAGTTTTGTTCTGTGAGAAAGGAAAACATAGGAAATAAATAAATTAAATAGGAAGATAAAGCACAGAGACTGTTTACCCAGGATAAGAGGGGAAATGTGGAGCACTCCAAAAGCATCATTTTGAAGATGAAGTCTTTTCTTGGATGGCTTAGGTGAGATGAATGGTTTGCATTGACATGTTGTGTATGTAGTTCTCTAGGAGGTCTGGGTTAGAGGTCTGTGTTGCTATTGGAGATGTAATTTACCATGTGACTAACTCAGAACCAATAGAGGGGCATTGGTGGGAGTTACTTAGAACATGAACAGTGTTTAAGAGGCAAGGCTTGTGATTCACCCTCATGAGATTTTTTTTTTAAGGATTCATTTATTGGGGCTTCCCTGGTGGTGCAAGGGGTTAAGTGCTACAGTATGAAGAAGCCGCGGTAACTATAGAAAGAGTTTGATCCTCGGCCAAGGAGCTGGCACACAGGGTGCAGCAGACCTTTCCTGTCTCACCCGCTGCTCCCTTCAGCAGTGTACTTCAGTCAGTCTGCCTGTTCTGCTCCCCACTCTGTCTCTGGTGAATCCTCTCATCCCCCGCACTTCTGGCCCATACTTCGGTTCTTGTATGCATAAATAAATAAATATTTTTTAAAAACCCAAAACATTGGGAAACAAAGAATATTACCAAATATATTTTATTAAACCAATATTACAACAATAATATGCATACACCAGTATGTAGTTGCCCTCACATTGTCTCACTACATTCAGTATTCCTCAACATAGTTCTTTTTTTTTAAAGATTTATTTACGCATACAAGAGTGTAATATTATATTCTATTTTTTCTTTGTATTTACCTTTCCCTCAGGACAGTACCTTGTCATAAATGTTTCTGTTGTTGACGAGACCTTTAGTTTTTAGCAGCAAAGTGTTGGTGTTACCTATTCTAACATCCTCTTGAGCTCCTTTACGTGGTATTAGTTGTATGTAGTAAACATTTAATGTCTTTTGTCTTGAGTGCTATAAGAGTGCTAAATAGTCACCTGCAGCCTTCTCTTCCAGCCATCTCTTCTCATGACATCCAGGTCTCCATGCCAAAGTCAGGCATGGAAGATTCCTTTCCAAACGTGGGACTAGGAGGTGATGCAATCCATGCCTTTGAGAACTTACAACTAATGAATGAGCAGACATGTGAAGGAGCAACTGAAGGACATGAAGGCTGTTGCAATGAAGAGAACCAGGCTGAAACAATTACCCACAACACAGTTCTTCCTGCAAAAAGAGGTCAAGTGTGTGAATCGTCTCGGGTCAGACCCCACTTTATGTCTGGCGCATGCAGACAAGAGTATGTTTCTGTAAGCAGAGAGCCATGTGAAATCTTTAAGAATACATATTCTCCGAGTAGACAGTGGAAACCCATGGGAAGTCCCCTGGTCTGTAGTGCAAACAATCATTCAATATATTGTGAGCATTCAAATAGTTCTCAACATGAGAGATGTGAATGGGAAGATAGAAAACCTACATGGGATCCTATAGAGGAGTCCTCAAAACTTGTCCACCATCACACAATTCATGAGAAACCCTGTGGGCGTAAAGGATATGGCAAAGCAAAGAAATGGTGCTCAAGACTCACTGGACATCAGAGAGAGAAACTGCACGAATGTGAAGAGTGTGCTCAAGCCTTTCATTGGCAGTCACACCTCACTCGAGCTCGAAGGAGTCATAGTGGAAAAAAGGCTTCCACACGTCCAGACTGTGGTAAAAGTTTTCTATACCGGTGTCACCTTTCTACACACCAGAGAATGCATACTGGTGAGAAACCTTACAGATGTGAAGAATGTGGGAAAGCCTTTAATAATAAGTCAGCGCTCACCCAACATCACAGAATACATACTGGGGAGAAACCTTACAAATGTGAAGAATGTGGGAAAGCCTTTAACCAACAATCAATTCTTAGTCAACATCAGAGAATTCACACTGGGGAGAAACCTTACAAATGTGAAGAATGTGGGAAAGCCTTTAGCCAACAATCAAATCTAAGTACACATCAGAACATTCATACTGGGGAGAAACCTTACAAATGTGAAGTATGTGGCAAAGCCTTTAATTACAAGTCAGCACTCACCCAACATCACAGAATACATACTGGGGAGAAACCTTATAGTTGTGAAGAATGTGGGAAAGCCTTTAGCCAACAATCAAATCTAAGTACACATCAGAGCATTCATACTGGGGAGAAACCTTACAAATGTGAAGAATGTGGGAAAGCCTTTAGCCAACAAGTGAGTCTGAGAGGACATCACAGGATTCATACTGGGGAGAAACCTTACAAATGTGAAGTATGTGGCAAAGCCTTTAATTATAAGTCAGTGCTCACCCAACATCACAGAATACATACTGGGGAGAAACCTTATAGTTGTGAAGAATGTGGGAAAGTTTTTAGCCAACAATCAAATCTAAGTACACATCGGAACATTCATACTGGGGAGAAACCTTACAAATGTGAAGAATGTGGGAAAGCCTTTAAGCAGCAAGCGGGTCTTTGGCAACATCACAGAGTGCATACTGGCAGAAACCTTACAGATGTGAAGAATGTGGGAAAGCCTTTAAGCAGCAAGCAGGTCTGAGGAAACATCGCAGAATTCATACTGGGGAGAAACCTTACAAATGTGAAGAATGTGGCAAAGGCTTTAAGCGGCAGTCACATCTAAGTAAACATCAGAGCATTCATACTGGGATGAAACCTTACAAATGTGAAGTATGTGACAAAATTTTCAGCTCTCATTCAAATCTTTGTAGTCACCACAGAATTCATACTGGGAAGAAACCTTACAAATAAGAATGTGGGAAAATTTTTAACTTTCATTAATCATAGGCATCATCACCTAACTCATGCAAGCGAGAAACCTTACAATAGCGAAAAATGCAGCAAAGCCTGTAACCAGACGTCACAACTTAAGGAATTCATACTTTGTAAAAGCTTTATAAATGTGAAGAATGTGGTAAAGCCATTAGCTTGCAGTCAAGTCTTAGTGGACATCATGGAATTCATACTGGGGAGAACCTTTCAAAGGTGAAGAATGTGGGAAAGCCTGTATAAGCTGTGGAATCTAATGAAAGATCAGAACATTCGTACTGGGGAGAAACCTTATATATGTGATGTATGCTGCAAAACCTTTAACGCTCAGCCAAATCTGGGTTGTCATCACAGAATTCATACTGGCAAGAAACTGTAAAGTGTGAAGACTGTGGAAGAGCCTTTAAGCGTAAGTCAAGTCATACTAAACATGAGCAAATTCCTATTGGAATGAACCAGTAAACATGTGAAGAGTATGACAGTGTCTTTAACCAAAAGCCAAATCCTTGTAAACATCAGACAGTGCATCCTGGGCAGACATCTACAGGTGTAAAGTGATGAGTGGTTTGTAATGATATGGTGGTTTTAAAACCACCATATTTACATATTAGAATGAAACTTTAAGAAGCAAAAACGCAATGTATAATCCCATCAAATACACATTTAAAATTGCAATAAAGTAACTAGTTAATAATTCTGATATTTAAAAAAAATTCTCAGATATTACTTGAATTCAGAACATTTTATGGGGCATAAGCCAACACAGTGCACTGAATATGTATGAGTATATTTTAAATGTTCAAATCGATGGCTTTGGGACAAGGATCATTGTTTTCCACCTACTTTTTAATCAGATACACTTGAGATATTGTGAAGAGGTGATGACTGTAATTAGGCTCTAAATAACTTCATTCTCTGGAGTTTTCCCAAGTGTATGTGGTGTCACGTGTTTGGTTTTGCTGCCTCAACCATCAGAGAGACCCTCGTAGTAGATGGATTTGTTCATGTCTAACTTGCAGGGTAAATTTAGGGCAGTAGTGTGCCATGTATTGAGAAATTCTAAATGGACCTGCTGTTTCTGCTTGACTCCAAATGTTTATCTAAGTCGACAAGAAGGATTATGGGCTTCATTGGCATACACGTCAGATAGAGGAACATCCTGAATTTGGAATCATTTTGTCCATTTCTTCTTAAGGACATACACCGGCAGCTTATTAAAATCCTGGTGTTTCTCTGTAGTAGTAATAGACATCATAGAATATTATTTGATGTGTTGCCAAAACAATCTTTCACAGTCACATGATGAAAGAATAGGTGACTTTCCCATAACAGGGCATAGACTATGAGTCTCTATGTTGACCACCGACTCTGGAGTCCTGGTATAAGAAGAAGGAGAATGCCTCTTAAGTGCCTACATCTTGATTTTGACCAAGGAGCATACAGTGGTATCTGAGTATTTAGACTATATTTGGACTTAATATATGTTTTTATTAAGCTGATTGAATTTTAATATAGAAGTCATCATGTGTATTTGATATGTTTATTTCTTAATGTTTTTCATAGAAGAACAGGAATGTAGGTGTGGTAGGTGAGAGGATTCACCAGAGACTAAGTGGGGCGCCAAGAAGCATCTTTTCACTTAAATATGCCGTTAATGGGAGTAGCCAGCGATACAGGAGAAGTCTGCTGTCCCCTGTGTGGCTTAACTTCCTGACGTGTGCTCCAGCTCAGGCCATATGGTGATAGTACTGAGACTTAATTTCTAAGCCACGAGGGACCCCTGATAACAGGTTATCCTTCATCAACATTAACCAGTTCCTCCTTTGAGGATTTAGGCAACAATTGGGAAAGGAAGCTGGTTGTCAACACAACATCATGTCATCGGTAGCAAGCTCCATTCACAGATGCCTAAATCTCAAATAGTTTTGGTTGTATTTTGCAAGAACGGCATGCTTCTTGTGCATTTAGTAACACGGGACATTGTGATGCATACATGGATGCTTACGTAGGAGCATCCAGCACTCCATGTTACCCTCTTAGAGGGCTCGCTCCATGTCCTGGGTAACACCCTGAGAACTGCCAGTGAATGTACATTTCTGCAGGACTTCCTGTGCAGGCATTGTCAGTAGTACACTGTCTGACAGGCCCTCTTCTTGATTCGCCTGAAGAACACCACCACAGACATGACCATAGTCCCACCGGTTTTAATTTTAGATCTCAGTTCAGCAGATTGGGACCCTAATAGACCCTAATAGGGACCCTAATAGAGTCACATGCTTTCCACGCTTTCATTTCCTCTAATGTACCCATGTAGCTCCACAAGCTATAGTGTACATTTTCTAGGATCTGTGTGTTGTAAATTTCTCTATTTCCATTTTTCATCTGGTCTTCTGATGAACTGCGACTCACCATCTAATCCCAAGGGGCTTTCTTTAAAAATTCTGCTTTGGGGCCTCCTTGGTGGTGCAGCGGGTTGAGCACCACACTGTGAAGCATTGGCTGCACAGCAGCGCCAAGTTCGATCCCTGGCCAGGGAGGGGACCCACGTGCCTCAGTCTACCTGCGCGCCTCTGGCCTGTACCCCTGCTCTTGTATGCATAAATAAATACATGTTTTTAAAAAAATTCTGCTTTGACTAGTCACATGTATGAGTTGAATCAATACCCAAGAAATAAAGTACTAAATCAGTACTTAGAAAAATTGTACACTGTTTCTTTGTAGAAGCCTTTTTTGTGACCTTTACAACACATTTCGTGGTTGCGCTATATTTTAAATGCCACGTGTGAATATATTAGTTGGCATTATTTAGGAGTGACAGCACGGGTGGGGAGGGAGTGTGTGTGCCTTCATGTTCAGAGCATTTGGGAGAGCCTGTGTCTGAGTGTGTTTGCACCATGTGCATGTCACAGGTAGGCAGCGCCAGTACTAGGTCGGGCGGCAGTTGCTCAGCTTTTGGTCAGGAGGTGATAGCTTCTAAAATGAGTCTGGCAGGGTGGAAATGACTTTAAAAGTCATTCAGCAAGAAATGAGGAGGCTGCAAACAGCTCAGACTCAGACCTTTTAAGAAATAGGCAGAGGGGCACTGGCTTAGGGTGGCGGCCTCCCACAGTGTCTGGTCAAGCACATGGAGCAGGATTAGAATGGGGTATAAGGACACAGTACCCTTTTGGGAACCCCCAAACTCAGTCTTACTGGCACCCAGAAAGGCAAAGCGGGAACAGGAGAGATGCGGTCCAAGGAGTCTGCCCTAATGCCCTCCTGGGAATGCAGCTCCCCAGCAGCAGCCAGAGGGGAGAGTAAGCAGAACCCACTTCTCATCCAAATCAGAGTTGCCTCCTTATCCTCAAGGACCTGATGAAGTTACTTTGCCCCCCAATAGTCCCAGGGGCTCTGCCCACCTGACCCCGCCCCCCAGTAAAGACCTTTATCCAGACAGCACCTGGGGGCTGCACAGAGGCCTGTGGGAAATGTAGTCTTCTGAGGATAGGCGCTTCCAGGTTCCTCTGCTGAGGAGCCGCCCCAAGTCATCGTCCTCTTTCTCGAAGTGCCAGAGCCTCCGCTCTGGCCTCCTCCACAAGTGTTTTGTGGACATCGTCTCTGAGGTTGGAGTTGGGGGTGAAGCCCATACCCCATCTGCTTCCTTCATTAATTTCTCCACCCTTTTCCACATTTCCTCTGGCAGGATCTGAGTGCGGGTGTGGTGAGAAGGGGTTTCCCGAATGAGTGGAGGGGTGTGACCCTGGGCGCGCTGGGGTGGTGGGAGGAGCCCTTGGACCTTGAACAGGAGGTGGGAAGGGTCGTACCAGTGGGTGAGGCTCAGGGCTAGGGTGGGTGTTGTGGGGACCCCCACTGAAAACTGGGTGAGGCCTCCAGTTAATACCACTTAACATTTTAAAGTTTTGGTGCTATTGTGAAGTTCTGTTGATGGTTTTTGTTATGGAATTTGAGAAGTTCTCGCCCACGTGATTTGTTAGAAACTCGGAGTGTGGGTTTTTTTTTTTTAAAAGGATTTATTTAGTTATGCATACAAGCACGGGGGTACAGGCCAGAGGAGCAGGGGGAGAGGGGGGTGAGAGAATCCACCAGAAAGAGTAGGGAACAGCACAGGCAGATCAACCGAAATACACTGATGCGGGAGCAGCGAGCAAGGCAGGAAAGGTCTGCTGCGCCATGTGGGTCACCTCCCCAGCCGGGGGCAGGGATGCTGCAGTGGCTACAGTTTGCTTCATGGTGTGTTGCTTAACCCACTGCGCCACCAGGGAGGGCCCGGAGTGTGGGATTTAGATGGATCACTGAGCATTTTCTGTGTAAAGATACACCCCAATTTAGTGCCCTTCAGAAAAACTCGCCTGACCATTTTATGACTAAATGTTGGGTGATTCTGAATTTGGGGGCATTCCTAGGAACGCTCTCAGCTTTTTGCCATTGAACGTGATGTTGGTTGGGGGGCTTGTCGTAGACAGCTTTTATGCCATTTAGAAAAGTTGCATTTATTCTCTTTTTTTGAGAGTTTTTATCATGAATGGATGTTGGTACCTGTTGAATGTTCTTTCAGCATCTGTTGAGAGATTTGTGTCTTTTTTTCTGTTCATCTAGTCATGGCAGTAATTGACTTGGGCGCTTTTGTCTGCTTTTCATGTCTATGCTGAGGCCTATTGGATCATGAGAATGATTCACTTGTATGTAGCTGCATTTAGTTTGCTAGGCTTTTGTTGAGGATTTTTTCTTCTATGTTCATTGGTGATGTTGGTCTATTTTTCCCTTTCCCTTTTATGTTTTGTGCTGTGGCGGGAGATCAAACTTTTCCTGCTGTGCAGTGGATGCTTCGCTGTGCACCACTCAACCCTCTGCGCTACCAGGGAGGCTGTAGCAGTGGACTTAGTTACAGTGTTTATATTTCTAGAATTAACTATACTTTTGAAGACTCAAGATTTGAAGCCCCAACACACATGATTACAGGACAGGAGAGAGGGGCGCCCCATAACCCCCAAATATGCCTGCCATACATAGGTTCTGCCATGCACCGCATGAAGACAAAATCTACTCTAGTGTGTAGACCTTTAATGGGAAGGAACTTTAATACAGTTAGTGTGCAGCAAAGGAAAGGGGAAGAACAGTTTCCAAGTCAAGCACCCAAGGCTACCCATCCCTTGTAGGTAAGTGCCCAGCCAAACGGGATTGGACAAAGCAGGTCACTGGGACCTGAGAACCTGCAACATGTTCCGGCACCTTCTGGTGGGGACTCATGAAAAAGGGTCAGAAACAGCCAGTCAAGTCTGGGAGGACAAGAGCAAAATCAGAATAAACGATGCCGTTGTTTATCTCCCCACGGGTCTCTCACCCACATCACAACCAGTCTAAGACCAAGAAGCAGGAGCAGGGCCTCCCTGCTGGCGCGGGGATTACGCCTCAGCACTATCAATCTGTCACCACTGGCCAGGGAACTCACCAATATGTGGCGCAGCAGACTTCTCCTGTCTCCCAGCTGCTCCCCTTAGCAGTGCATTTTCATTGCCTGTTTGACTCCCCACTCTCCTTCGGTGAATCTGCTCACCCCTTGCACCTCACTTCTGGCCTACAACCAATTTATTGTATGCAATAATAAATAAAGTAAGTCTCTTCAAAAACGAAAAAGAAAAAGTAGCAGGCTCAGCTTCTTCACATGTCTCTCTGTTTCATGGGCCTCCCCCCAGGTCTTTCTTGCTTCCATCCTTCTTCCTGCTCACTCTCCTCTCCAGTCTCTTTTCTCCTCCCTGCTCAGCTCCACCTTACCCTGGGTGGGCAGGGAATCTGGAGCCTCCCCTTTCCCTGGAGACCACCCTCCTACAACGTGATTGTAAATATTTTATTTGAAGTTTTACAACATTATTTATAGAGCGAACTAGTAAAATGTTGTTTTTGTATTATTATTGTCTTTATATTTTGGTAGCTGTTTATGATCATTTCTTGAAATCACCTAAGTAATTTTGGGTAGCTTTGAAATGTTTGGAGCTATCAATAAAATTGTGATAGTTACTATTATTGTAATACACGATTATCAGTTTTCAGAAGCATAAGAATTACTTCTTTTCAAAAGTTCTTAAAAAAATATGAAGGGGGCCTCACTGGTGGTGCAATGAGTTAAGCACCTACTGTGAAGCATCTACAGCCACTGCAGCACGAGGCGCAGCAGACCTCTCCTGCCTCGCCAGCTGCTCCCCTCAGCAGTGTGTTTCAGTCGATAGGCCTGTTCTGCTCCCCACACTCTCACTCCACCCCCTGCACCTCTGGGCTATACCCTGCTCCTTGTATGCATAAATAAATCTTTTTCTGATAAATTATTTACTGATATATACAAGTGCTAGGGTACAGGCCAGAGGCACAGGAGGTAAGAAGAGTCACCAGAGACAGAGTGGGGAGCAGAACAGGCAGACTGATGGAAACACACTGCTGAGGGCGGCAGTGGGTGAGGCAGGAGAGGTCTGCTGCGCCATGTGGGCCAGCTCCTTGGTGGGGTATGGACCTTATGCTGCAGTGGCTACAGGTGCTTGCTTCATAGTGCCAGATTAAAATCGTGTGCCACCATGAGCCCCTTCTTAGGTCTCTTTTCACATCGTGTCCAGTTCAGAGCTCTGCTGGTGGCCATGTGGTAATTGTGTATTTGGATTTCAGGAGCCCTTGAGCTTCAGAGATGTGGCCATGGAATTCTCCCAGGGGGAGCAGACCATCTGGACCAGACACAGAGGGAATTGTATAGGGACATGATGTTAGCCATCTACAGGAACCTGATGATTTTGGGTCAGGAGAAGATCCCTTCAGATTTCCTCACCTGCCCTCAGCGTTTCCTGTGCTGTGGGTGGGTGTGCCCCTGGGATGTCCTGATTTGTAGAATAGTTTCAGATCCCTGCTTAATAGCAAGGCAGTATGGGTTTGCTGGAAAATCTCATGATGTTTCATCATGACTTATACTTCTCCTTTCTTAGGAGGACCTGCAACCTGCTCTATTAGTGGTCATTGAAAAAGTTAGTGTCTAAAGTGTTATTGCTACAAGCTAGCAACCCAGCTTCCACCATGTATCTGTGACTCAGAGTTCTAGAAATGGTTCTCAGGATCTGAAAATTTAAATGATTTCTACTAAAGGTGGTGTCAAAAAGGTATTTCAGTGATCCTTTTCTAGAACCTTCTATAATGTCCTCTCTACTGAGCACAGTACTGCCTTGGGAATTTGAGAGTCTCTAAGACATCTAATATCAGATATTGTAATAAACAGGTGTTGCTGTATTTATGCCAGACTTGGTCATCTCATTGGAGCAAAAGAAGGAGCCCTGGGAGGTGAAGAGAAGTAGGATACAGTCATCTTTCCAGGTAGATGGAATGAATCCAACAGATGACACAGCCGAGAGGTGCAGTGGTCAACAGGAAAGCAACCTAAATATGTTTGGATGCTGTTTCAGCGGTTGCAGAAATGCTGTTCTGTCTTGGAATCTGTCTTGTTCTCACTGGGGGTGTCTCCTCTCTGACCCTTGAACCATCTGCCTCTCTTTCTCACTGAGTTGATCCAAGGTTTTGTCATTTTTGTTGCTATTTCAAAATCCAGACTTCTTTTCAGATAGAAGCTCCTAATTTTGGGTCATGATGTTACCATTTATGTGTTTTTTACTTATTTTTAAATGTCATTCTTTTTTCCAATTTGGAGCCTAGATTGTTCTTTTTTGTAATTCCTTGAGGTGAGAAGATACGTTCTTAGCTGAGATCCCTGTTACTGTTAGCGTACTTGTTTAATGCTGTAAATTTATCTCTTCACTGTTGTTTCTGATTTCCACATGTTTTGGGGGATTTGCTTCATTTCAGTTTTTCCACATAATTCCCTTAGTTTTCTGTAATCAAGGAAAAATGGGTTTACCTCACACTTCGTGATTGAGGGAATAGATTCTTATCTCCTCAGATGTCTGTCACCACCACACCCACCACCAGTGCACTCATGGTCCTCCTCCAGAGATCTGTGAACACCTCCCGCCTTTGTTTTTTGTTTATGTAAATTTGACATCAATTGTGGTCCCCATGGAATTCCCACCACATCTCACCAGTGCATCATCACCTCAGTCTCTTGAGCTCTTTCTGCCTCATCCCAGTCCTTCTCCTGCCCCCTCCCACAAAGTGCCTCTGACTTGTCTTTGTCTTTTTGTTCTTGTGTTGTGATTTGTTTTTAATTGTTACTGTTCTTTTCCTGGAGCCCTTTTTTGGTTCCTTTATATTCCTCCTAAAAGTGAAACAAACCATCTGATATTTTTCTTTTGCTTTCTGATCTATTTCACTGAGCATAATCCCTTCTGGCTCCATCCACGTCCTACAAATGACTCTAGTTCATCCTTTTGATTGCTGAATAGTATTCCATTGTGAATATGCACCACATCTTCTGGATCTAGTCATCTATTTTGGGGCATTTGTTTCCGGCCTTACCAATCATAAATAGTGATGCAGTAAACACGGGGTACAGGTATTCTTTTGAATCAGAGTTTTTGTGTCTTTTGGGTAGATCCCTAGGAGTGGAATTTCTGGGTCATATGGTAGCTCTATTTTTAGTAGACTGAGGAGCCTCCCTGCAGCTTTCCATACTGGTTGGATTAACTTGCATTCCCTCCTCCCACTTTTGTAACCACACCCATTCTCCCTCTTTAGTACCCTCTGTAGTACCCTCAATTCTGCAGTCATTTCTAGAGTTTATTTTGGTTTGTGTTATCAGTTCCTTTGCATTGTTCCTCCAAATTCCAAATAGAAGTGAATTCATGCAGTGAGTGTCTTTCTTCCTATTCATTTCACTTAACACAACCCTCACCCAACATTCCATCCTTGTTGCAAATGGTCAGAGGTGTCCTTTTTATAGCTCAGTAGTATTCTACCACATCTTCCTTTTATAATTACTTTTCAGCCCTCAAGTTGGACAACTCAAGTTCCTGAATTTATATCATTTTCCTTCCTATCGCAATTGGGCCTTGAACCTCTCCTTGAATTGTTTTGTTTTCCTCTCCTGCATTCAGTTTCCTCTCCTGCGTTTGCTGTGCACTGTCTTTGTGTGCCGCACACTTTCAGAGACCTAATGTCAGTGCATGTGTAGTATTACAATGACTTCTCAATGCATGTAGTTTTCTATTATTTTTTTGGGGCCTGCTTTTCACTCGGTGATTACAGACTCAGTTCATATTATTCTGCTGTCAGTGTGATCCGCAGGGCTCCATTTTCATCACCCGTTTTCACAGAATCTAGTTCCATGCTTCAATTCGACATGGTGCACTGAAATCTGTTGAGTGGCATATAGGTAAGATTGAATTGGTCTTATTTGTAATTTATTCAGACACATTTGTATTTTAATGTAGACTGGATTTATTTCAACACAAAGTTAGGGTCTCCGTGGTGGCACAGGGGTTGAAGTCTCAGCACTATCAAGTGTCACACCACCTCCTGTGGAGTCTGCGTGAGCAATCGTGCAGGCCTTGCAAAATGCTTCAAGGAAGTGTGCACGCGGGAGGAGGTGGTGCACCGTCAACCCCTTACGTTCTTGGCTGTTTTTTCCTTTTTATATCTTTGTCTGATTCTTTCGGTAATATGTAATTGTCATTAACGTACTGTAGCCTTTAGAACACCAGGTGCTTCAACAACAGCACCAGTGACCACTAAATACACAGAATCGGTCACTCACGAAAACACCTGGTCTTGAAGTCACTTTGCCCTCAGATGTTTCTTTGCTGTTCAAGTTTACAATTAAGGCGGCCAAACAAAATGCACATAATCCTGGAAATTTTGTTAATAACTTACAATAAGAAAAATTACTTATTCAGACAGAAAGTAAAACAGAATTACCAAAAGTAGATAGGATTATAGGAAAAGGCTCAGGAGAAACAGATAGTAAAAGGCAACTGTCCCCCCATGATTGTGACTCAGCTTGGTCCAGCATATGTCATGGGAGGCAGGCTGTGGAGACCAACTAAGGGAAGGTACATGGGAAAATTCCCAGAGCCAACAGACACACACACATCATATACAAAAATGTATGTTGGGAAAGGCAAAGTCGTGAACATTAATGGAAAAAGACTAGTGTGGTATTTTGTAGGTTTTATAAATAAATTATCTGGGTCAAGGCCATCTTGGTGTTTCCTCAGTAAAGAGCAAAAAGAGTCGCTAAGTAAACAGCTAAAAAACTCCTTTAAATATTACAAAAAATGGTTCCCCTGAGGTGAGTGGCCTCTGGGATGGATTGAGAGGGTCTGGATAGTAAGGGTAACATTAGAAGAGACAGAGAAACAAATCTGACAAAGAAAAGGATGGATGAGAGCAATGTATGCCTAAAGGCAGTATTAAGGCCATAGTGGTAGTGGCCATGGTGGCAGAACTTGAAAGTAACAGAGGTTAATAAGTAACCTCAAAAGGTCACCACAGAAACCACAGTCTTAACACCAGGTAATCAGGATATGATCTAACCTGTTTGTTCTAAGAAATCTGATATTCAACTAAAAACAATGTAAGTACAAGATGACAAACAATTGTACTAAATGCCAACCTATTCTGTATTCATGCATGATGTTCACTGCTATAAATTACATTCAGATGCTAATCCCTTGAGACTGTGTCTGTCTGTCCTTTAGCAGAATCCTTGTCCACCTTCCCTGGGTCCTTGTCCCGGTGGTCTCATGCTCCGGCTGCGCTGGTCCGTAGCAATCAAGCTATCGCCAGCACCGCGGCATGAGTTTGATCCCCGGCCAGGGAGGTGACTCACATGGCACAGCAGATCTCTCGTCTTGCCTGCTGCCCCCCTCAGCAGTGTATTTCAGTAGATCCCCCTGTTGCGTTCCCCGCTCTCTCTCTGGTGAATTCCCTCACCATCCGCACCTCTGGCCTGTACCCCAGTTCTTATGTGCATAAATAAATAAAATGAATCTTTAAAAAAGTGAACACAAAGTACTTGCTGAAATGGAGGCATTAACTTTATTAAAAATGATTCCTGACTCTCAGCCATTTTATATCATTCCCACCCCTGTTGGGGGAAGCCAGAGGCTGCAAAAGCTGTGAGCAATGGTCAAGGACAGTAAAGGGTGCTATGACTGAGATCCTTGCAGACTTGCAAACAAATCTGCTGACTAGAGCTTCTCAGCTCTTGGGATTGAAACATACATTCCTTCTGTCGGAAATAAGATAAATAAAACAAAAGGTTGTTATAGTAGAGGCTAGTTACATGCAGGCGGGCTTGGTGCACAATACGGGACCTTATACTTCTGGGCTGTGCTTTTTGTAGCAAATGACATAAGCTTGTAACTTGTTCTCCTGCTCAATAAAAGATACGGAGATCGGGAGGTTTGCTATTTGCCTAGGTGAGCAATAGCCTCCATCTCCACACTGACCTCTTGTCTGCTGGACTCATCTCTGCTTCCTGAACACACATCACGACATCAGCACAGTCGCCTCCGGAGGTTACAGCGACACTCCCCTTTGCACATCTGTATGCTATTTTGACTTTGTATATCGTGCTTTTATTACTATCTCCTTTTTTGTCGGTGATTTCCCTCCAATTTCTCAGTTAGTTGAGGTATATTGGTTTGTAATACTATTTACAAACTTTCTAAAGCATTGTTATCCAACCTTTGTACACTTATAATCATTATCTGTGTTTCTTTACTTTTCATGTACTTTACTGATACCTTTTTTTGTCAAAATGAGAATTGCATAGCTTATTGAAAATTTCTGACAGCTTTTTCTAAACTGAAAACCATGTAAATTCAACTGCATAGAATGATGGAAAATGAGGAATGATTTCTCCAAGCAGATATTTTGAAACCAGCAGATTTTCATACTGCAAACTTTAAAGAAGCAAAAATAGGAGAAACTAATTTATAATTAAATTTACATGCATATGAAGACATTGCAATACAGCCGCAAGTTAGTAACACTTCTCAAACATTACCTTTAATCAAAATATTTTTATGGATCATAAACCAGTATTAAAACACTAAGTATTAGTGTAATTTAAAAGTTGAAGGTGATGGTTTGGGGACATGTATAGTTCTTTTCTGTATTTTTTTTTAAATCAATCATACTTAAGATATTTTGAAGAGACATGATGAATATCTCTAAATACAGGTCTAAACCTCTTCATTCTCTGGCTTTCTCCTCATATGTATTTGAAGTCATGTACCTGGGCCTCCCTGGTGGCGCAGTGGGTCAAGCAACACACTGTGAAGCAGACTGCAGCCACTGCAGCACGAGTTCGATCCCTGCTGCCGGCCAGGGAGGGGACCCACATGGCACGGCAGACCTCTCCTGCTGTGCCCGTTGCTCCCCTCAGCAGTGTACTTCTGTTGATCTGCCTGTTCTGCTCCCCACTCTCTGTGGTGAATCCTCTCACCCCCCACACCTCTGGCCTGTACCCCAGTGCTTGTATGCATAAATAAATAAATAAATAAATCTTTAAAAAAATATATATATATATATAAAAAAAAAGAAGTCATGTACCTGACAGTACTAAGTATTGGTTTTTCTTCTCTTGTCCCCATGTCTGCATCCAGCGTGCTTTGACATAGCTGCTTTAGTACATTATTCCCAGAATGAGTCTGTTCCTGTCAACCAGGCTGTAAGCTCTTCAAGGAGCAATTTTTTTTTTTGCATTTTTTTTATTAAAATATTTTAAAATTTACATATACTTGCCATTAATTGTAATCCCCATGTATTCCCCATCACCATTTCACCCGTGCACCATCACCTCA
>JAGFMF010011857.1:254863-274057 GCA_019455555.1 Galemys pyrenaicus | reverse complement strand
GTTCTGCTCCCTGCTCTCTGTGGTGAATCCTCTCACCCCCCCACACCTCTGGCCTGTCCCCCAGTGCTTGTGTGCATAAATAAATAAATCTTTAAAAAAAAAGATTTATTTATTTATGCATACAAGAGCTGGGGGACAGGCCAGAGTCACGGGAGGTGAGAGGATTTACCGGAGACAGGGCGGGGAGCAGAACAGGCAGACTGACTGAAATACACTGCTGAGGGGAGCAGTGAGTCAGCCAGGAGAGTTCTGCCTTGCCATGTGGGTCCCTCCCTGGTTGGCAGCAGGGATAGAACTCATGCTGCAGTGGCTGTGGTTTGCTTCATAGTGTGTTGCTTAACCCACTGCACCACCAGGGAGGGCCCCCATATTTTCAACTTTAAATGTTTGTCTATAACCACAGTGGAATTCTGAAGACTTACAAGAATTACCAGTAACTTCATCTGCCACAGAGCAGGGAGGTAATTTCATCAACGATAACAGAATTTTGAAAAGTAATAAGTATAATGAACAGTAGACTCAACTATGATTTTCCCATCAAAATGTACCTACTTTTGGGCCTCCCTGGTGGCGCAGCAGATTGAGTGCTGCACTGTGAAGCAGTCACGGCACCGCAGCACAGTTCCATCTCTGGCCATGGAGTGGACCCATAGAGCGCAGCTGACCTCTCCTGCCTCCCCCGGTGTTCCACTCAGCAGTGTGTTTCAGATCATCTGCCTGTTTTGCTCCCCTTTCTGTCTCTGGTGAATCCTCTCACCTCCTGGGACTCTGGCCTGCATCCTAGATCTTGTATGCATAAATAAATAAAGCTTTAAAAAAAATACCTACTTTTATGAGTTATCTTATTTTCTTCCTAGTATTTTTCAACATTCTTTTTTTTTTTAAAGATTTATTTATTTATGCATACAAGCACTGGGGTACAGGCCAGAGGTACAGGGAGGTGAGAGCAGGAGGCAGAACAGGCAGATGGACTGAAACACACTGCTGAAGGGAGCAGTGGGCCAGGCAGGAGAGGTCTACCTGTGCCATGTGGGTCCCCTCCCCAGCCGGGGGCAGGGATCGAACTCGTGATGCAGTAACTACGGTTTGCTTCACAGTGCGTTGCTTATCCCACTGTGCCACCAGGGAGGGCCCAACATTCTTTTTTTTTTAAAGATTTATTTATTTATGCATACAAGAACTGGGGTACAGGCCAGAGATACAGGGGTAGCGTGAGGATTCACCAGAGACAGAGTGGGGAGCAGAACAGGCAGATGGACTGAAACACACTGCTGAGGGGAGCAGCGGGTGAAGCAGGACTGTCACGCCATGTGGGTCCCCTCCCTGGCCGGCAGCAGGGATTGAACTCGCTGCAGTGGTTGCGGTTTGCTGCATAGTGCGTTGCTTAACCCACTGCACCACCAGGGAGGCCTATTTGTCAACATTTTAGTTGGGTGTAATTCAGGCAGTAATGATGTTGAGTTTGAGAATTACGAAATGAACTCCCTCTTGCTAGCCAGGTCAAGAAACATGCAATCATAACACACAATCTTCCTCTGTAAGTGAGCACCAGCGTGACCTTCATCAGATTTATTTCCATTGCTCTTCATTATATCACCTAAGGATGTATCATGAAATGTATAATTAAAATATGGTTTTAATTTCATCTGGAATATAACATTAAATAAATTGCATTAGGTTTATTTTCCCTTGTGGCATTTTTAACAATATGTCGGCAAGATCAGTCCACATTATTGGATGCAGCTAGAGCCTAATTTCACTGCTTATAATATTTCACCTTATGAAAAGTAATACTTTTTCCATTCTAGTCTTCATACACATAAAGGGCAGGAAGAGTATATTTCATTAATATTTTTCTTCTTTGGTGGAATTACATTATTTCTGAGGTCTTATATTTTTTCATCATTTAACATTGTAATGTAAGTATTTTCTACATCATTAAAAACTATTCAGGGACTCCCTGATGGCACAAGGGGTTAAGTCACAGCACTAAGAAGGTATGGCCACCAATGCAGCACGATTTCGGTCCCCGGCCAGAGAGCTGACCCACATAGCGCAGCAGGCCTCTCCTATATCGCCCACTGCTCCCCTAGGCAGTGTATTTCAGTCTGACTGTTCTGTTCCCTACTTTCTCTCTGGTGGATCCTCTCAACCCCTGGACCTCTGGTCTGTACCCCAATTCTTGTATGTATAAATAAATAAATCTTCAACAATAGTGCAGTATAGTACTAAGTCTATAACATCTGAGATAATACTTTAAGTCAGAATATTTTTATGGAGCATAAACTAACATTAAAATGCTAAGTATGTATTATAATTAAATGTTCAAGATGATGGCTTGGGCACAGGTATAATTATTTTCTGTGTACTTTTTAATCATAGATACTTGAGGTATCATGAAGAGATGAGGAATATAAGTCACCTCTTATTCACGTCATTGTCTGGCTTTCTCCCATTGTGTATATGGAGTCATGTGTTCTCTTTTTTGCTGCCTCCAACATAAGGAGAAACCCTCCCAGTAGATGGATTGGCTCATGTCTATCTAGCAGGGTAAATTTAGGACAGTATTGTGCCATGTATCAAGAAAATGTAAAAGGATATGATGCTTCTGGTTGACTCGGAACATTGATCTAAATCATCAAGAAGTGTTACTGGCTTCATTGTTGGCATAAGTCAGATAAGATCATGCTGTAGTTCAAATCATTTCATCAATTTCTCCTTAAGGAAAACTGACAGCTTATAAAAAATATTGATTTTTCTTGACAGTAGTAGAATAATCATGAATATTATTTGATGTTGCCAAGGGAAATTTCACGGTCAGATGATGGAAGAAAAGGTGACATTCCCATGATGGCATTGAATTCTGTGCTTACACATTAGCTAATTAATGAGTCTTGACCACCAACTGTGGGATACTGGTATCAGAAGAACAAAAATGTTTCTTTAATGCCTGTATCTTGATTTTCACTAAGGAGTGTACAGTGGTATCTGAATATTTAGACTATATGTGAACTTAACATATGTTTTAATAAAACTGATTGAATTTTTACACGTTTATTTATTTATGTGCAAGAACTGGGATATAGGCTAGATGTGTGTGGGGGTGGGGTGAGAGGATTTACCAGAGATGGAGCAGAACAGGCAGATCTACTGAAATACATTGCTGAGGGGAGTATCGAGCCAGGCAGGTGCCATGTGTGTTAGCTCCCCAGCCAGGGATCAAACTAATGCCCCTGTGTCTGGCAATAGCTTTATAGCACTGAGACATTAAGCCCTGTGTCATTAGGGTGGCTGATTGATTTTTAATGTTACTGTCCTCGTGTATTTGATGAATTTTTTTGTGTGCATAAAAAAACAGTCTAGGACAAAGGTGCAGCAGGTGATAGGTTTCAACAGAGACAGATTAGGAACAGAAAAGATTTGCTGAAAAACACTTCTAAAGGGAGCAGAGGGCAAGAGAGGAAAGGTCTATAGTGCCATGTGGGTTAGGTCTCTGGCCAGGCATTGTAATCAGGCTTATGGTAATAATGCTGCAATTTAACTTCTAGGCAAGCAGGGAGGCCCTGATTAAATGCTTTCCTTCATCAACATTAACCAGTTCCTCCTTTTCAAGGATAGGTATGAGATGGGACCAATAAGCTGGTTATGATCCCAGGGCCTCCCTGGTGGCGCAGTGGATTAAGCAACACACTATGAAGCAAACCGCAGCTACTGCAGCATGAGTTCGATCCCTGCTGCTGGCCAGGGAGGGGACCCACATGGCGCAGCAGACCTCACTGCTGTGCCCACTGCTCCCCTCAGCAGTGTACTTCAGTTGATCTGCCTGTTCTGCTCCCTGCTCTGTCTCTGGTGAATCCTCTCACCCCCCACACCTGTGGCCTGTACCCCAGTGCTTATATGCATAAATAAATTAATAAAAAAAAAAGCTGGTTATGATCCCAGTGTCATGTTTTCCCTAGTAGGCTCCATTCACAGAGGCCTTGAATCTCAAATGGTTTTGATGGTATTTTCAACAACTACACACCTCTATTGTCCGTTTCTTAACACTGTTTAGTAACCCACTGTAATGCATCTACTGATGATTATGTACAAGTATTTTCAAGAGTTTTCGTCCAGGACTCTATGGTTCAGGCTCAGAGGGTCTTGATACATACCCTAGATAACACCCAGAAGAATCACAAGTCAATGTAAATTCTTTACATGTCTTCATTTGCAGGCCTTGTCAATAATAGTGTCTCCCCTATATAAGAGGCGTTCCCTTTGGTTGAACCTGCAGCAAACCACCACAGAGCTGACAACCCCACTGGTTTAAATTTACCTTGAAAAACATACCAGTTCAGTACCATTGAAGCACTGCAGTTAGGGACCCGAATATATTCACATGCCCCATTTCCTCTTACTCTGTCCTTCATGTACTGTGATCCAGTCATGTAGCTGCACAAAGTATGAGTGTACATTTTCCAGGATTTGTGAGTCATGAATTTCTCTACTTCCATTTCTTATCTGTCTTTTGTTGCACTGTGATTCACCATCTAATCCCCAGGGACTTTCTTTAACAAAATCTGTTTAAACTAGTCAGAAATAGGGCCCTCCCAGGTGGCACAGTGGGTTAAGCAAAGCACTGTGAAGCAAGACGCAGTCACTGCAGCACGAATTCAGTACCTGCCTCTGGCCAGGGAGGTGACCCACATGGCGCGGCAACTCTTGTCCACTGCTCCCTTCAGCATTGTATTTCAGTCCATCTGCCTGTTCTGTTCTCCACTCTGTCTCTGGATCTTCTCACCCACCCTGCACTTCTGACCTGTACCCCAGTTCTTATATGAATAAAAAATTAAATCTTTAAAAAAAAATCTAGTCAGAAGTAGAATGAGAAGCAATATCCAGGAAATTCTATAAAAAATACCCTCTTTTTGAACATGCCCTTTCATGGTTTAGAAAAGAAACACATTGTCATGGTTGCGCTATATATTGAATACAACCTGTAAATGTATTAGGAGACATTATCCATGAATGACAGAGTGCATGGGGAGAAGATGTTTCTGTGTGTTTTTATTGTAGGCATTTGTAGAGTGAGGTGTGTGTTGGTTTTTGAAACAGCAGTGTGTGTTTGCGCCTCCTGCACGTTGTAGGTCACGCAGCATTAGTTTATAGTCAGGAGGCAATAAAGTTTAAAGTGGGCAGGCAGGATGACATGTCATTCAAAGACTTTTTAGCGAGAAATGACGAGACTGCAATTATCTGAGATGCAAATTTAAAATACATGGCTGAGGGGAAACTGGGTCAAGCTGGCAGCCTCCAGGGCGAGCACAAGGTGAAGGGTTAGAAGGGGTCTAAGAGTACGTCCCCTGCTGTGAATAACCAAACATGGCCTTATACTGGCTCCCAGAAATCTACGTGGCAACATGGGTAATGCCTTAATATAGTTTATTAAACATGGCCACACACGGATTGTGTGCTTAAAACACTAGTGGGGATGGAGGTCCCCAGCCCTAAGGGGAACGGAACAAGGACCCCTACTTTTCCTCGCTGACTTGACTCAGTTCCTGCGTCCCTAACAGTGCCAGGGTCTCCGCCGTCGTGCCTACGCACCCACTCGTCGCCAGGAGCCCAAACTCGGCCAACACCCGCGACCTGAAGGCCCTGAGGGCAGCGCACAGGATTATGGGAAATGTAGTCTCTCGGGCCCGCCCTCCCGCCAACGCGCTGTGGGAAGGGGCTTCCGGGTTTTTCTGCGCGGGCGCGGCCGCATCTCTCGCCATCTGCGGTAGTGCGGGAGCGTGGGCTCCCACGGCTGCGCCCCGCGGCTTGTGAGTGGACTTTTGTGCACAGGTTGGGGTTGGGGTGAACGGAGGATCTGGGGAGGAGGAGGAGGCTCCTGTCCGGGCGCTGCGGACCCCTAGAGAGCGGAGCTGGGTGAGGGCCCGAGGGCCGGGTGGGGTGAGGGAGGCACGTGGCCCTTGGACGTGCGCTCGGGAGGGCTCAGGCCGGTGGGTGAGACTCGGGAGTGAGGTGGGTGCTGTGGGGACCCTGCCCTGAACACAGCGTGAGTCCATCTAATTGACGTCCCTTTATATTTTCAGGCGTTCTAACCACAAGGTGAAGTTGACTGTTCTTGTCACGGAATTTAAGAATTTCTCGCCCACGTGATGTGTTAGAAGCACGGAGAGTGGGACGTTCATGATCCCTCAGTACTTTCTGTGTAGAGACGTACCCAGATTCGCTACCTTTCAGAAAGCACGTCCGACCATTGTGTAACTGGAAGTTGGGTGGTTCTGCATTTGGGGCGTTTTCCCGTTAGTTAGGTTCCCAGGGTGACACGGGAGGCTGCCGTTACCTGGTGCGGTGACTGAGCGTGGTTGTGTGAGATTGCATTTCGATTTGGTGGCTTTTTCGTGGCTCTTGCTCAGCTGTGTGTCCCTGACAGGCCGAGTCGGTTGTCTTCCCCAGATGACTGTGTCTCAAAAGGCAAGCCCCCTGGAGAAGAACTTTTCATCCTGTGCACAAGACGCACTGGCTCCCTTTCGCCAAGCATCCAAGGGCAAATCCTAGTATTTGTCCAAGGCGGGTGTACAAGGAATGAATTCAGGGAAGCAGAGAGCTCTTGGAACCGTTTCTGGAGTGTCCTATCAAAAAAGTACATTAGGTGCATCATTTCCTTTGAAAGTGTATCCAAATATTTTTCCAAGAGGTTCACCACCTTTGAAATGTCTCCTTAGTTCTTAGCATCAACTATTAGTCAGTCCAACTATTAGGCAGTGCCAGTTTTAATTAAGTTCTGGTAAATAGTAAACCTCAATTCTACCAGCAATGGACTTGTGGGTCCTTTTCTGCCTCTTCTCAATAGTGAAAAGTACAGGTGTCACACAGAGGTGACTGTGGTCATTCCCAGGCAGTGTGTGGAGCACTCTGGACAGGAGACTCTGGGACTTAGGTGTGAGCTACCTCAGTCTTCTCAAGTTGGGCTCTATTCACCTCTCCCAGCTCCACCTGCAGAGACCTTACAGAGTTGTGAGAGCAGCAGACAATGAATACATCTCAGGTGAGTGCGTCATCTTTCTTGGATCGGTGGTCCACTGACTTGATGCACTTTGTGAGGGTCCATACTGAGATGAAAAGTAGAAAGGTGTAAAGTTTTCTTCAAGGAAACATACAACAACAGGAGAGAAGTTTCATGCAGATACTTACAATTTGCATATCAACGTGAGTGTAAATGAGGTGTCCTGATGCCATGTCACAGTCAGACACGTGATCCCTGATGAGAGCGTTTGCCTGGGGACACGGTGCTGTGTGTCCTGGGGTCTGAGCACTTGCAGAGCACAGCCTAACCTGGGTGTCTGTTTTCAGAGATGACAGTGTGGACGGGACCTCTTCTCACCCCTGGAAATAAACACTCCCCAAGTTGTGCACTGGCCATGAGTACCTGTGAAGTGGGGTGGGGTGGAAGGGAGAGGAATGGTGTGTGAGGACCTGAGTACAGAATGGTGGCTAAGGAGACACTTGTCATTTAAAAAGAACAGTTTTATTGCTTTTTTTGCTTTTACGATTGATTGATTGATTGATGTAGGCATGTACAGGCCAGAGGTGCAGGCGGTGTGTGGATTCACCGAAAGAGTTGGGAACAGAACAGGCAGATTGACTGAAATACAGTGCTGAGGGGAAGAGCGGGTGAGGGAGCATTCTGCCACACCATCTAGGCCACTTCTATAGTGGGAAGGAGGGGGAAACAAACTATTCCTGCAGTGGTTACCCTTTGCTTTATGGTGTTGTCCTTAAGCCATTGTGCTATCACGGAGGCCCACGAGCTACTTAATTTTTAAGGCTTCTGTTGCAGTTGCAGAAATAATACAGCGTGTCGCAGAGAACTATGAGAGCCTCATTCACGCAGGAATCAGTCTTGGAATATATGACACAGAGTGAAGTGAGGTCATTAAATACCTCCCCATACAGTTCTCTCAGGTGGTCTGTAATCCCAAGGTACCCAGTCCCTTGAGCCAGTTCAGAGTCATATTTTCTGGCAGTTATTCCCACTGCTCCTTTGCATTTCAACTTGGTGTGGTCTGAGTACATTTTAGTTAATTTGTTCCTTTGCCTATTTTTAATTGGGTCTTTGGTTTGTTTCTTGTGTAATGTGAGAACGTTATCAGTTTTGGAATGAGCCCCTTGTCCGCTGTGTGACGTGCAGATATTTTTTCTATTCTGTAGGATGCCTTTCTGTCTTTTTGGACTTTTGAGGTATGAAAACTTTTAGGTTGGTGTTGTCCACTTGTATATTTTTGCTTTTGTTTCCCTTGGTGTTGGGTCATATTCCCTAGTACATTTTGTGGCAGCTGTCTTGTGTGTGTCCCTATATTTTTTTTGAAGTACTTTATGGGTTGGGTTCTTACTGTCCAAATCTTTAATGTACTTTAACACATGTAATAAGATTATATATAGTGTTTAATATACTCTGAAGTCAGGAAGTGTGATACCTTTATTTTCTTCTTGGTTCTCAAGATTTGTTAGCTCTTTAGACTCTCTGTGTGCTCATACAAATGTGGTAAGTGTTGTATTTCATGACAAGAAAGGGTAAATATTGCATTGAATTTATAAACAGCTCAGGTGATAAGGTCATGTATGGTGTTACTTCTTCCAAGCAGGAGCGCAGGACAGCTTCCTATTCCTTTTTGTCTTTTACTTCCTGAAGTAGAATTTTATAATTTTCAGTGTTCAGTTCCTTCCTCTCCTTCTTTCCGTATAATGAAACAATACATTTATTTCATTCCTTTTGGTGTGATTGTCCATGGACCTGTATTCCTTACTTCCCTTCCTTTTGAGGCATTGTCTGGTTATAGAAGTGACATGTAAATTTTGTGTACTGCTTTTTGCGTGTTGCACTTTACTCATTTATTATTTCTGGAAGTGTTTTAGAATCTTTTGTGTGCTCTAAGGGCGTTAACATGTGGTCTGTGAATATTAACCATTCCACCTTTTCTTTACCATTTAGGAATCTTTTTGTGTCTTTTTCTTATCAAATTGCTTCACCAAGAATTTCCAAACTGTTGAATAACTTCCCTATCTGGCTTCTGCTATTATTGGGGCTGCTCTGAGCTTTATTCCACGGCGCGTGCTATGGCTGGGGGTTGTCATGTACAGCTTTTGTAAGATGTGGATAAGTCCATTTATTCTCTTTCTTGAATGTTTATATCTTTACCGGATGTTTGCTGTTGCTCAGTGCTCTTTCTGCATCTGTTGCGAGATGATGTCCTGGTTTGTGTCTTCCCTTTTGTTCACCTAGAGGATGACGTTCACTGACTTGCTTTTCACCTCGAGGATGAAGCTACTTGGTCCCAGGGATGGTTGTCTCATATGTTGCTGTATTTAGTTTGCTCGTTTTGGTCTTTGTATTTGGGATCGGGGTAATGTCGATCTCCTAGAATGTGCTGGGCAGTTTCCCTCTGCCTTCAGTGTGTTGTTAGATGTAGATTTCTTGGTATTTGCTTCTGTCATGATGTCTCTGATGATTTTTTTTCTCTTTTCTGGAGTGCTTGTATTTCTTCTGCTCCTGAATGTAGATAACCCATGTGTTCAGTCCTGTCTCTTTCCACAGTCTGCATTCTCCTGACTGCGTCAATTAACTGTGGTTTCCCATTTCTTCCAGTGACACTTGAGCTTGGCTCTCCTGCCCATTCCTAGTAGCACAGGAATCAAGTAGTATCAACTGCCATGTGAATACAGCCTGTTAGCTGTCCCGATGGCACCTGCAGCAAAATGAAAACCTCAACCCCTCCTGCCTTACTCACTACTCTGCCTTCTTTTGTAATATTTATTTACGCATACAAGTGGTGTGGCAGAGAGGTGGCAGGTGGCAGTGAGAGAGTTCACCAGAGTCAGAGTTGGGAATAGAAAGGCAGAACGACAGAAGCACATTGCTGGGGGGAGAACCAGGTAAGTCAGGAGAGGTCTGCTGTGCCATGTGGATTGCGTCCCTAGCAAGGAATCCAACTCGTACTGCAGTGGCTGTGTTTTGCTTCATGGTGCATTGCTCCACCCATTGTGCCACCAGGAAAACCCCAATAAACAAATCTTTCAAAGCGATATAACACCTGGGTGTAGACCAGAAGTGCAGGAGTATGTGTGTGAGACGATTCTCCAGAGAGAAGAGTGGGAGCAGAAGAGGAGGGACAAGTGAAATACACTGCTGAGGAGAGCAGCAGTGGAGACAGGAGAGATCTGCTGTGCCATTGAGTTAGGCTCAGCCATGAGTAGCCATCACAGAATGCACACTGGCGAGAAGCCCTGTGAAAGACAAGACTAGAGTCAAACTTTCTCCTGGAAATCAGGCCTCCCTGTACATTCTAGATGGTGCACTGCACGTAAGCTCTGAATATCAAGAATGTAGAAATACTTTTTCTGGACCTCAAGCCTCACTGGGCATTAGAAAATTCTCACATGAGAGAAACCCATGCAAGTAAAGAGTGCAGGAAAATTATTGGGTTGTTGGCCACATCATGACTGATTTTTTTCTATGTCTCTTGCAAAAATGGGCCATGACTTTCCTGACCAGCCAGTATTTCAGAAGTCAGTTCTGTGTGTATGTCAAATTCACACAGGATATCTTCTTTTCATTTTTAAAAAGATTTATGCATAAAAAAGGTGGGGTGCAGGCAGAGGTACAGAGGGTGAGAGCATTGAGGAGACACACAGTGGGGAGCAGAACAGGCAGATCTACTAACATACACTGCCAAGGGGAGCGGCGGGCAAGGCAGAGATGGAGCTTATGCTGCAGTGGCTGCGGATAGACTCATAGTGCTGAGACTTAACTCCTCATGCCACCAGGTAGACCCCAGGATAACCTCTTAATGTCTAGAGTGTAGGGAAACTTTCTCCTGGAGGGTGGCCCCCAGGCTACCTCTGTAGATGACTCACAGGCGAGCTGCGCATGTATGGTCAGCCGGAATGTAGGGAAGCGTTTTGCTACAAATGGGATGCCACTGGACAGCAGGGCACTCAAAGGAGAGACTCCCTGTGGCTGTCAACACTGTAGGGTCACTTTCTGCCAGAAGGAGCCCTCACTGCATGGGGGAGTCACACTGGAGAGAAAGCCTGTGGGGGTGACGTGCATCGGAGACTATGGAAGTCAACCTTCAGTGATACTAGAAATTTTACAGAGCAGTGTCATACTGTCTAGTAGAGACTACATATACTTACACAGCCTTTTTATTCTGTTGGGCAGACAGCTTGGGTTTCCCTGCCTTAATTGTCCTCTGCCTGAAGTCAGCCTGGGAGTATGTCAGTGCAGATGAGGTACATTGCTATTATTAGAATATTATTTCCAGTGTAAAATATTAAAACTTAGAGGCACATCATTCACTTGAAGCAATGTAAACAAACGTACAGTTTAAATCCAAGTTTAAGGGAAAGGTACTTTTAGGGGCAAATGGGTTAATCTAGAGGTAAGGCTGTTTCTGCTGAGATTCTGTTCGTATTACAACGTAAAATTAAATGTGATACATCCTCTACAAGGTCAGAGACACACAAAAGTGGGACTGTTTACACTTGCTGCTGTCTTGCCCAGGCTGATGGCTCTGAAATGACAACTGTCCCCTCGCAGGACATGGTGTCATTTGAGGACGTGACTGTGAACTTCACCTGGGACGAGTGGCAGGACCTGAATGATGCTCAGAGGACCCTGTACCGGGATGTGATGCTGGAGACCTACAGTAACCTGGTGTCACTAGGTGAGGAAACTCTGAGGTAACTTACACTCGAGTGCCAGCGCTGTTTTGTACACTAAGTTTGCACTGGCTTAGAGTATTGAGAGCTGGTGAGATTGAACGTTGCAAGCAGAGTAGGACGTCTGTGTTTGCCCTTTTCATGAAAGGTTCCGATTGGCCTTCAGGGCACTGCTCTCACCACTGCTTTTGTTAGTTTTCAAAGATTGAAGGTGAAGTACCTCGCTCAAAGTCCAACATTGCTTCTCCTTATAGGGCATTGTGTTACCGGTCCTGAGGTGAGCGTCAGCTTGGAACAGGGAGCACAGCCGTGGACTGTGGAAGAACCCCCACACCAGAAGCTGTCAGGTCAGTCAGTGCTTGCCTGCAGGAGGCTCGGAGGAGGCTGTTGGTATGGTCAGCAGATTTTGGGCACACCGAGCTACTTTTCCCACGCCTAACTGTACACATCACAGTGATTCAGCATTCAGTTTCCAAATGTTGCTCTCCAAATGTAGATTTCCTGCTACTCTTTTATTGTTTGTCAGTATTCTTAGCCTTAACCTCTGTGCAGTCCCTGATAATGTAGGAAATTATTCTCCATAGTCACATTATCTGTGTTCTCTATTAAATTATTCTCGTAGACTTCTTTCTGGTACTTATTTAGGAAATACACTGTCCAGGGGGGCAGAGAGGTGATTCAGGAGACGTCTGCCGTGCCATGTGGGTTAACTCTCCGGCCGAGGATCGAACTTGTGGTGCAGTGGTGTGGACCACTTCACAGTGTTGAAATGTATACCCTTGCACACCAGGGAAGACCCACCATTGAAATTTTTATTGGAATAGTGTTTAATCTGTCAAATGCATGTTTCCAGTATGAAATGGGTGGTATTCCTGATTTCTTCTTCTTCATATTGATTGTTTGCCTGTAGGAAGGCATTTTGTATTCTAATCCAGTTTTGATTAGTTTACCTGTGGAGTTTTGGATTTCTCTCTGTACATTATCATGTCATCTGCAAATCCTGATAGTTTTGATTATTCTTTCCCTATTTGGATTCCTTGTATGTCTTTCTCTGGTGTTGCTGCTCTGGCTACGACTCCCAGTATTAGATGGCAAAGCAGTGGTTAGAGTGGACATCCTTGTTGTGATCTTCAGGAAAGGCTTTCAGCGTTTCACCGTTGAGATTGCTATTGGTAGTGTTTGTCATAGGGCCTTCATTATGTTAAGGTATGTTCCTTCTATCCCGAAAATTTCGAGGGACTTCATCATAAATGCATGTTGAACTTTGTAAAATGCTTTCTCGGCATCTATTGATAAGGTCATATGATTTTTTTGTTAATGTGTTGGATTACATGCATTGATTTTCGGGTGCTGAACCATCCTTGTGCCCCTGGAATAAATCCCTCTTGGTCATGGTGAATTCTCTTTTTCATGTATTTTTGGGTTCTGTTGCCTAGGGTTTTATAGAGGATTTTTGTACCAGTGTTCACTAGACAGATTGGCCTGTAGTTTTCATTTTTTGGGGTTTGGTATTATTGTAATGTTGGCTTCATAAAGTGAATTTTGTAGCAATTCTTGTTTCTCAGTGTTTTAAAAAAGTGTGTAGGGCAGGCACTAACTGGTTTCTGAACAGTTGGTAGAATTCCTTTGTGAAGGGGTCTGGACTTGGGGTTTTGTTTTGGAAGGGTTGGATTACTGTTTCAGTTTCTCAGCGCTAATTGGTCTGTTTAGGTGTTCTGTTTCTTCCTTAGGTAGCTTGGATGAGAGCACAATTGTAGGAATTTGTCCATCTCTTCAAGATTGTGGAAGTTGTTTGCATGTAACTGTTCATAGGAATCTCTGATTATTCTTTTGATTTCTGCTGTCTGTTATAATTTTTCCTCTTTCTTTTATGATCTGATTTATTTGTGCTTTTCCTGTTTTTTTCCTTTTGAGCCTGAGTAGAGGTTTGTGTATTTTGTCATATCTTTTTCAAAGAACCAAATTTTGGTTTCATTGATCCTTTTTTTTTTTCAAGATTATTTATTTAAGCATACAAGAGCAGGGGTATAGGCGGGAATTCAGTAGGTGAGAGGATTCACCAGAGACAGAGTGGGGGGCAGAACTGGCAGATCTACTGAAATATATGGCTGAGGGGTGCAGCGGGCAAGGCAGGAGAGGTGTGCCTCACCATATGGGTCTCCTCCCTGACCAGGGATTGAACTTGGTCTGCTGTGCTGTGGATGCCTCTCAGTGCGGCACTCAGCCTGCTGTGCCACCAGGGAAGCCCTCATTGATCTTTTCAGTTGCGTTGTTCACGTCTATTTCATTTATTTCTCTTTGACTTTTGTTATTTCTTTTCTTCTGCTGGCTTTTGGGGTTTTTTGTTGTTTTTTGTCCAGTTCCTTAAGGTGGGAGACTAGGTTGTTTCTTGATGTGATCCTGTTTGGTGTATATTTTCCTCTTATAAGTGATTTTGCTGTGTCTCATACAGTCTGGAGGGGTGCCCTCTTTGTGGATCGTCTCAAGGTGTTCTTCTTCAGTGTCCTCATTGACCCAATGGTCTTCCCATAGTGTGGATTTCCAATTTCATGAAATAGGAGTGTTCCTTGTTTCTTTCCCTTGCTTTTATTTCTAGTTGATGGTTTTATGGACAGAGAAGATTATTTGTATCATTTTTGTTTGTCTTGTGTCCCAGTATGTGATCCATCCTGGAGAAAGAGGTCAGTGTCTGTAGCTGTCTGTGAAGCCCATGAGGTCTAGGTCCTTATGTAGAGCTCTAGTGTCCTTACTTGTCTTTTGTCTTGTTGATTTGCCCATTGGCGAAGGTGGTGTGTTGAAGTTTCTTGCTACGTGTGTGTTTTCCCTAATGCCTGTTTTCAGGGATGAAAATAATGTATATGTTTTGGTGTCCTCCATTTGGTGAGTATTGTTGCTGAGTGTTACCTCTTCCTGATGTGTTGTCCCTTTGATCATACAGTAGTGACAATCTGTGTCTCTTTACTTCATTTAGTTTGAAATTGTTTTATCTGCTGGGAGTACAGCTGTTCCTGCCTTTTTTTTTGGTCCATTTGCTTGTAGGATTGTCTTCCAACTTTTTACTTTCAATCTGTGTTTATCTTTGCAGTCAAAAGTGTTCCCTGTAGTCAGCAAAAGGATGGGCAAGGGAGGAGCCCAATGAAGGAGCCCGCACCTAGTGCTTTATGTCTGTGGCGATGCCTCGCTGGCCCACCTTTGTTGTTGGGCAGATGTCTGAGGATTCTCCTGGCTTCTTGTCTTCAAGTTTCCTTCCCTTACATCTATTTTTTTTTTTAAAGATTTATTTATTTATGCGTACAAGCACTGGGGTACAGGCCAGAGGTGTGGGGGTGGTGAGAGAATCCACCAGACAGAGCAGGATGCAGAACAGGCAGATTGACAGAAACACACTGCTGAGGGGAGCAGCAGGCACAGCAGGAGAGGTCTGCTGCGCCATGTGGGTCCCCTCCCTGGCCGGCAGCAGGGATCAAACCCATGCTGCAGTGACTGCGGTTTGCTTCACAGTGTGTTGCCCAACCCGCTGCGTCACCAGGGAGGCCCCCCTTACATCTAGATGTAGTGGTCTGGCTTTGTGGGTGATAGAGGGGAGAAGGGTTCTGATGACTTTCTCTCTTCCCTTCCTCTGTCTTTCCAAATTCCCTTGACTCTTAGCAAATCACAGGTGTCACATGTCTGTCTAATGCATCCAGGTCTGCCAGGATCTCGCTGTTATTTCTCCTGATCAGATGTGTTCATGGGAGAATTTGATCCCAGCGTCCCTGTGCCGCTGTGTTGATGACATCTCTCAATCCTTACTTTTTTTTATATTTATTTATTATGCATAGAAGAGCTGGAGTAGTGGCAGAAGTGTGAAGGGTAAGAAGATTCACAGAGACAGAGTGTGTCACAGAACAGTGAGATAGGCTAAAATACACAGCTGAGTGGAGCAGTGGGCAAGGCAGGAGAGGTCTCCTGTGCCATGTGGGTCAGTCCCAGGCCGGGGATTGAACTCGTGCTACAGTGGCTTTGCCTGCTTCATAATGCATTGCTTAACTGATGCACTATCTGGGAGGCCCCAGTCTTCCATTCATAGAGAAGCTCATAAGTTTTACCATGGTGTTACATTTATGTCCATTTGTTTGTTTTGAGATATCCTTCTTTCTGCCAGTAAGAGCTTAGAGTGTTCCTTTCCCACTTTCTTCAGTTCTGAGGTTAATTTGTTCGGCTATGATCCTGTTACTGTTACTGTGTTAATGCTTGAAATTTACCTCTTATTGTCTCTTGAATCCCATATGTTTTGGGGAAAGTATTTCATCTCGATATTTTCAAGATACTCTTTAATTTTTTGGATCCAGGTAACCTTGGTGTGCCTTGCTCTATGTGACTTAGGACATAGATTGTCATCTCCTTAGATGTGTCCCCACAACACCCAACACCAGTGCACTCCTGGGCTTTCACCAGAGATCTTTGAACTCCCGTCCACCTATTTAATATAACCATTCTCCATGCCACTGCAGTGCCCACAATTCTGCAGTCATTTCTAGAGTTTGTTTTGGTCTAGTTTTGTTGGTGCATTTGTTTAGTTTCTCCAGATTTCAAATAGGAGTGAATTTATTCATTAAATATGTTTCTATATCTGAACTAGTTCGCTTAGCATAATCCTCGCCCCATGTTTTACCCTTGTTGTTGCAAATAAGCAGAATTCATCGTCTTTGTAGCTTAGCTGGCTTCCATCATGTACGTGTACTACCTCTCGCTTTTAGATTTAAATTTGGCCCTAACTGATCACAAAGATCTACACAGAGCTGACCAAACTCAACAAAAACAGAGTGAACAGTCCAGTCATAAAATGGCCGAAGAGCTAAAAAGATATTTCTCCAAAGAGCAAATGCAAATGGCCAACATACTGTGAATAAATGCTCAACATCTCTTGTAATCAGGGAAATGTAAAGAAAGCCACAATGAGCTACCTCCTCTTACCACTGAGAATGGCACATATTAAAAAAGCTAGCAACAAGGAATGTTGGCGAGGATGTGGAGTAAAGGAGCTCGCCTAACTGGTGGTGGAAATGGAAGGTGGTCCAGCAATTCCACTCCTGGGAATTTACCCAAAGGACATAAAAACACTAATCAAAGGACATCTGCACCCGTTTATTGCAGCACTTTGTACAGTAGGCAAGTATGGAAACAAAAGAAATGCCCAAAAATAGATGGCTGATGAGGAAGATGAGGTACACACATATACATATGAATATTATGCAGTAATCAAAAAGATAGACTCATATACCATTTGGAGCAGCATAGTTGGAACTGGAAGGGATTATGATCTGTCAAATAAGCCAGAAAGAAAAAGAAAAATATCAGATGGTTTCACCAATAGGTGGAATGTAGAGATAACCACGAAGGGAATAGGGGGAAAAATTACAGTAAATTAAAAATCAAAATCAACAGACAACTATAAAACAGAGACATTGTTCATGGGAGGAGGATGGAGAAGGAACAATACAGGTACGAAGAGTACTGTGAGTCTGTCCACAGGCACTGTAGCATGAGTTGGATCCCTGGCCAGGAAGGTGACTCATATGGTGCAACAGATCTCTCCAGTCTTGCCCACTGCTCCCTTAGCCAGTGTCTTTCATTCAGTCTTTCTACCTGTTGTGTTCCCCACTCTGTTTTTGGTGAATCTTCTCATCGCCTGTACCATCGGCCTGTATCCCCGGCCTGTGCCCCAGCTTTTCTATGCATAAATAAATGAGTCTTTAAAAAAAAAAAATCTGTGGTGGGTATCATATGGAGAAGATTGTATTGGTCTTGTATTCTTTTTTGTCAGACACATTTGTCATTTAAATGTGGATTTTATTTTTCATTTACAAACCACATAATGACAGAAAGAGAGAGAGATACCTAATGGTAGTTAAAAAGTTTTCTTTATGATCAGCCATTTCATACTTCATTTTCTCTCTATTGTATCTGTGTGTTGTTTTGTCTTCGTATGACGTGCTTTGGTTGCTTTCTCCTTTTTTGTCGGGTCATGTTCCTCCAATTTATCATCATATTTTTTATGCTGTATGAGGCATATTGATTTGGAATACTATTAATTGTGTGAAGGGTTGTCATTCACCTGTGTACATAGAACATCATGCTCCATGCTCATTTTCTGTCCCGTGTATTCCCCAGTAACTTTGTTGTTACAGTGTGGATTACATAGCATACTCAAAAGTTACAACACCTTTTATAAACTGAAGAGAGTATCAGTTCAATTGCACAGAAAAACTCAACTCTTTAACATATCTACATATCTAAACCAGCTATGTTGCCATGACAAACTGTATCTCACTACATTGTGTATTTCACAGCATAGTTCTATGGAGTTTTTGATGTGGTCTTTCCAAATTATCAAGTAGAATCAGTATTTTTACTACAGGATGATGTCTTAACAATTTTCTATATTTTCTTTGGATTTACCTTTCACTAAGGACAATACCTTTTCATAAACATTTGTGTTGCTGTCTAAAATCCTTTAATTTTCATAGGAGGAACAAAGTCATAGTGTTCCTTCTTCTAACATCCTGTCCTTTATTGAGTATTAATTTCATAAGATAAACACGTAATGCATTTTGCCTAGAGTGCTGTGATGTGGTAAACAGTCACTTTCTCTTCCAGCTGCGTCTTCTCATGACATCCGGCTCTCCGTGCCACAGTCTGGCACAGAAGATTTGTGTCCAGATGTGGGACTGGGAGGAGATGGAATCTGTGCCTATGAGAACTCACCATTAATGAAAGACCAGACATGTCAAGGGGCATGTGAAGGGCAGAACAGTTGCTGCAGTGAAGATCGCCAGGCAGAGATACCTAGCCACAATGCAGCTCTTCGTGAACGAAGAGATCAAGTGTGTCAAACGTCTTGGGTCAAACCCCATGTTATGCCTGTTCCATGCGTAGGTAGGTATGTTTCTGTGAGCAGAGATCCATATGAAAATTTTAACACTACATATTCTGTGAAGGGACAGTTGGAGCCTATGAGAAGTTCCCCAGTCCATGATGCAAATAATCATTCCGTACTTTGTGACTATGGGGCAGGTTTAAACTTTCAGTCAAATAGTTATCATCATCAGATCTGTGAATGGGAAGCTAAAAAAGTTCCATGGAATCATATTCAGGAGTCCTCAGAACTTCTCCAACATCACACAGGTTGTGAGAAACACTGCAGCTGTAAAGGGTATGGCAAAGCTAACAGAGGGTGTTTAAGACTCAGTCGATATCAGAGAGAGAATCTGCACAAGAGTAAAGAGTGTGGGAAAGCCTTTAACAATAAGTCAGTGCTCACTCAACATCACAGAAATCATCCTGTGGAGAAAGCTTACAAATGTGAAGTATGTGGCAAAGCCTTTAACCGGCAGTCAACTCTTACTCAACATCACAAAATTCATCCTGTGGAGAAAGCTTACAAATGTGAAGTATGTGGCAAAGCCTTTAACCGGCACTCAACTCTTACTCAACATCACA